>WNGS01169217.1:10890776-10905047 GCA_020271785.1 Procambarus virginalis
TCTTTGTTTCCGGCTTTAGTTCCATCATATGTGCGTGTTTCATTATAATTCTTATCTGATACAAACACCGCCAGACAAGAGGCAGAAAACATGTGTATATATGAAGAAACAGACACAGACAGACAGACAGACAGAAGGTTAAGTCTTAAAATCTCATAAGAAAACTAGAAAAGGTTCAGATATTTACAACAAAGCTCGTCCCAGAATTGCTAAGAAAAAGACTGAAGGAACTAGACCTGACATCGCTAGAAAAAGAGGCGAGGGAGAGAGGGCGGGAAAGACAGGAAGAGAGAGTGAGAGAGATGATGCAGACATATACATTTTTTAGGGAGATTGACAGATAAGAAAAAAAGAGATGTTCACAATCAACCATGGACGGAAGCTTTAGAAACTGAAGTCATAGTGATTTTAGAAAGAATTCTTTTAGCGTGAAAATAATGGAAAAATTGAATGAATTAAATGATTAGATTGTAGAACCTAACCCCATTTATAGTTTCATAAGTAGATATGATTGAAAAACAGGTCAGGAGCCATTGATTTAGACAACCGGCGACTAGAAAGTCTGGGTCAAAGAGCTAAAGCTGAATCCTCGCAAGCACGAATAGACAAATACAAATAGATGAACACTGTACCATTCACTCATGCCATATCACTTATAAAACCAAAGTGTTCTCTAGAACAAAGGACGCGACGCGGACTTATTTTCTGACAACTTCTCAAACTCGATTTTTCAAATTGAGATAATATGAAGCGTGAGAAGAATCGCATTTTCCTGTCGTTCATGCACTGTCTGCTTTCTGCTGACAGGCTGCTTGGCTGCTGGGCTGGGGGCTGTCTATTAGTTCTCACTCCCTTGTGCTGTCTTGACTAGTTGGTGCTGCTGCACTTAAGTCTATTAGGGCGGGATAGCAATGTGTGTTTCGTTCCTTCCTTTTCGTCTTGCGATTCCTGAGAAATATCAGAGATCTGGTGGTGAGATAATGTGGTGTTGGCTGGCGTTATCAGTACTGGATGGCTGGCAGTGTCTTGTCTTTGGGTTAACTGGCTGTGTAGCTGTCAGATTACTGACTGGCTGGCAGGCGTTGCCAGTCTACAATTCGATTGACAGGCATTAAGTTATCGTCGGTTAAAATCAACTCTCCACGCGGTGTTCCTCTTTGTTATTGCCTGTACTTGCTTGATGGGTCTCTTTTTGTCCAGGCGTTGGTCGTGTCTCTTTTCGTCCAGGCGTTGGACGTGTCTCTTATTCTCCAAGCCTCGGTGGACTCTCTTGCTGTCCAGGCCTTGAAGCTGTCTCTCGTTGCGCAAGTCTTTGACATGGCTCTTGTCGTCCAGACCTTGGAAAGCTTTATTGGATGGCTGGCTTTGTTAAGGAGGCAGGGTGGTTGGCTAATTTGCCGTCTATTTTGGGGACTGTCAGACAGGCCCTGTCAGCTATGAAACTAACTGGGTCTGTCTGTTATTTGGCTTTGTAAAATGAGACGTTCCTGCTTGTTTTTTGGCTGGTTAGCTCTGAGTGATTGGTAGATTTGTTGATTGGATCGAGCTTCGTAAGCACCTGGTTAGGTTATTGTTTAATTGGGCATTTTTTCGTTTCCTCAAATAGCTGACTGGTTTTGTAATTGTTGGTTGTTAGTTATTCGGTTACAGGAGATGCTGTTGAGATTTGTGGTTGACTAACTGCTACGTGGATGGGATACAGACCCCCTTCCTCCCCCCCCCCTCTCTCTCTTTCTTACTCTGTAAGCCTATTTCGAACACCTGTTTCCAACATCCATCTATCCTTTTCCCCTGCAGATCCCCCATCTATTCTTGGATGGCCATCCACTGCATGTTAATGCAAGCTGTCTCTTCAACCCTCATCCCCCATCAAGCTATTTCTTCATTTTTCTCCTCTCCATCTATTCACCTCTCCGCCCTTTGTTCTTTCCTCCCACCCATCCATCCATCTATCCATCCACCCCTCTTCCACCCCATCTCCCCACCAAGGCTTCCGTTAGAAGGGCGGGAGGAGCAGGGGGAGGTGATTCCTCCATATTTTATTCATTTTCCCTTTTTTTTCGGCTTAGATAAATGTCGGCAGACTGCCAGAGGAGCTCTGGGGCCGGGGTGTCATTGAGTGATGTCGCCGAGGGTGAGAAGCTGACTCAATGATCAGAGGAGATAAGGACGTCAACTGCATTCCGTCATCTCCTTGTGGGAGAGTTGGTGGTGTTGGAGATATATATATATATATATATATATATATATATATATATATATATATATATATATATATATAGTATATATATATTATATAATCGGTGTGTGTGTGTACTCACCTAGTTGTGCTTGAGAGGGGGGTTAACTTTGGCTCTTTGGTCCCGCCTCCCGACTGGTCCCCGCCGAGGACCGGGCCGCGGGGACGCTAAGCCCCCGAAATTATCTCAAGATAACCTCAAGATAACCTTCTACATGATATTGGATACTGATGCTCTGGAATTTGATGGCTGTGGTCAGTTACGCCAAAATCAAGATGTATAAGGTGCGAGGGCAGGTTGATGCCTCTTTTTCTCTTCTCCAAGACAAACTCGGTCCTTCTGAGCTTCTCTTAATAAATTTCAGGGCTCATTCGAGGATCTTTTTAAAGAATTTCTCGGTGCAAACTTGTTAGCTAATTGTTTAGAGGTCCAGGAACTTTCTTTGGCATTTTATTTTGAGAATCGTTTTGCGTTTAGCCTGTGTCTGTGGATGGGTTTTAACTTTATTTGTCTTTAATTTAGCGACTCTTTTGTGTGTGTGTGTGTGTGTGTGTGTATGTGTGTGTGTGTGTGTGTGTGTGTGTGTGTGTGTATAAGTGTGTGTGTGTGTGTGTGTGTGTGCTCACCTAGTTGTACTCACCTAGTTGTGCTTGCAGGGCTTGAGCTTTGGCTCTTTGATCCCGCCTCTCAACCGTCACTGAACTGATGTACAGATTCCTGAGCCTATTGGGCTCTATCATTTGATATGAGCCTACTGGGCCTATCCGGGCTCTACATTTGAAAGTGTGTATGGAGTCAGCCTCCACCACATCACTTCCTAGTGTGTGTGTGTGTGTGTGTGTGTGTGTGTGTGTGTGTGTGTGTGNTTGTGAGGAAGACATGTTACCGTGTCAGCTGATGGCGTGTTCCCTGCTGTGCGTGAGATCGATGTCTCTTTTACGCTGACACCTTGTTTGCCTCATAATAATTCGCTTTTCTTGCAGCGCCAAAAACTTAAATCCATTCCAGTATATTTAATACGGTCTTATGTTCAGAAATCGCAAAAAAAGAACAATTTAATTGCTCTTAGAGCATATGAAGAGCGTATGAAGAGTTTGTTATATTTTATTGCGTACTAGCAGGCATTACAGGAATTGCTACCGACTGTTTGTAACACAATACAGCAATATGTTTATATTACAGGTGGGCTCACAGGAAAGGTAGTTAACCCTGTCGAGAGTGCCGGATGATCAGGCCAGGTATTTCCATTGTTCAGCTGAGGTGGTTGGGTGGGACGTCAACTATATGTACTCTCCTAGTCGTGCTGACGGAATGACAACACTAGATATGAGCTAACTGTTGATTATTGAATGAATGTTTGATGTGGAGTGCCTCTGCTATCTCTAGTCTCCTGTTGTCACTTTCTCTCGATTATTTCAGTGTTGCTGGTCATTATCTTTCTAGTGTTAGTCTGATTGTGACTAGAAAAGATGATCTTAGTGGAGCCATGGTATTCGTGAATAGTCAGTGCCCCTAGAGAGAGAGAGAGATGCTCTTGTCTTACCCTTGTATCAAGAGCATTGAGACTAACTGTCCCTTAGTGAGCATTAAGACATGGGTCAGAGTTGACAGGAATAATTTCTTTTGAAAATTGTCTTTTGGGACTTATTTTCTGTCTTGCGAGGCATTGAAAGTAATCCTGCATTAGAGTTTTATAGATACTGTAGTGTTGGCTGCTTTAAAAAGGGTCACTCTTCCCTTTGATCACTATTTCTACAAACCCAGAAGTACATCTTTGTTGGAAGCAAGTGAAAAAGAACCTAAGAATTATAGAAGTCATAATATAGACCTAGCAAAATCATTGACATAACTCCTTCGATCATACTCAATAACATATATATATATATATATATATATATATATATATATATATATATATATATATATATATATATATATATATATATTCATAAGCAACCAGAGGAAACAAAATCGAAAAATCTGAGCACTTTCGTGTAGTAACATTATCAAGGGGGAAACTGTTGTCAGCAGTGAAGTGAGAAAATGTTCACACACAATACCTAACTAGCATGTTAAGCATAATTAACATAAACATTGACATGACTCGTGCACTAGATAACATGACATAGTAACTGGTGACATGACATAGCAACAGGTGTCATATGATAAAGCAACAGGTGACATATGATAAAGCAACAGGTGACATAGAATAAAGCAACAGGTGACATGACAAACCAACAGGTGACACGACAAAGCAACAGGTGACATGAAAAAAACAACATGTAACATGACAACTCAACAGGTGACATTGAAATAATGCACATCTTACTAATTATAAAACTCTCCAACTAATTGAGCTCCAAGCTTATATCTGAATTCAATTATTCCATGAATTTAATACAAAAATATTACAGCATATTGTTTCATTCAATAAAACATTTACATGCACATACTTTCTGAGAATTTATCCAGTCGACTACATGACGTCAATCCCTTACAGTAATTAAGCATACATTAAAATCATGACCTCTCCTCATGATACATATGTATCTTTACTGTATAGTCAAGATGTTTTTGTTCTATTCGTCGTATTTAGCATTGTTCAAAAGCTTATGAAAGTATTTTTTATAAGTGAAGCCTACAAAAAATAGTTATTTGGTAAATTTGTAGTTAAGAATTAATTTGTTTTTAATATTTCCGAATGGAACATTGATAAGTGTAATGGGCGTGTGTAGTAAATCCCTCGTAACGTCTGTAATCCCTCGTAACGTATGTAATCCCTTGTAACGCCTGTAAGCCCACGTAACGCCTGTAATCCCTCGTAACGCCTGTAATCCCTCGTAACGCCTGTAATCCCTCGTAACGCCTGTAATCCCCCGTAACAACTGTAATCCCTCTTAACGCCTGTAATCCCTCGTAACGCCTGTACTCCCACGTAACGCCTGTAATCCCTCGTAACGCCTGTAATCCCACGTAACGCCTGTAATCCCTCGTAACGCCTGTAATCCCACGTAACGTCTGTAATCCACCGTAACACCTGTAATCCCTCGTAACAACCTGTATAAACTAGCAGGCTTCGGCCAGTTTGGCTCACGGTTCTTATCTTAAGAGTCCAATACGTTGATTCAAGTCACGAAATTAACTCTATTAATTCCACGACAGTTTCTGCACGCCGGCCAGAGTGACGCTCCAAACGTTGCCCAACTGTTTCTGTAGTAGACATGAGAGCTTACGAAGCTTTGGTCTGTTCCCTTGGATTTTGTTTTACACTGTAAAACCTCAAACAGCTCAGAGATTGGTTTATTACAGTTCTTCGTCTAGTTCTGGTCAGAGACCGGGCCGTGGGGACATTGATCCCCAAAATCAACAACAGGTAACACCCCCCCCCCCTTGTACCTTGGAATAGGATAGTGGAATAAAAACCAATACAGTCCATCCCATTATTGCAGAATGAGACGTCTGGGCACATTTTCTAACACCTTGTGCCCCTGTTCACCGTGTAGTAAATAGGTACTTGGGAATTAAACAACTGTCGCTTCTTGAGGAAAGTCAGACAAATCAATTGGTCTTTCCAGTTTAAAGGGCCCTGGCTTCTCGTTTCTCGTCTCCTAACAAGTTGCGTTTCCAGATTTGATTTTTGTTAAGTTTCCCCTCTACCATTTTCTTACAGTTTTCTTTCTTCCTCTTCGGCCACTTTGCTACGCGTTCTTCCTCTTGTTTGTCATCCTTCCCTGTTCCTTCCCTCGTCCTCCCTTCACACTACATAGTTCTTTGTTGCTGCCCCCTTCCCCACCCCCACCCCTGGGCGCTGACCTGTTCGTGGGTGTGGTAATAATTAAAGCCAATTTGCAAATGTGTGTGTGACGGCTTCCCCGTCCCGTTGTAAAGGCTTACCCACCTCTATTGTGGAGGTTTCCCCATCCCGTTGTAAAGGCTTACTCACCCCTGTTGTGGAGGCTTACCCATTCCGTTGTAAAGGCTTACCCAGCTCTATTGTGGAGGTTTCCCCATCCCGTTGTAAAGGCTTACTCACCCCTGTTGTGGAGGCTTACCCATCCCGTTGTAAAGGCTTACTCACCCTGTTGTGGAGGCTTACCCATCCTGTTGTAAAGGCTTACCCCACCCCTGTTGTGGAGGCTTACCCATTCCGTTGTAAAGGCTTACCCACCCCTGTTGTGGAGGCTTACCCATCCTGTTGTAAAGGCTTACCCCACCCCTGTTGTGGAGGCTTACCCACGCCAACTCTATGAACACTCAGCACTTGAAAACCTGACCTTTTAATCCTATTTAAGGTCTAAAAAAGTTAAAGCAAATCCAGACCAAATGTCGAAGCCAAATGCAAGCACGATAAAATGATAGTAAGTAAATATGCAAAGGGCAAGACAAAAGCAGAGAGGAACGACAAATAAATACATCGATTTCATCCATACTCACTCACACACACACACACACACACACACACACACACACACACACACACACACACACACACACACACACTCACAATTTGCAGGATTGGCCCAGGCCCAGACTCACAGGCCCAGGACTCGAACACCGGGACGCTGAGGAGACCTAATTAAGTACTCCAAATGAGCCACTGAGTTGATCGAAGCAAGGGCAGTGAACAGGTGCACTCCCCTAACAAGTGTTGTGGTGGAAATACTCTATAGAGAGCCTTGCATGACATGACAAAGTCCCATAGACACAGAGTCTGTGCACCGCCCAGTCGAAGATTGCAAGACTGGAGCAAAGAGCCGAAGCTGAAAACCCGCAGGCACAACTTGGTGACTATTAAACACATGCGAGTGCGCACTTGACGAAATAAACGGCCATGGGTCCTAGACTGGATCTCATCATGGATCATAAAATATACAGATGAAAGTTTCTGTTGGCCTTTTACAGTGATCTCCATTACCACACTAGTCAGGAGTTGGACTATATAATGTACAACATAAATTAGATAAATGTGGTAAAGAATTCACCACCATTGTGGAGACGTCGCCTCAGAAGGACTGAGAAAGTACAGTCCTTTGGTACAAGTCAAGTCCTATAATTGAGGGGTCACCGAGCTACGCGGATAGGCTGAAAAAACAACTAATGTCTAAAACAAAGAATTATATAGAGAACATGATCCAGACATACAAAATACTCAAATAGACGGAATACGAATTTTAAGCAGCACCATAACGAGATGACACGCAGATGTGCCGTATGACAGGGCGAAACAATATAAGAATCGGATATGACAAGAAAGAAAGGGGAAGGGGGTCCAGTGTCTAAAGTATCATAGGACCAGAAGTTGATAAAGGTGGGGCCCCTGGAGCTGAAGCCCCGCGCTTACTAACGCTGTTAGTGGGAGAACTGTTAGGAAAGAACACGCAGGGGAAAATAAAACCCGGAAATATTCCACTTGGGAGTAACAATCAGGGTTCATTGAGGACTATTGGCTGGGGGAGGAGGCAGTAACAGGGAGTATAAAATGTTACAAATAGCACCCGGGCCAGAGAAGGGAAGGGGCTCCATCTGCCACAGGAATATATATATATACACACCCAGAAATGTTTATCCCGCTTCTCTGCGTATAGACACGGTTTATTTTAGTACAGGAGCAGATGATCAATCACAATTTACACGACTGTAAATTAGACACCCAATCCACAACTCTCGAAAATAAATGAAGAAAACGACGTTTCGGTCCGTCCTGGACCATTTTATCAGCTCATGTAATGGAAGAGTGACAGATAAAGTCAATAGTTAAGGTAAAAGTGTGAGGTGAACGGCCAGATGGTAAGAAGTAAGCCATAGGCGTTAATAGGAATAAACAAAACACTCCAAGGCGATAAATGGCTAAGAAAAAGATGTAAAAAAAACTGTCCAAGGACATAAATGGCTAAGAGAAAGAGGTGAAATAGACTCAAAACAAAAAGCAACATAGTACAGTCATATTTTCAGGAGTATACCGTATATACTTGCTGATTGGTCAGTAAACCACTTTGGTTTACCCCCTTCTGGGGGGTATAGTACCCCTTAAACCCCCTTCTGGTGCTGATATGCCTTAGGCCAGTGCTTCACAAGAGGTGCGGCGCGTCCCATGGGTGGTGTGGAGGGGAGGATGACAGGTGTGGTGGGAGAGGATGACAGATGTGAAGGGAAAGGATGGCAGATGTGGTGGGGAGGATGGCAGGTATGGTGGAGGAGGATGGCAGGTGTGGAGAGAGATGATAACAGGTGTGGTGGGAAGATGCCAAAACACTCAGACATTTAAACCTTCTGTAAAACATTAATTTATCATTACTACTAAATTAAGATTAATTAACTAAATTAACTTAATATTATTAATTAACTAAATTAACTTAAATAAAACTAAGTTAAATTAATTAACTAAAAATAACGGAATTATTAATAAATATAGATTATTAGAAATCGACAAAAAACAGGAAGGCTTCTTTGTATTGTTGAGAAGATGAGACTTTGTTCAGTCCAAATATAACTGATATTACCTGACAAAAACAAGCTCACACCTCTCATTAGGTACGTATACGTATATAAAGTTACACATATGTAAAAGGCTCGTCTATAAGTATAATTTGGTAGTTTATTTATTTATTTATATTCAAGAAGGTACATTGGGGTTAAGAGAGTATATAGTAATGATGATGATTTTATATTCTTGTAAATCATATGTTTATGAATAAATCATATGTTTATGAATGAATCAAATGTTTATGTAACAGCGTTGTTATATATACTCTCTGGCAGCCCTATTGTAAAGTAGTTGAGACCTACGTTATGAATCAAGCACTAAAAGGCGTTTTTTTATGTTTTTCTTATAAATAAAATTCAGTGTGGTCCGACCAAATGTTTCTTCCGAAAGTGCTGCCCTGGAGAAAAAAAAAAGCTTGGGAAGCACTGCCGTAGGCTCTACACCAAACGGAAACCCCTTTGGCCGCTATTCCGGATAACTACGGGCTCACCATAGCCCGTGCTACTTGGAACTTTTTGTTCCAGGTAGCGAATCTTAACAACAACAACAACGCTATTCCGGACTTACATAGTTAAGCGTCTGCTGCTATTTTGTCTTATCGCCAGAAAATTAAAGTTGTTGAGGTTAGGGGGATCAAGTCTACCTCGTAAATGAAAGCCAAGAGTCGAGACCTTATGAGCTAAAGTTTCATCACGAACACACAAGTGAGCACAGACTAGGTGATTGAGTCTGACATCCGAACAAAGACATCAACACAGACCAGATGAGCAAGCATGACGTCCTAACAGACAGAACACAGCTGCCTCCAGACACCTGGACACGGCTTCCATCAGTGTGAGCTAATTCATGGCTCAGCTCTCAAGACGAATACAGTGTATACGAATACGAACACACAATATTGAACGCGTCTGACATTAAAGTAAACAGAGGAAAATGAAATAGTAATGAGAAGAAATAGGAATGAGAAAAGTGGAATTGGAATGAGAAGAATGGAATAGGGAGGAGAGAGGAAGAGGTGGGAGAAAACTGTGGTTGCCTTAACTATTGTATTATTGGAAATCCATGCTGAGTAAAACACGAGGGAGGGAGGGAGGGAGGAGCCCGAGGAGGTGGTGAGAGTGATGAGAGGTATACGTCAAGAGTCTAAGCTGGCTTCGAGTCACTACTGCCACCACCACCACTACCACCACTACTATCACCACTACCACCACCACGACCACCACTACTACCACCACTACTACCACCACTACTACCACCACTACTACCACCACTACTACCACTACTATCACCACCACCACTACTATCACCACTACTATCACCACGACCACCACTACGAACACCACTACTACCACCTCCACTACTGACCACAACACAGCAGTTGCAACATCAGGATCTGCGGGTTGGTACAAGAATTCAACCAACTACGAACCACTTAGTTTGATGAAAGGAAACAGTAGAGCAACAGAAGTACACTTACATCGCATCAGGCTTGGACACCCATGTGCATGGGAAATAAGCTTACAGGTTCCGGAAGATGAGAGGAAATGTCAGCATTGTGGAGAAATGCCGACAGACCACTGGAACATTATCTACACAGTGCACAGTTACAAACCCATTAAGATTTCAACTTAGATTCACAGAGAGAAGAAGTTATTAAACACATATGGCAAAATCTTACTGAAGCGACCATACGAGTCATAAATACTCATACTCCGCCCAAGTAAAACAGAAACAAGCAATACTTAGTTGGCCAGCCAGAGGCTTAGGGCCCGCGCAGGATATCCCTGCAAAAAAACTACCACTACCAACACCACTACAACCACTACCACTCAGCCAACCTACCGATTACCACCACAGTACAACCACCACTATCTCTCGGCCCAGCTGCTACCACACCACCCCAGAAAGAATATGCTCGAGTCAGATGGGAAGCTGAGAGGCAATTTGAAAGTAACATTGTGGCAGACTGGTGGATGACCCTGTAGTTATGGTGGCGGTCACAACAATCATCTGGATGAACAAGATGTGAGAAAGTCAATGGAAGACCAGACTTAATCTCACAATAGCTCTTGAGTGATGCTGCGTATGTATAATGTGTCGTCTTTGCCAAATGATAGTTTTCTGTGTTGAAACCAATCGTATTGGCGTTTGCCTTTCCATTTGAAACTTTCGGCACCGTGGAGAGGGGAGGGGACCTGCTGCTTGGGTAACAGCTTCTCCTCTGTATCACCTACCCTGGCTTTGTGCCCTAGTGAGGCCACTCCAGACCGACAACCAGAGTGCAACTCCATAGTCTCCTGTGGCTGATGGATGTCTACTACTACTGCTGCTCTGGAACTGTCTTTAGTTATGAGACAATCGGACCAATCGACGCGTTGCTTCCTGAAATATCTAAGCCATATATGTTATCTACTGAGATCGGAGAATGGCCACAGTGTTCCCTTCTCCGTAGGTTGACACATATGTAGTCACCCTCTAATCCATCTGGAGGACATTGAGAAAGGCTGAACCATCTTTTACAATGGTTGTAACCCGTTCTCGAACTTGCTTATAGTCAATATCTTGCTTATGATAGTGCATATGTGACATACTAATTTATTGTGAATATTTGAGTTTACCTTGAAATGCTGAATAGAAAACCACAACCTAACCTAACCTTCTAAGTATGTGAAGATATTACAATTAGTACTGAACCTATACCTATATTGATATTACAGTTTATACAAAAATAAAACAAACTAAAATATTAAATAAATTGTAAAGTAACTCAGGATATTGTCAATTTTGTATAAAATCTCTATTGTTTAATAAAACTGAGAGAAAAATTAGTGCCTTGAAAAAAATATGGCTTGAAATATGTCACATTTATAATTATTTAAAAGCTAAATAGTGATTATAAGCAATAAGTCATATATGTGCTGTCTTGTGCGAGAGGGGTAATTTAATCTCCCATGTTTCACCTGTGTGATTCTTGGGGTCAAAGTCCGCCGTCTTGGAAGCATTTTGGAATGGTATTCTTGATCGCAGCCTCTCAAGGCAATTACTAAGAATACCTGGGATGTTCATTAATTCTTGGCAGCGATATCAATATCGTAATTACTGGTATTTTCAGTTTAATTGGGAAGGAAGATAGCTTTACTTAAATTCCTCTATTTTTAAATGTTTACCCGTGATGAACGTTTGCAATTAATTATGTCCATTTTAATATAGTATCGTTTTATTTATATTATTGATTTATAATGTATTTTCGTCGACATCAACGTTAAGCTGTTACAAGGCATTGTCACCCCACGTCACATGACTTGTTGATGCCATCATCATCATCATCATCATCATCATCATCATCATCATCATCATCATCATCATCATCAACACCAGCTACTGCAGCCAGTACGTCCATCATCACTACAAGAACTACAACCACCACCTCCACTACTGACTTCACTACGTAAAGGACTACCACCACTACTACCACCACCACTGCCACCATTACCTCCACAGTCATTTTACCAATAATAATAATAATAATCATAAAATGCAATAATATTAATGTTAATTAAATAACAATTCTATAAATAATATGGCTTAATAACAATAATTACACAGTAATATAACTAGTGTTGGCCCGTTAAATACACTTACAACATAATTGTCATAGCATTAAATAGCCCTGAGTAGCCTCGCTAATAGCCTCCCTCCCCCTCCCGTCTGGAGGAAACGTTAATGGTGCAATTTCCTTAACTTTGTAATTATAATAAAATCCATGGAAGGGAAGGGGGGGGGGGGTAATCCCTGAGGGAAAGAGCAAACAGTGTCACTCAGCACCGATGAGGCGCGTTAACCCATGCTCGTGAGGGTTGGTAGTGGGTTTATGAGGGAGGATGAGGTTCCTTGGGGGGAGTGTAAGTGCATTGGGAGACATTTTGGATCTGAGAGTCTTGATTTGGAGGTGTGTGTGTGTGTGTGCGTGTACTCACCTAGTTGTGGTTGGGGGGGTTGAGCTCTGGCTCTTTGGTCCCGCCTCTCAAACTGGTTTTGTATTAACGAATCTATCATTCGTGGATTTTGCCTGTTTTTTTTATTTTCATAGTCTTGCTTATTTCTTCTTCTTTCAATCGAATGTCCTTGGCAATTTGCATTCTTTTGAATGTCTATATACATGCGATTTATTTCAAAATATTTATTTTATTTCGTCTTCATCCTGTACGTTTCATGTACTCAACTTTTCTCTGTTCCTTTTTTCACTGTTGCAAATTATATTTCGGTCAGTTTTGTCTTTGTTTCCTTTAAAGTTTTAAGACATTTATCGGCTGCCATTTACGTCCAAAAGCTTATATTCATCTTACTCTGGATGAGAGGGATCACTGTGGCGTTCGGTGAGGTGCCTCGTGAGTATTGTTGACTAGCGCCGGAACTGAACAGACTCTTCCGCTTGAGCAGGCGCTACAATAATAGGAACAATAACAACCTGGAGAGCGAAAAAATATAGTCGTAGTCATGATAAGAATCCATCACCAAATGTACAGAAGACGCCAAGACAGGAATAACTGATAGAAACAATATGGCCACCACTTAACATAATAAGAGAGCACGCTTCTGCTCGGCAAGCAGGAATGGATCTGGGACTACTATTGATGGGAGACTTCAACCATGGGAAAGCATAGATTCGGGAGACAGCAGAGGACCCGCATTGGAGGACCAGCAAACATGGAGAGCTAATCTGCTAGAGTGGCAACAAGAAACTCTCCTAAGCCAGCACATCAAGGACCGAACAAGAATGAGAGGAGAGATGAACCAGCAATGCTTGATCTGACTATCTTAAGCCCCCTAAATGAGTGGGAATAAGCGGAAGTCAAGATGGAAGCAACCCTTTGGGAACTGAGTGATCACAGTGTATTGAACTTTGAGTACCTGAAAGAGCTAGGGTAGATTATCCCCCCCCCACCCCCCCCCCCGAAAAAGAACTAGGAAACAAAAGTGCTGGCATACCGAAAGGGAACTTATGAGGCAGATGCAGAAGCCTTCCTAAAAGGAAAATACCTTGGGACACAGAACTCAGAGCTAAGTCTGACAAGATATGATGACCTATGTCACCCAAAAGTGTCAGAAGGCAGTAACCAGATACATCCCGGCTCAAAAGGAAAAATCCGAGAAAAAAAAGAAGATATCATGGTATATAGGGCATGTATGGGAACAAAGAAACTGAACAGAGGGCGTGAAGAAATTCCGCGAATAACAGAAGTCACCAGAAAGCCACAGAGAGATACGCAGAGGAAACAGGATTGATATGTCAAGGGTGAGAAGAGAAGCAGAGAAAAGTTTGAAAATGATATAGCAAACAAAGCCAAGCCGACCCAAACTACTCCACAGTCACATAGAGGAAAACAACAGTGAAAAAGCAGGTAGTGAAACTTAGAACAGGCGGAGGACAGGTATACAAAAATGACAAAGAGAGTTGTGTGATGAACTCAACAAGATGTTCACAGGAGGTCTCACAACAGAACAAGGTGAGTAGGTCCACTGTGCTAGCGAGAAAGGGAAGTACAA
>WNGS01169217.1:10912645-10927729 GCA_020271785.1 Procambarus virginalis
CAAAACGCATATGGATTATGGGAAATGTGAAGTAACTGTTTACAATCATGATGGAAGGCATCCGCTGTAAAAGCATTGCAATTGAAGAATGGTGCTATATAAATAAGGTCGGACTGACCAAATGCTATCCTCTGAGCACTCCATCCCTGGAAGGGGTTAGGACAGTTTTAAAAGGCACTTGGTTCCTTGGGGGGGTCATAAAGGTCATTTCCTGGCACGAGGACTCATTCCTACTATGGTCATAGGTTTAAGGTCTGGGGGGGGGAGGGTGGCTACAGAGGTGCTACTCAGAAAGAAGCTTTTGATTTCACTCAATACTTTATTTTTAGGTTTTGAGTTAATATGCATAGTATCGTGCAACTTGGTATTCTATCGTTTTGGAAATATTAGTCTTACATAATACACACATACTACCAGGCATTGTTCATGATGATAAAATCTTAGTTATTTATTCCTTTTGCAAGATTAATTATTTTTCTTTGTTATTTTTAAGAATGTATTTACAGCCATTGTAGTTCTCAGCACACTGTTCAACTTTCAATCTTAATTGGTTCTAAGCCTTACATTTATGGTACAGAATGGTTTTCGTTCATTTCTTTATAAATTCACAACAAAATATTTCTATTTCTATTTCTTCAGTAGTTAAACATTTGTCTTGCAGAAATTACCGTTACATTGCAAAAGTTCATCTGGGGAATATTTTGCATCGTGCTCGGCGGTCAGATGAAGCAGTGCTGGTTCTTCATGCTGCAATAGACCATTACCGTCACTCTCCAGTAGCACATATCACCCTTGGAAATGTTTATGCTACACTTGCCTTCTATAATGTGTAAGTCTGAAATTCTGGCACCCATTCTCTTTGTTACAAATTTATTTACAATGCTTTTGATACCCCCAGGTATTTTTTATTTGAATCTTGTCACAGATGTTGCCCTAACAATGGAAGGGGACCCATAGCCTCGGAGAAAAGCACACGCATCACATTAAAGGGATTTTTAGGTCCCCTCCAATGCAGTTTCCATGTTATATATATATATTTTATATAGAGGATCATGCACTCGGGGTTGGTAGACAATGTGCACCAGCAGTCCAGCACACCAAAGATCTTTTCAACACATTTCATTTTGGATTATGCTGATGCAGGCAAACAGGAAAATATTCAGTTCAACCTGGGATAACCCCAAGAAATTTTCATTCAAATTAATTTTTCTTGCAGCTCTTTTGGAGTATTTTACTACCGTAGGTTCATTCATTCCACTTCCTGATGATGACGAGTTTTACCACCCCCCACCCCCCTTTTTATTCTCCAACCTCTGGTTGATTGAACCTGCACGTCAGAGCCTTACGCCTTGCAGCTGGTGTAAGACTAGGTAAGGCTTAGTCTTCTGAACAAAGTGGGGATTCTGTGTCTGCTCATTGGGATTTTTCTGTCGGTGCGTGTTTGCTCTGTGGTGTAGGTTCTTTTTATTGGTTGTATGAACTCCTGTGTTAGCTCTCCTTGGCTGCTGCTTTGCTGGGCTCTTGGGCATTTCCATCCTCTCTTGTTTCTGTTCTCTTGCAATGAGGCTGTCTGGGTTCTTTCCACCATTCACAGCTAGCATTAGGGAGTGTCCTTCCTATTGTGTGAGGTTGCACATGCAGTTACCTGGGGGAATAGGTAATCCTTTTGGTCAGCTTGTATTATTAGCCGTAGACCTGCCTTTCCCTCTGGTGATTAGGGATAGAGTCTGGGTGGGCCAACTAATCATAAGTGAGATCAGTACTTGGTGATCTCTCTGATGCTAAGCACAGCTTTAGGAGGCATTTTAGTTAATATGATCCGAGACTTTTTACAGAGTCTGTGAAGCTGGATTGTATTCACAAATGCCTTGCTGTTGTGCTGGTCCACTATGTCGACCAACATTGTGCATGATACTGTTGTTGATGGTCTCAAAACCTTATTTAGGGTAGTAGTTAAATTTTCTGATCAGAAATGAGCTTTTTTTTTCCAGGTCTGTGCTATGTTTTGAGAATGCACTGTACATGTCACCAGGTGACCAAAGTTTACGACGCAGAAAACATGCAGTTCTCTGTCATTCTAAGCTTGAAGCAGCTTTAGAAAATCAGCATCAGTAAGTAATTTTACTTGAAAATGGTTTTAATTTACAAATATTATTGCACCCCTTGTTATTTATTAGTAGTATTTTAGGGTATGTGAGTGGCTGAAATATTTTTTTATTTTGTGCATTTCATATTTTGTTTTGATGTACAGTATTTACAATTTTTGAATTGTTATGCCAAGTTTTTATTCAACACAGATCACTTCAACGTACTTTAGGAGAACTCAGAGATTATCAAAAACGCCATGAGGAATGGTTATCCCTCCAACAAAAGCTCTTATTAGAGCAAGCCACACCAGAGATGAAACTGGAATCAAGGTTGGAGTATGAAGAACAAAAAATCAGAGAGAGCACTGATGGGAGAGGTAAGGAGAAATAGTATTGTCAGCTCAGAGTCCATAAAAGTTATAAATAGACTACGGTTACTGGCCTTTTATGAAGTTAATTTACATTCACAGTGGAATAAATAAATAAAAATATTACATTATTGGAAATGCAGCACATGTGGCATGAATTGATATATGATCACAAAGAAATGATGAGAGGCAGAGGGCAGAGTCTTGTTGTGTGGTGGGTGGCAGCCCTTCTGCCACACCTTAAATATATATGACAAAATATGTCTCATAACACTTGTTATTTATAATTTTAGTGTCATTAAACTTAATATTTATCCCATCTTTATCTTTATTTAAGGAGAAGCTGAAATATTGATATGTCTTTGGAAAATTTGAAAACATTACATTATAGATGACATGTTGTGACAATTCTGTGCTGCACAAAGAAAACACTCCCTCATTATTATGTATGATGCAAAATTGGTTAGTTATTGCTCCTGGCATTAGAAAATGGTGTATTTATAATAAAGTAGTATGGATGGATTGATATAACATGGTGAGAGCCAGTACTTGGTGGTCATGGCCTTTGGTAGCCGATCAGCCACTTGCCCACTAACTCATTATTGCCGAGAATCACATACTGTATAGATGTAATATATTCAGTATTTTTATGATTCTCATGATAATAAGTATATTATTTCTCACATTTTAAATTTATTAATTAAGGTGAGATAGCATGGATAGGTTCCTTTGGCCTAGAAATAATGAAAACGTAACCCAGCAAATGACATTTTGCAATCATACCTGTACCATAAAGCCTCAGATAATGTGTTCCTTGTTTGTTTGAACAAGAAACAAGGTGCCAGGGAGTTAGCCAAGTGTTGTAAAGTTGCATCCTGGGGAGGATCAGTAGTTCAATCTTGAGGACCTCGATATAGGCCTGACGTACATACATTCACAGGCTGCCTGTCGCTGACAAAATTAAATCAAAATGAATTATTCCTGATTGCCATATTCCTCATTTGCAAATTAAACAATGCCTATAGCACCAAAATTTTATTATCTTTTTTTAATGTGTAGATTTAGTCTTCATGTGTAAAGAAATTTAGGAAATAAGCAGTGACTGTGAGTAAGGAGAGGAAGAACACCTTTCCGTATAAAGAATCTACATAACCCCGTTTAGCAATGAATGGTTTCAAATCTTAAGACTATAATAACGTTTACAAATATGACATGTTGATCTGCTCAGGACCCACTTTTGGGTACCAACCTCCTGCCTTAGCTGGACACCAACATCAACCACCCCCGTGATAAGCAGCTCATTTCTTTGCAACTTGAGTAACATTGAGATCTGACGTTGATGTGCAAGGTAACATGGTGTATTGGAGATACCGTACTGTATAATAATTAGGTGTTTGTAGCTGGAGATCAGCCCTTGGGTTCTCATGGCAACAGTGTTTGGCCCACATCTTTTTGTTACCTAAAATGCAATATTCTAGGTGTTTACCCTTCTGTCAGTCTATATGGTTTAAGAACCATTCATCCACCTAAAAAAAAAATTAAATAACTTATAAACCTTTATATTCAATGATTAATCAAAATGTTCTTCTGGCACATGCTGCAAATTGCATACACAGTCATGCAAAAAGAAGCAATTCTAATTTGATTTTTAACTTTCTTTTTAGATAACTTTCACATTTCATCGTCTTATTTTAATATTTTTGAAGAGTTATTGGCATGTTTTTAGTTTAGTATATCCAGTGATGCAGATTGTATAGTTTTTTTTTTTTTAGGTGTATTTGGGTAGTCACTGGAAATCGGCCTGAGATGGGCAGCCTTGCTTAAATGTAAAAATAATGCCAACTCGTAATTCCTGAAAGATGTGAGCACGTAATAGTTGTACAGCTCACAATCACCGAAAGTTATGAGATGGGTTCAGAATACTGTATTAGAAACTAGTCAAATTGTATTGAATTATTAGTTAGTATATTAAAGCATTACCTTGCTTGGACAGTCAAGAAACCCATTTAAAAATTCCTGATATTTATGCCAATATAACAAGCCTTTATCTAACACCAATAACTCTGTTTATAAAAGCTGAGGAATATCAGCCTAATGCATGTCCAAACAGCCATCTTAATCTGGTTGTTCTTTATTTGACTACAGTCACATCTCACTCTTTTGCACTTGGTGATCTGACTCACATCTTCAAGTTTCTTACCATGCAGAGAGTGCATATTCTCAGTTATCTATTAGTGCTTATATCCCATATTGTAGTGCTGTATATTACCTGTTAAATTCCTTGCTTTTCAATTGATGTATCCTCAAATATCTAGTCCACCAAATAGATAATGAATGTTATATTATTAAATTTGGTTCAGTGCATAACTATTCACAGTTAACTGTTAACTGTTAACTGCTCTTACATGTTTAACTTGAAGACTGGGCAGAGAAGCTTCAGCCATGTACGTATTGCAGGATGGGCACACCTCTTGTGCATAGACAAGCTTGATTTAGGTATGAATATTATATCTTGAGATGCTTACTGTGCCAAGTGTCTCCATTTTCCTTGTTTTACTCACTACCTTAGGGTATAAGGTACACCAGATATGCACACTGCTATAAAATTTATAATTTCACGCATTGAAAATTTGTCTTTTTAGTTTTACGTATTGATTCCTGTATTTAAGTTTTTAATTAGCAGTTTTTAGTAAATTTCTTCTAGATTTTGTTTTACATGTAGACATGAAGTGCTTAACATGTGATGGTAGTTACAGTCCTGACAAAACTCACTACAGTTTCTACTTTCTTGTAATTCTAAATTTGTCACTTTTCTGTAGAGCATTTTCCATGTTTTAACTGATTAATTATATATAATCTTAGTAATAGAGATGCACTTTTATGGCATAATATGTAAATTTTAATCTGCAGAAGTGTGTGTGTGTGTGTGTGTGTGTCAGTTCCACCTGAATTTGGTTACCAACAGTTTCTCATTTTCTAGTGTAATAATTTTTGTTGTCGATATGATTAGAATTAACTAGTGCACGTTCTTATTATACTGAATACGTTATACAGTATTTGATTTTTGAATGCATAGTTCAGCTAGCCTTATTTCTAACTCGTATTCGTCTGTCATCTAACAGATAACCTCTTCCATCTGCCAGGCCAGGACTGTTTCCAGTACCAGCAGGATGGCCATACCTTCCTCAGCTGCAACATGCGGCGAGACCAGCTGGAGCAGCGGGGCTCTCCCTCGGAGCTGCTTCTGGACCTTCAGAGCCTCTTACATACTGTGGAGTCTGAGGCCCTCAGGCTTGGGCAACATGTGCTCAAGAGGAAACCACTATTAATATCGCAAGTCCCACAGATAATGCCTTTACACCCAACTAAGACTTATAGGTAAGAAATATTAGAGAACTAATTCTTAAAGTAGAATATTTTTAACTGCCAATTCAGATTCAGGTGGTCAGGTCATAATTTTTCATTTATTATAAAAATTTCCACTTTAAGATGCATTGAAAATATATACCGCTGTAAATGCATAATACAGGAATGAGAAACACAAAATTGAAGGGAGCATATGGCAGAAGAACGGTGAGAGTCCTGGGGAGGAGTGTGATGAATACAGCAGGATTAATTGAAGCATCATAGAGAGGGCTGCATAGTGGCATCTAGATAATGGGCTAAACTATAACCAAATGGGCACCATTTGATATAACTTGAATACATAAGTTGGGAATTGACAGACTGTCACTTGCTGTATTTCAGACTGGCCATGATTAATGATTTTAGTGAAAATGATGTAAATGATCCAGAAAGGATTAAGATACATAATGTAGGCTAAATCATAAATCAAATAAAATTCCCATTTTAATTACAGAATTTACCTAACTGACATTGTTCGTCAAAAGCATAAACTGTACTGTATAGCGCAAATTGAAAGTTCACTTCATCTGAAGAAATTGCTGTGGTTGTAGGTATTAAAAAGTATCTAAAGAAAACACGATTGACAAAAAGGCATAAATGATGACCACTTAAACCATTATAAGTTGAATGGTTGTATATACAAGTAGTGTCATGAACAATATTCAGCTCAACACTTTTAAATCTGGGCATCCAACAATTAAGCTCTATATTATTCGCCAAGTTCATACAACAGTTCTCATATTTGATCTAAGGTAGACAGATCTGCCAATCTTTATGAAAGCAAATATTTAAATTGAACTATGCTATGTAATCGACGGAAGGGAAGTGAGCCGTCGACCATGAGACTAACTTGTGTTCATTAATCATAAAGGTTCATTCTAGTATTGTTCAATGATAAGTTAATATATGTGCATAACACTTAATGCATCTTTATTATGAATATGATGCTTTCTACACAGACTAAAAAACAATTATTTCCTGTTTATACCTGTTCTGTTCTTTTTATATAAGTTTTCTTCCTAGGAATGGTGGTACACCTGGTATACTGGATATGACCTTAGGCGAGGGGTTTCCAACAGCAGAACAGTGTGAGAAAGCCCCATTGTTGCCACAGTGGGACGACTTTCCATCTGTGTTTCTCCCAGCTGAAAATAAAGGATTCTCGTAAGAATGACTCCTTCTATTTCTAGTCATTCTACTTATCCATTCAATTATATCACGTTGTATTTAACTGTATGTAATGTGAGAGGAATGGTTTAGGAGCAGAAGTAGTTCGAAATGGCAAATTTATTTACAGATGGAAAGTTTGATGTGCTAGGCTTGTGTATGTGTGACAAAGGTAAAAGTAATGAAAATGAAGAGTGGAATAGAAAAAATGTTATAAGAACAGGAGTGAAAGAAAATGAGGCATAAAGGAGTATACTTGCTAATAAAAATGGGGCAATTAAATACTTAGTGCCATCCAAGTGCTTTTGTGTGAAAATTGCATTTTTGAAGAGTAAAGGTGAGAATGAAAACTTTTTTAGCTAGCTTAGCTAGCTAAAATTGCTAAAATCTTAGCTAGCTGAGATTGGTATAATAATCAGGAGTTATAGAATAATTGTAAGGAGTGATCTGCATGATAAAGCAGGAATAGACCCTGATGGATGGACTTAGGAATAAATAACAATAAATGTAGATTGACAGATTTATGCCATTAAAGGGAGTTAATATCCTTTATTACAAATTATTATTATTTATAATTACAGTATGTATTACTAATATGTATTTAAAATAGGAATATACACAAATATTCATGGTACAGTGTAAATGATGGAAAAAGTACAAAACTGTTTTTTTCTTTTTTTAACTTTACTGTGGTTGACCATGTACTGTACATAAGAATAAAAATAACTGCAGAAGGCCTATTGGCCCATATGAGGCAGCTCCTATTTATAACCACCCAATACCACTCGTATACATGTCCAACCCACGCTTGAAACAATCAAGGGACCCCACCTCCACCATGCCACGTGGCAACTGGTTCCACAAATCAACAACCCTGTTACCGAACCAGTATTTACCCAAATATATTGAGAGATGGATAGTCAAGTATGAGTGTGATACTGTACAACAGCAGTGAGAGGAACATGAGGTTTGTGTGATCACATATTGTTGTTGTGTAAGGTGAATTTTTTTAGTGAAAGGGTGACTGTACCTCGCAAAGACCCAAGTAATAAAATAACATGTTGAGAAGTTGAGTGAGAGGACTGGTAGGTGAGTACAAAAGAATAGCTGATGGTGTTCTTCAAATCTGTGAAAGGCTTCTGTGTAGGAAGTGGAGGCTGTGTAATGAGTAACTAGGTTTGATATTATTATAAGTGTATACCAAGGCTATGTGATTTTTGGTTATTCAATATACATGATTAATTGGAGAAAGATAAATTTGATGTATGCAGATTATTTTTCTTATATATAAAATGTATATACAGTATAGTGCAGAGTTAGGTTAGATTTAACATATTAGCTACCATAATTCCTCTGGTGAACCCCTAGTAGTGTGTTAGTTCCTTGTCTGGTTTATAGTTTGATATACATTTTATGAAGCAAAGAAAGTATTTAGAGATATTATATACTGTATATATATAATTTATTCAGAATATAAGAAGGCATTAGATTATTACTTTAAAAATCATTAAAAGACTGCAGTATAACTTGTCCATGTTTATTTATTCTTTCATTTTGTATTCATAGTGTAGACCGTTTTCTGAGCGATGACATTGATGTGAGCTTCAATGAGGAGCACCCTTTACCATGGCATCCACCTATCTGTGAGAGACTAGCAGATACCGTGGAGGGAATTGATGACATTCCTGGTATTAAGGAGCGCCACACACTTACAACACGTAATCGTGACCCTCATGCTGTCCCTTACTTAATGAAATATGGGTATCAAGGTGTGGAGGCTGAGATAGGGCAGCGTATCAGCAGTGCTATGAAAAGGGTAAGTTCTGGTGACCTTGTTTCATTATGCCAGTCATTTATAATCAACAACAATTAAACAATTACTCGTCAAGCCAGATGTTGCATGCTCAGACTGATGTACTAACCATTTCTGAGTTATGTCAGTCAGTTACTCCTCAAGGCAAAACCTTTGACTCAGGACAAGTCTATTCCCAGTCATGGAAAGTCATGAACTGAATTCTGCTCTAGCAGATAACCAGTGAACTGTATACAACTGTTCACCATAACAGGAAACATTTTCTGTACTTAATGATAAAGTGTAGATATTTTACATTTTGTTTTTTCATTACAGGGTGTTGGACCCCAGTGGCTACTTTACAACTTGGCAGGTCTGTATTGGCGAGTTCATGGCAACCTCTATAATGGAGTGGAATGTTTACGACGTGCTGTTGCTACTGCACCAGATGAGTGGAGAGATGTTCCTCTGGTGAATATTGCAGCTTTGCTCTATACGGCTGGACATATTGATGATGCTTTAACTCTGACTCTCCAGGCCATGCAAGTTGCTGATCATGAGGTAAGTTTGGTTATATACTTGGGGTTTTAAGGTGACTTGTCTATTTCACATATTTATATGTAGTTTCCAAACAGCTGTTTCTAGTATTGTATACAAAATGATGCTGAATGAGCCTTCTTCAGCCAAAATTACATGTTCTCATCTGAACACAAATTACATGCATAAGAGTATAACATGTTAAGAGTAATTTACAGACTCTTAACATGTTATGGGCAACAAATGCACAGTTGCCCTTGTGCATTTGTCTTCTAAAAAATAATTAAAATTTAGGATACAATACAGTATGTGGTTGTCATTTAGTTAATAGCTAATACTGTACTTCTGTACAAAATATAATGCACAAGGTTTAGGGCACTGGTCATTTGGCACCTGTTGCAAAAAGTTATCTAGTGCCTACATCGTTGGCTAAAACTAAACCTAAAATATTTCTGGAAGCTTTAGATAAATGTATTTTAATTCAGTGCAAAAAGGTAGAAGGTACCAAAAAAATAAAGTTTTGAAAGTTTGTGGGGTGCCAATTGGCTGAGGAGGCTTTCTACCCAAGCCTTCGTCTTGAGCTTGCCTACTTGGTTTCCTTGTGGCTGGTGATGTGCCTTCTGTGCGGGCCTGTGTTTGGGTATTTTCCGAAATTGTGTTCCCTGGCAGTGGGTTTTTAGGCTTCTTGGGTTTTCCACCAATGGCTGTTCTTTTGGGTTGTGCTTATCCTTCTTTTGTATCAAAGCTAGTTAGTCCCTCTGCAGTAGCTGTCTTTTGTTAATAGGGACAGGACAACTTGAAAAGATATTTATCATGATGAGAATAATTATATTTTTTTGTGGTTGTGTTGTTGAAATGTGCTTTTTATATATATTTATGATTCAAATCCAGATAGGTCCAAGACCTCTTTATGATCGAATGAAAGTGTAGCTAAGGTGGGCTGCAATGTAAATGTATCTGAACCACCAGTAGAGAGAAAAGATATATCTGTGTTGTTCATGAAATTGATAACTTAGGAAGCTGAAGCCATTAAGTCTTATACTGTACCTTTACATTTTTAAATTGGTAACCTTCTTAATTAATTATAGTAATAACCTTGTTTCCCTTCCCCCTAGCCTGAAACGAATTTTTTATTGGCCAATTTGTACTGTGGAAAGGGAAATTTGACTGGAGCATGGCATCATTATGAACGAGTCTTAGCCGCCTCACCAAACCACTCCTCTGCTCTCCAGTTTCTCACGGCCCTTGCATGTCACACTCGACCTCCACATTCCATACGGCCATTACCTACATGTCAAAACCAGGTAATATAAATTTGTTATTTTTTTCATTATACTGTACTAAATTTCTTGACATCCTTAGACTAATTATTCACTATGCCCCCATTCCCCTTTGTTATAGAAACCTGAGCGAAATTAATTATTCTTTTGAGTTTCATCTATTTTATTCAACACTCTTAACACTTTACAGCAATAAAGGTTTGACAAACTGCTTAATAAAAAAATGTTATTGTCGCTATGATATGTTGGGTTTGTGTGACACTTTTTCCTTGTTGGTCTAGTGATAAGATTTGCAGCCACCTTACCATTTATAAATGTATCTCATAAATTTATAAATTTATGAGGAAGACGAGTTCCTCATGCTCAAACTTATTTTCATGCCAGAAGTATTCAGCGTATTGAATCTTGCAGGGTGGAGTTGAGGACGGTGTATGTACTACAGATGGCGGCTGTCAAGACTCGACAGGTGCTGCATCTACTGAAGAGAAAAGTAAGTTACATACAGTATAGCAATATCAGCACATGTTATTAGCACCTTTTATTCAATAATTATATTTGGGCCAAACTTTTGCTAAAAACAGGTGTATTTGGCTTCCATATACAGTGTGTGTGTGCTTCTCTCTTTGTATATTATAACGTTTATGACTGGTGATGACTCCAGCCAGTTCAAAGCTGGGAGAGAGATGGACTTATCTTATGATTATCAAAGTTATTATGACTGGTTACTGACTAACAACTGAAAAAAATAAAGCCAAACATTGTAAACATGAATGATATGCAAAAATAGTGGGAAAAAAAGCACATATGACATTAGGCCACCTTAATATTACTAAATATTTAACTTGTGTAGTATTTGCGTGTAAAAGGATACATACAACTCGTATTATATTTCCATAATAAATTTATTAATACATAGCAGGTACACAATAACACATTTATACCCTACTTGCTGCACGACTTATTGGGTGAGGCATTATCTGCTTATATGACCATGTTATAGATCTTGCCAACCACTATACTGATACAAAATATTGAATACAGTATTTGTTATCTTGCAATTTGGAATATGTTGTCGTTGGAGAAAATTTAAGACATTTTTACCTTTACCTGTACAGTGTTTACGCTTGAAATAAGTACTATTGTCTAATAGGAGGATTATAAAACATCTGGTAACAATCCCAATTTTTTAGTCTCTTCAAGACATACAAACTTGTGTAATTTGTTTATCAGCATTAGCAGGATTAATGACATTGTCTCTTGTAACATTTAGGTCCTTCACATGTTCTGTATAAATATGGAACATAGTGATGTACTACATTCATGCTATACTTGGGCAGGTGATGTGGAGGATGTGATTAGCTTAGATCTTGAAAATGAAGCCGAGGAGGAAACAGAGGCCGAGGCCAGCCCTACACTACCACAGCCAGAGTTGACAGAAGAAGAAAATCTAAAGGACCTTGGCAATCCACAAGGACCAGAAGCAAAGGTAAAACCATGCTGATATAATTTTGCACTTTATCAACACACTGATATCTTTACCTCTTAATTTGCTCTTCCACCTTAAGCTAGTTGCAATCATTTTTTATACAGTTTTTCAAATGGCCATGTTAACTCATAATATTTACATGCCAGAATATTTCTTTACTATTTTCCCATAAAATGTTAGATGGAACAAGCATAAATCGGTGCCTTGTTCCAATCGTGTCAATCTCTGCCAGAACACTACATCACTGACTCTTTTTGTCAAGTGACCTCTCTAGCACCACATGTGCTTATATCCTCACTCAGAAAATGCTTTCATTTTACATGATCCATATTTGGTCTCTTTGAATAGCTTCTGTAATTTTCCTTGGGAAGAACTTTCTCAGGTCTTTAATCAACCAGTATCTTGGCTTCTATGCTATTGTCAACACTTGGTGCTTCCTTCATAATACAGCAAAAGTAAAATATATTATGTATGTATATATTGTATTTAAAAATAAATTATATAAATGTAAAATATCTACATATGTTAATTTCCCCGTAGTTCCATGAATCAGTCAAGATATTGCTTGTACCTTCTTTGTTTTAATCATTAATCAATTTACACCAATTTAAATGTATCGTCATTGTTTTGCACATAAAGTATCTCCAACATTTAAAAGTTCATGCACAGAGCATCTAACTCTTGACATTGGAAATGACTTGTATAAAAAATACTGCTCATTATTACTACTACTTCTCTGTCTAATATTTACAGGCTGGATTGCCTAATAAACAAATTCATGTTCGCATTGGACTGGGTACTGAAGATTCAACGGCAACCTATACTGCTGCTGATGCCGAGAGTGCCTCAAACCCAGACACTCCTGTCATAGAGGATGATCCATTACCAGATGTGCTGCTGCGGGTGAGGGAGAGAGTTGCCTCTCCCCCTCCACCGCCGCATGTTTGTGATCGTGCTAATAAACTGAGTGAAGTCAAACATTTCACATCTACTTGGCTGTCTGTTTCAGCAAAGAATATAGAGTAAGTTTTTTATGTTTTTATTTTATTTATGGAGACAAGATTATGAGCTAATTTTTCACGTTGATGTCAAGAACTTTTATATTCTGAACTGGTAATGACACGAGATTCAGTTGGTTTAATATTTGCTATATTTGTCCGTCTGTGTATTCAAAGCACCAACTTGTTAGAATCATTACCCGTATTGGTCATACACTTGAGGGAAAATGGATCTTTTGAGTAATTTTCTTCTATTTTGTCTAGAAAATTTTCAGATGCATTGGTTTTCTGTGAGCTTCTATTTCTGAAAATGGGTGATGTTTGTGCATTTCTTGTTTATGTTAATTGACAAGGATAGTGATAGTTAAAATTTAGCCTGTCTTTTCAGAGCTTACTTAAATCCACACATTAAATACCAAATGACAGACTACTGAGAAAAAAGGTAGTCATATATAGACCAAACTGGGATGTTAACAGGGAAAAACAGTAGAAGCTAAATTCTTACAGGGTAGTATATGATTAAATTTTAGAAAGAACTTCTGGGATACTCAAGTTTTGTACAAGTCCAGAAATTGAGTACACACACTCTGCAATCACAGAGTAATCACCCTTAGTAACTATACCAGAATCCAGACTGGCAACTTTCACTCCCTCACTGAGATGCCATCCTTCCTTAGAGAGGCTCAGTTTAATACCCTCTCTATGAGTCACTCGTGCATCTTTAGATTCATATAGTCTTATATCACAGGCTTTTAATCTCAAATTACTGTATACCCACAATGTAAACATTCAACACACTAAGTTACCATCACACTCCATTTCTAAGCTGGCCTAGCTCTTAAAATATAATTGTGTACTTTCCAAAGAATTAAAATGAATGAAATTAAAATAATAAGGAACATGAAAAGTGTACTTTATTAAAGTGTCCCCATAAGAAAATGCCCAAATCATGTGGGTACAAATTAAAATTTTTCATACAAAAAAATATAAATAAATTTAATACTTGTCTGCAGTGCAAACCCAATTGGAGGGCTACCTTATCTGCTGCACTGAGTGATGAACCACCATAACCAGATCAGATTTCTTCCACTGTATCTAAAATTCTGTTGCATCCAGATCTGGATCAGCAGACTTCAGTGTACTGTTTATGCGCCGTACAGTATGTTGAATATGCAAGTTATTTTGTGTTATTTTTCTACAGTATATCAGAGTACCTTGTGGCAAGTCCAGCAGTTGGCACTGCTCTTGAGGAACCTATATGTAGAGGAGACTTGCCAGCCTCCATGCATACCCTAGATCATTTGGCTGGTATCAGACACCGTCATCTCCTTCCACACTTTCCTGAAATGGGGCTGAGGGAAGCCTTGCAAACTCTCACTGATCGCACTCCTGTGTCTGTTGACCTAATGGCAACAAGAATTGCAAGATCTCTTCAGAAGGTAATTACTGTAGGGTGTGTGTTATTAATGCCTTCATCAAAGTGCTCTTCATGTTAATTCATTGAGGGGTTTAGTAAAGAACGCATATTAAACAGTATTACTGAACATAACATATGTGGAGACTGCATTGATGAATTATAATAAAGTCATTAGTCAATAATATTTCAGGTACCTTGGCAAGAAATATAAGTATGAACTGTGAACAATGAAGATTATTATATCATCCATTAAATAATATACATTAATTAAAGCCATTTTATAATAGTCTCATAGTACAATTGGCTTAACTCTTGACTTACCTGGAAATCGAAATGCAGGATCCTGGACTGGGAGGCACAAAATATTGGGATATGATTCCTTTGCATAATAGCCAATGCCATGGGCCCTCTACACTTGTATCCAAATGGGCAAAAATGTCCTCGCCAGCCACCCACCACGCCTTGAGGGCACACTTGAAGCCCATCAAGGCCTGCTAACTTTTGGCATTTTTCAGCAGAGCTGGTGCCAGACACCTCTCCTCGCCAG
>WNGS01169217.1:10934310-10948577 GCA_020271785.1 Procambarus virginalis
ATTCTAATGGTAGCATTTTGAAAACGATTCTATGGCTGGTTTTGATTTTGAGTTTTGCGAAAAATGACGATTTCGCCGAGGTGGCGATTTTTCCGTGATTTACTGACCGCTGAGCTGTGTAGCCGTCATGTCCCGAGGCACCATGCTGTTTCTATCTTTTGGTCAGTTTTTATTATTTGATTTAATCATTGACTATTTTCTGTTTCTATAGGAAATAAGTATTAAAAATCAAAAGAAAACAAAAGGTTTTTGCCGAGAATGACGGCTAGCTGAGTGATGCATCATACTGAACCACTATATATATATATTTATATAAACATGAGTTATTCACTCAATTATTCCTTGTTTATGAACATTCTTTTGGATATCTCTGATCCTGACGACAATGAAAGCGTATCTGAGAGCTGTTGATATCCTGCACTCTGAATATTGTAGAAGGCATCGCATCTATAGATATCTGCTTTCCTTTGATATAATTCTGGTATGTTGTTCCTCAGTGGGACCCCTATATACTCGTTACAGCCGCCGGATTCCTTCGTGGGTATTCTACATCCTGATTATAATGTAGGATGTCTATCATCCTGAGATATCCAATATGATTAAAATAATGAGGGCAAATTCCTCATAGTGGACATCATGATTCAGGCAGGACTCTCTCCACTGGACATCCACATCCTGATTCAGGCAGGACTCTCCAGTGGACATTAAACATCCTGATTCTGGCAGGACTCTCTCCAGTGGAGATTCAACATCCTGATTGATGCAGGACTCTCTCCAGGGGATATCCAACATCCTGATTCAACCAGGACTCTCACCAGTGATTATCCAACATCCTGATTCTGGCAGGACTCTATCCAGTAGATATCCGATATCCTGTTTCAGGCAGGACTCTCTCTAGTGGACGTCCAACATCCTGATTCAGGCAGGGCTCTCTCCAGTGGATATTGAATATCCTGATTCAACCAGGACTCTCTTCAGTGGATATCCAACATCCTGATTCTGTTAGGACTTTCTTCAGTGGATATTGAACATCCTGATTCAGGCAGGATTCTCCAGTGGATATCCAACATCCTGGTTCAGGCAGGACTCACTCTAGTGGATATCCAACATTCTGATGACATTGTAGACAGAGAAATTTTCTACACAGTGATTGTAGGCTGTTATAGGCTTGAAGATATAAAAAAGTATCTACGTAAATGACGAAGAAAGAAATTCATAATTTTTTAATATCCATTTATTATTAGGCTCATTATAATTATTATTACTTGCTCATCAACTCATTTTTGTTAATAATATGTTAAGAAAACATGATGATAAGTTTGATATTTGAATTGGCTGTATCTCGGTAAATATATGTGTAAAAGGCTTAATATTGGAAATTAGCAAAGAAAGAGTTAACAGAAAGAAACGTCCAGTGATGCGGTAATTCTAATGGTAGCATTTTGAAAACGATTCTATGGCTGGTTTTGATTTTGAGTTTTGCGAAAAATGACGATTTCGCCGAGGTGGCGATTTTTCCGTGGCAGCTCCGCTTTGCGCCATCTTTTGACAATTATTTACTGATTTAACTGACCGCTGAGCTGTGTAGCCGTCATGTCCCGAGGCACCATGCTTGTTCTATCTTTTGGTCAGTTTTTTATTATTTGATTTAATCATTGACTATTTTCTGTTTCTATAGGAAATAAGGTAATTAAAATCAAAAGAAAACAAAAGGTTTTTGCCGAGAAATGACCGGCTAGCTGTGTGATGCATCATACTGAACCGCTATATATATATATTTATATAAACATGAGTTATTCACTCAATTATTCCTTGTTTATGAACATTCTTTTGGATATCTCTGATCCTGACGACAATGAAAGCATATCTGAGAGCTGTTGATATCCTGCACTCTGAATATTGTAGAAGGCATCGCATCTATAGATATCTGCTTTCCTTTGATATAATTCTGGTATGTTGTTCCTCAGTGGGACTCCTATATACTCGTTACAGCCGCCGGATTCCTTCGTGGGTATTCTACATCCTGATTATAATGTAGGATGTCTATCATCCTGAGATATCCAATATGATTAAAATAATGAGGGCAAATTCCTCATAGTGGACATCTAGCATCATGATTCAGGCAGGACTCTCTCCACTGGACATCCAACATCCTGATTCAGGCAGGACTCTCCAGTGGACATTAAACATCCTGATTCTGGCAGGACTCTCTCCAGTGGAGATTCAACATCCTGATTGATGCAGGACTCTCTCCAGGGGATATCCAACATCCTGATTCAACCAGGACTCTCACCAGTGATTATCCAACATCCTGATTCTGGCAGGACTCTATCCAGTAGATATCCGATATCCTGTTTCAGGCAGGACTCTCTCTAGTGGACGTCCAACATCCTGATTCAGGCAGGGCTCTCTCCAGTGGATATTGAATATCCTGATTCAACCAGGACTCTCTCCAGTGGATATCCAACATCCTGATTCTGTTAGGACTTTCTTCAGTGGATATTGAACATCCTGATTCAGGCAGGATTCTCCAGTGGATATCCAACATCCTGGTTCAGGCAGGACTCACTCTAGTGGATATCCAACATTCTGATGACATTGTAGACAGAGAAATTTTCTACACAGTGATTGTAGGCTGTTATAGGCTTGAAGATATAAAAAAGTATCTACGTAAATGACGAAGAAAGAAATTCATAATTTTTTAATATCCATTTATTATTAGGCTCATTATAATTATTATTACTTGCTCATCAACTCATTTTTGTTAATAATATGTTAAGAAAACATGATGATAAGTTTGATATTTGAATTGGCTGTATCTCGGTAAATATATGTGTAAAAGGCTTAATATTGGAAATTAGCAAAGAAAGAGTTAACAGAAAGAAACGTCCAGTGATGCGGTAATTCTAATGGTAGCATTTTGAAAACGATTCTATGGCTGGTTTTGATTTTGAGTTTTGCGAAAAATGACGATTTCGCCGAGGTGGCGATTTTTCCGTGGCAGCTCCGCTTTGCGCCATCTTTTGACAATTATTTACTGATTTAACTGACCGCTGAGCTGTGTAGCCGTCATGTCCCGAGGCACCATGCTTGTTTCTATCTTTTGGTCAGTTTTTTATTATTTGATTTAATCATTGACTATTTTCTGTTTCTATAGGAAATAAGGTAATTAAAAATCAAAAGAAAACAAAAGGTTTTTGCCGAGAAATGACCGGCTAGCTGTGTGATGCATCATACTGAACCGCTATATATATATATATTTATATAAACATGAGTTATTCACTCAATTATTCCTTGTTTATGAACATTCTTTTGGATATCTCTGATCCTGACGACAATGAAAGCATATCTGAGAGCTGTTGATATCCTGCACTCTGAATATTGTAGAAGGCATCGCATCTATAGATATCTGCTTTCCTTTGATATAATTCTGGTATGTTGTTCCTCAGTGGGACTCCTATATACTCGTTACAGCCGCCGGATTCCTTCGTGGGTATTCTACATCCTGATTATAATGTAGGATGTCTATCATCCTGAGATATCCAATATGATTAAAATAATGAGGGCAAATTCCTCATAGTGGACATCTAGCATCATGATTCAGGCAGGACTCTCTCCACTGGACATCCAACATCCTGATTCAGGCAGGACTCTCCAGTGGACATTAAACATCCTGATTCTGGCAGGACTCTCTCCAGTGGAGATTCAACATCCTGATTGATGCAGGACTCTCTCCAGGGGATATCCAACATCCTGATTCAACCAGGACTCTCACCAGTGATTATCCAACATCCTGATTCTGGCAGGACTCTATCCAGTAGATATCCGATATCCTGTTTCAGGCAGGACTCTCTCTAGTGGACGTCCAACATCCTGATTCAGGCAGGGCTCTCTCCAGTGGATATTGAATATCCTGATTCAACCAGGACTCTCTCCAGTGGATATCCAACATCCTGATTCTGTTAGGACTTTCTTCAGTGGATATTGAACATCCTGATTCAGGCAGGATTCTCCAGTGGATATCCAACATCCTGGTTCAGGCAGGACTCACTCTAGTGGATATCCAACATTCTGATGACATTGTAGACAGAGAAATTTTCTACACAGTGATTGTAGGCTGTTATAGGCTTGAAGATATAAAAAAGTATCTACGTAAATGACGAAGAAAGAAATTCATAATTTTTTAATATCCATTTATTATTAGGCTCATTATAATTATTATTACTTGCTCATCAACTCATTTTTGTTAATAATATGTTAAGAAAACATGATGATAATTTGATATTTGAATTGGCTGTATCTCGGTAAATATATGTGTAAAAGGCTTAATATTGGAAATTAGCAAAGAAAGAGTTAACAGAAAGAAACGTCCAGTGATGCGGTAATTCTAATGGTAGCATTTTGAAAACGATTCTATGGCTGGTTTTGATTTTGAGTTTTGAGAAAAATGACGATTTCGCCGAGGTGGCGATTTTTCCGTGGCAGCTCCGCTTTGCGCCATCTTTTGACAATTATTTACTGATTTAACTGACCGCTGAGCTGTGTAGCCGTCATGTCCCGAGGCACCATGCTTGTTTCTATCTTTTGGTCAGTTTTTTATTATTTGATTTAATCATTGACTATTTTCTGTTTCTATAGGAAATAAGGTAATTAAAAATCAAAAGAAAACAAAAGGTTTTTGCCGAGAAATGACCGGCTAGCTGTGTGATGCATCATACTGAACCGCTATATATATATATTTATATAAACATGAGTTATTCACTCAATTATTCCTTGTTTATGAACATTCTTTTGGATATCTCTGATCCTGACGACAATGAAAGCATATCTGAGAGCTGTTGATATCCTGCACTCTGAATATTGTAGAAGGCATCGCATCTATAGATATCTGCTTTCCTTTGATATAATTCTGGTATGTTGTTCCTCAGTGGGACTCCTATATACTCGTTACAGCCGCCGGATTCCTTCGTGGGTATTCTACATCCTGATTATAATGTAGGATGTCTATCATCCTGAGATATCCAATATGATTAAAATAATGAGGGCAAATTCCTCATAGTGGACATCTAGCATCATGATTCAGGCAGGACTCTCTCCACTGGACATCCAACATCCTGATTCAGGCAGGACTCTCCAGTGGACATTAAACATCCTGATTCTGGCAGGACTCTCTCCAGTGGAGATTCAACATCCTGATTGATGCAGGACTCTCTCCAGGGGATATCCAACATCCTGATTCAACCAGGACTCTCACCAGTGATTATCCAACATCCTGATTCTGGCAGGACTCTATCCAGTAGATATCCGATATCCTGTTTCAGGCAGGACTCTCTCTAGTGGACGTCCAACATCCTGATTCAGGCAGGGCTCTCTCCAGTGGATATTGAATATCCTGATTCAACCAGGACTCTCTCCAGTGGATATCCAACATCCTGATTCTGTTAGGACTTTCTTCAGTGGATATTGAACATCCTGATTCAGGCAGGATTCTCCAGTGGATATCCAACATCCTGGTTCAGGCAGGACTCACTCTAGTGGATATCCAACATTCTGATGACATTGTAGACAGAGAAATTTTCTACACAGTGATTGTAGGCTGTTATAGGCTTGAAGATATAAAAAAGTATCTACGTAAATGACGAAGAAAGAAATTCATAATTTTTTAATATCCATTTATTATTAGGCTCATTATAATTATTATTACTTGCTCATCAACTCATTTTTGTTAATAATATGTTAAGAAAACATGATGATAAGTTTGATATTTGAATTGGCTGTATCTCGGTAAATATATGTGTAAAAGGCTTAATATTGGAAATTAGCAAAGAAAGAGTTAACAGAAAGAAACGTCCAGTGATGCGGTAATTCTAATGGTAGCATTTTGAAAACGATTCTATGGCTGGTTTTGATTTTGAGTTTTGCGAAAAATGACGATTTCGCCGAGGTGGCGATTTTTCCGTGGCAGCTCCGCTTTGCGCCATCTTTTGACAATTATTTACTGATTTAACTGACCGCTGAGCTGTGTAGCCGTCATGTCCCGAGGCACCATGCTTGTTTCTATCTTTTGGTCAGTTTTTTATTATTTGATTTAATCATTGACTATTTTCTGTTTCTATAGGAAATAAGGTAATTAAAAATCAAAAGAAAACAAAAGGTTTTTGCCGAGAAATGACCGGCTAGCTGTGTGATGCATCATACTGAACCGCTATATATATATATTTATATAAACATGAGTTATTCACTCAATTATTCCTTGTTTATGAACATTCTTTTGGATATCTCTGATCCTGACGACAATGAAAGCATATCTGAGAGCTGTTGATATCCTGCACTCTGAATATTGTAGAAGGCATCGCATCTATAGATATCTGCTTTCCTTTGATATAATTCTGGTATGTTGTTCCTCAGTGGGACTCCTATATACTCGTTACAGCCGCCGGATTCCTTCGTGGGTATTCTACATCCTGATTATAATGTAGGATGTCTATCATCCTGAGATATCCAATATGATTAAAATAATGAGGGCAAATTCCTCATAGTGGACATCTAGCATCATGATTCAGGCAGGACTCTCTCCACTGGACATCCAACATCCTGATTCAGGCAGGACTCTCCAGTGGACATTAAACATCCTGATTCTGGCAGGACTCTCTCCAGTGGAGATTCAACATCCTGATTGATGCAGGACTCTCTCCAGGGGATATCCAACATCCTGATTCAACCAGGACTCTCACCAGTGATTATCCAACATCCTGATTCTGGCAGGACTCTATCCAGTAGATATCCGATATCCTGTTTCAGGCAGGACTCTCTCTAGTGGACGTCCAACATCCTGATTCAGGCAGGGCTCTCTCCAGTGGATATTGAATATCCTGATTCAACCAGGACTCTCTCCAGTGGATATCCAACATCCTGATTCTGTTAGGACTTTCTTCAGTGGATATTGAACATCCTGATTCAGGCAGGATTCTCCAGTGGATATCCAACATCCTGGTTCAGGCAGGACTCACTCTAGTGGATATCCAACATTCTGATGACATTGTAGACAGAGAAATTTTCTACACAGTGATTGTAGGCTGTTATAGGCTTGAAGATATAAAAAAGTATCTACGTAAATGACGAAGAAAGAAATTCATAATTTTTTAATATCCATTTATTATTAGGCTCATTATAATTATTATTACTTGCTCATCAACTCATTTTTGTTAATAATATGTTAAGAAAACATGATGATAAGTTTGATATTTGAATTGGCTGTATCTCGGTAAATATATGTGTAAAAGGCTTAATATTGGAAATTAGCAAAGAAAGAGTTAACAGAAAGAAACGTCCAGTGATGCGGTAATTCTAATGGTAGCATTTTGAAAACGATTCTATGGCTGGTTTTGATTTTGAGTTTTGCGAAAAATGACGATTTCGCCGAGGTGGCGATTTTTCCGTGGCAGCTCCGCTTTGCGCCATCTTTTGACAATTATTTACTGATTTAACTGACCGCTGAGCTGTGTAGCCGTCATGTCCCGAGGCACCATGCTTGTTTCTATCTTTTGGTCAGTTTTTTATTATTTGATTTAATCATTGACTATTTTCTGTTTCTATAGGAAATAAGGTAATTAAAAATCAAAAGAAAACAAAAGGTTTTTGCCGAGAAATGACCGGCTAGCTGTGTGATGCATCATACTGAACCGCTATATATATATATTTATATAAACATGAGTTATTCACTCAATTATTCCTTGTTTATGAACATTCTTTTGGATATCTCTGATCCTGACGACAATGAAAGCATATCTGAGAGCTGTTGATATCCTGCACTCTGAATATTGTAGAAGGCATCGCATCTATAGATATCTGCTTTCCTTTGATATAATTCTGGTATGTTGTTCCTCAGTGGGACTCCTATATACTCGTTACAGCCGCCGGATTCCTTCGTGGGTATTCTACATCCTGATTATAATGTAGGATGTCTATCATCCTGAGATATCCAATATGATTAAAATAATGAGGGCAAATTCCTCATAGTGGACATCTAGCATCATGATTCAGGCAGGACTCTCTCCACTGGACATCCAACATCCTGATTCAGGCAGGACTCTCCAGTGGACATTAAACATCCTGATTCTGGCAGGACTCTCTCCAGTGGAGATTCAACATCCTGATTGATGCAGGACTCTCTCCAGGGGATATCCAACATCCTGATTCAACCAGGACTCTCACCAGTGATTATCCAACATCCTGATTCTGGCAGGACTCTATCCAGTAGATATCCGATATCCTGTTTCAGGCAGGACTCTCTCTAGTGGACGTCCAACATCCTGATTCAGGCAGGGCTCTCTCCAGTGGATATTGAATATCCTGATTCAACCAGGACTCTCTCCAGTGGATATCCAACATCCTGATTCTGTTAGGACTTTCTTCAGTGGATATTGAACATCCTGATTCAGGCAGGATTCTCCAGTGGATATCCAACATCCTGGTTCAGGCAGGACTCACTCTAGTGGATATCCAACATTCTGATGACATTGTAGACAGAGAAATTTTCTACACAGTGATTGTAGGCTGTTATAGGCTTGAAGATATAAAAAAGTATCTACGTAAATGACGAAGAAAGAAATTCATAATTTTTTAATATCCATTTATTATTAGGCTCATTATAATTATTATTACTTGCTCATCAACTCATTTTTGTTAATAATATGTTAAGAAAACATGATGATAAGTTTGATATTTGAATTGGCTGTATCTCGGTAAATATATGTGTAAAAGGCTTAATATTGGAAATTAGCAAAGAAAGAGTTAACAGAAAGAAACGTCCAGTGATGCGGTAATTCTAATGGTAGCATTTTGAAAACGATTCTATGGCTGGTTTTGATTTTGAGTTTTGCGAAAAATGACGATTTCGCCGAGGTGGCGATTTTTCCGTGGCAGCTCCGCTTTGCGCCATCTTTTGACAATTATTTACTGATTTAACTGACCGCTGAGCTGTGTAGCCGTCATGTCCCGAGGCACCATGCTTGTTTCTATCTTTTGGTCAGTTTTTTATTATTTGATTTAATCATTGACTATTTTCTGTTTCTATAGGAAATAAGGTAATTAAAAATCAAAAGAAAACAAAAGGTTTTTGCCGAGAAATGACCGGCTAGCTGTGTGATGCATCATACTGAACCGCTATATATATATATTTATATAAACATGAGTTATTCACTCAATTATTCCTTGTTTATGAACATTCTTTTGGATATCTCTGATCCTGACGACAATGAAAGCATATCTGAGAGCTGTTGATATCCTGCACTCTGAATATTGTAGAAGGCATCGCATCTATAGATATCTGCTTTCCTTTGATATAATTCTGGTATGTTGTTCCTCAGTGGGACTCCTATATACTCGTTACAGCCGCCGGATTCCTTCGTGGGTATTCTACATCCTGATTATAATGTAGGATGTCTATCATCCTGAGATATCCAATATGATTAAAATAATGAGGGCAAATTCCTCATAGTGGACATCTAGCATCATGATTCAGGCAGGACTCTCTCCACTGGACATCCAACATCCTGATTCAGGCAGGACTCTCCAGTGGACATTAAACATCCTGATTCTGGCAGGACTCTCTCCAGTGGAGATTCAACATCCTGATTGATGCAGGACTCTCTCCAGGGGATATCCAACATCCTGATTCAACCAGGACTCTCACCAGTGATTATCCAACATCCTGATTCTGGCAGGACTCTATCCAGTAGATATCCGATATCCTGTTTCAGGCAGGACTCTCTCTAGTGGACGTCCAACATCCTGATTCAGGCAGGGCTCTCTCCAGTGGATATTGAATATCCTGATTCAACCAGGACTCTCTCCAGTGGATATCCAACATCCTGATTCTGTTAGGACTTTCTTCAGTGGATATTGAACATCCTGATTCAGGCAGGATTCTCCAGTGGATATCCAACATCCTGGTTCAGGCAGGACTCACTCTAGTGGATATCCAACATTCTGATGACATTGTAGACAGAGAAATTTTCTACACAGTGATTGTAGGCTGTTATAGGCTTGAAGATATAAAAAAGTATCTACGTAAATGACGAAGAAAGAAATTCATAATTTTTTAATATCCATTTATTATTAGGCTCATTATAATTATTATTACTTGCTCATCAACTCATTTTTGTTAATAATATGTTAAGAAAACATGATGATAAGTTTGATATTTGAATTGGCTGTATCTCGGTAAATATATGTGTAAAAGGCTTAATATTGGAAATTAGCAAAGAAAGAGTTAACAGAAAGAAACGTCCAGTGATGCGGTAATTCTAATGGTAGCATTTTGAAAACGATTCTATGGCTGGTTTTGATTTTGAGTTTTGAGAAAAATGACGATTTCGCCGAGGTGGCGATTTTTCCGTGGCAGCTCCGCTTTGCGCCATCTTTTGACAATTATTTACTGATTTAACTGACCGCTGAGCTGTGTAGCCGTCATGTCCCGAGGCACCATGCTTGTGTCTATCTTTTGGTCAGTTTTTTATTATTTGATTTAATCATTGACTATTTTCTGTTTCTATAGGAAATAAGGTAATTCAAAATCAAAAGAAAACAAAAGGTTTTTGCCGAGAAATGACCGGCTAGCTGTGTGATGCATCATACTGAACCGCTATATATATATATATATTTATAAACATGAGTTATTCACTCAATTATTCCTTGTTTATGGGCATTCTTTTGGATATCTTGATCCTGACGACAATGAAAGCATATCTGAGAGCTGTTGATATCCTGCACTCTGAATATTGTAGAAGGCATCGCATCTATGGATATCTGCTTTCCTTTGATATAATTCTGGTATGTTGTGCCTCAGTGGGACTCCTATTTACTCGTTACAGCCGCCGGATTCCTTCGTGGGTATTCTACATCCTGATTATAATGTAGGATGTCCATCATCCTGAGATATCCAATATGATTAAAATAATGAGGGCTAATTCCTCATAGTGGACATCTAGCATCATGATTCAGGCAGGACTTTCTCCAGTGGATATCCTGATTCAGGCAGGACTCCACTGGACATCCAACATCCTGATTCAGGCAGGACTCTCTCCAGAGGACATTAAACATCCTGATTGAGGCAGGACTCTCTCCAGTGGATATCCAACATCCATATTCAACCAGGACTCTCTCCAGTGGATATCCAACGTCCTGATTCTCGCAGGACTCTCTCCAGTGGACATCCAACGTCCTGTTTCAGGCAGGACGCTCTCTAGTGGACGTCCAACATCCTGATTCAACCAGGATTCTCATCAGTGGATATCCAACATCCTGATTCTGTCTAGACTTTCTTCGGTTGATATTGAACATCCTGATTCAGGCAGGTCTCTCCAGTGGATATCCAACATCCTGGTTCAGGCAGGACTCACTCTAGTGGATATCCAACTTCCTGATGACATTGTAGACAGATAAATTTTCTACACAGTGATTGTAGGCTGTTATAGGCTTGAAGATACAAAAAAAGTATCTACATAAATGGCGAAGAAATGAACTCACTGTGTACCCTATGCTCACAGGATGAGTATAGGGTACACAATGAACTACCACTCACACGATGGGTATGGGTTGCACAAGAAACTATCGCACAGAGGATGAGTATGGAGAGCAAAGTAAACAAAGATACACACGATGAGAAAGGATTGCACAATGTCCTATATGACTCACAGAATGAGTATGAGGTGCACAATAAACTACAGGTAACAGGATAAGTATGGGTTGCACAATAATTTACAGGTCACAGGATGGGTATGGGGTGCACAAACAACTGGTAACAGGACGAGAATGGGTTGCACAATAAATTACAGGTAACAGGATGGGTATGGGTTGCACAAACTACTGGTAACAAGATGAGTATGGGATGCACAATAAATTACCGCACAGAGGATGAGTATGGGGTGCACAAACTACTGATAACAGGATGAATATGGGTTACACAATAAATTACAGGTCACATGATGGGTATGGGGTTGAACAAACTACTGGTAACAGGATGAGTATGGGTTGCACAATAAATTACCGCACAGAGGATGAGTATGGGGTGCACGTAAACAGGACTCACAGGATGAGTATGGGGTGCACAATAAGCTACCATTCACAGGATGAGTCTATGATGTTCGTGCTCTATATTAAGATAACTAAAATACACCTCTGTTTCCAAAATACTTTAATGACCAATATTTGCAAATATATTTTATGTTTCCGATTTTCTGATAATATAAAACATATCATCATATGTATAGGGGTCCCAGTATTAGTCTTGTTCGTTCTCGACACACAATCGAGAATTCCGTGTTCGAATCCTGGGCGGGACAGAAATGGTTGGGAAAATTTCCTTTCACGTAATGCGACTGTTCACCTAGCAGTAAGTAGATACTCAGGAGTTAGTCAGCTTGTTGTGGGGGTTGCATCCTGGGCGGGGTCAGTAATTCGACCTTAAGGATGACCTTGATAAAAGCCTATCGTGTATGAATATACTGTGGCTTCCTGTCCCCCAACACAATGAATTATTATAATTATAATATTATGGTTTATAATTAAGTTCTTAAGAGCGATCCTGTGTCATAATTGACATACGTCTATCTTTACCTCAACATTTTATAAGTTAATTTCTGTCTGTATATGATGATGATCATATACAATTAAGGTAGCATTTCAACTTTATAGGAAATTGTTAAGTCCAAAATATATCTTGATTCTTATACTTGAGATATTGTTACAATAAACGTTTGAAAACAAAGTTTATATCTGTATTTAAAATATAAAACATTTTGCGTTTATCAACGCATCTCTCTGAATTACAATTTTTTTCTGAATTGTGAAGCCTGTATTGGCCGCCTGGCAGGACACTGATGCATTGGAAGTTTTAATGTGTCCGGACACCGGCGATGGTGTCGTATTGGCTATTTATTTAACCATATCTTGGCTTTCATTTAAGATATATTTTCCTTGAAATGTAGTCACATTATCGTCTACATCTTGTTTATGCTGACATATAGACCTTTGATGTTACTTTGCACATATGCAAATGAATTACACAATTAATTCACTTGTTTGCAGGCCTTCACAATCCCTGAGATAGCCATCACGTAAATGTAAAAAGGCATATATCTTCACTTTCACTTCAGTTATATTTATGCTAAAGTATTAACATGCAGCTTATATTTCTGTCTTTATTATGACATAGAAAACTTCGTTTATTACAATATTTAGATTAAATTAACATTGATCTTCGAAAGATCATAGTTCCCATGGATAGGGAGAGCGTCGGCCAAGAAATCTTGTTTGAAATATGAATATCTTTCCTGTCTAATAAGATATAATCTCTGTGATGGATTCACAAAAACTTTTTTTTTTTTGAGATATATACAAGAGTTTTGTACAGCCACTAGTACGCGAAGCGTTTCGGGCAGGTCCCTGGAATACGATCCCTGCCGCGAAGAATCGTTTTTTCATCCAAGTACACATTTTACTGTTGCGTTAAACAGAGGCTACAGTTAAGGAATTGCGCCCAGTAAATCCTCCCCGGCCAGGATACGAACCCATGACATAGCGCTTGCGGAACGCCAGGCGAGTGTCTTACCACTACACCACGGAGACTTTTATCTCTGCCTTTCTGATAACATATACAAATATAAGTTTTATTTGTGAATCTCTATTAATTAAGCAATATATCAGAGAGTGTGTAGGGTTCGGCATGTTCTATGAACGAAAAGGACATGAGTAGTTTAAGTAGCGAACGCATACAAACGAATAACGTTAGTATCTATATAACAAAATTATTGTCCTGTGGAGTTGATTTAACTTACACACACATTTTTATAAATAAATATTAAATGTTTTGTGGCTATTTATGAAAGATATTATTACAAATACCCATTCTACTTATTAATATCATTAATATCACCTGTTACATATTTACTTCGAATTTCGATATGAAATTACATTATTTCAGAATGAAAATATGTTTGATCGTGTTCTACGTGCAGCACCAACATTATAGTAAGTAATTAATTCCACAATTTTGTCGCTTGGACCGTCGACTTCCTATGGCGTCACCTGCTACATATTTACTTCGAATTTCGATATGAAATTACATTATTTCAGAATGAAATAGGTTTGATCGTGTTCTACGTGCAGCACCAACATTACAGTAAGTAATTATACCATATTTCTTCATTACTTACGTAATGCTAGGAGGATTGGGTACATTTGGGTAGATTTGGGTATTCTACGGA
>WNGS01169217.1:10949577-10981962 GCA_020271785.1 Procambarus virginalis
ATCTCTGCCTTTCTGATAACATATACAAATATAAGTTTTATTTGTGAATCTCTATTAATTAAGCAATATATCAGAGAGTGTGTAGGGTTCGAACACACCTAGCATGTTCTATGAACGAAAAGGACATGAGTAGTTTAAGTAGCGAACGCATACAAACGAATAACGTTAGTATCTATATAACAAAATTATTGTCCTGTGGAGTTGATTTAACTTACAGACACATTTTTATAAATAAATATTAAATGTTTTGTGGCTATTTATGAAAGATATTATTACACATACCCATTCTACTTATTAATATCATTAATTAAATTTGTGACAATTTGAGCAAAGAATTGCGACGACTAGATCACTGTGTACAGGAGGCTGATATGGCAGCAAACACTCTCCAGGCGACCATATATCTTGGATAAGTCGCTCCACAATTTTGTCGCTTGGACCGTCGACTTCCTATGGCATCACCTGTTACATATTTACTTCGAATTTTGATATGAAATTACATTATTTCAGAATGAAAATAGGTTTGATCGTGTTCTACGTGCAGCACCAACATTATAGTAAGTAATTATACCATATTTCTTCATTACTTACGTAATGCTAGGAGGATTTGGGTACATTTGGGTAGATTTGGTGGGGGAAGTGGGACCTTGGTAAGCTTAATTGGACTTCCTGTCCTGGACTTTGGTAATCAGTAAGGTAAACAAAACAGACATATTTCAATTGGACAAGTCTTCTAGTGTATCATTTATAATAGTATCCATAAAAACTTTTTTACATGATTGTGTACTGGATATACAGAATACTTTATTTTAGGAAAGTAAAATAAAAAGAATTGAGCAAAGTTAAAAAATTGAATTGTGACCTATAATACAGAGAAATTGATGGCAAGTATTGACTAGATGATTCAAATGTGATAAATATTTACAAACGTATTGAAGTTTCATATTGTACATTATTAGTTGTACCAATATTTGTGACACTGCACATAATACTGCAATACACCATGAATGATGCAATAACACTGATCTAATTACTGTAATGGTGTTGATGACTGAACAAATCATTTATATAATCACCAAGGATATTATTTAAGATTTACAAGTTCAGTGTACAGTCTGGAATGATCAAGTCTGAAATTGGTCAGTACAAAAGCACACCTAGCATACCCACTGAACATGATTTGCCATACATTAGGACATGATTTAGCACATTTCAAAAAAGATTTAACACATTAGGACATCATGGTTTAGCAAACCCACTTACAGGATTTAATGATATATCATGGCTTAACACACACTTTTAGACACTTTAGAATTTAACTTAACAAAAAAAGATATGTAACATCAATTGAGAAAATAATAATTTCTGAGTTACTTCATACAGCAAGATTTCACAGTCATATGGAAGAGCAAATCATGCATTCAGGCAGGGCAACATTCTAGGTACTGGTGTAACTACAAGTTTTCCAAATGTGTCTGCATATTCAATTGGTCATGGTAATACTAGGTTTACCCAGCTAAAGTTGTAGAGGGTTTCAAATTATACTCGATCGAAGCATCTGTAAGCCCTCCTTGGCAGCTTTGAGATTGCCACTGAGTGCCCAAATTAATTAAGTTAACCCCTTAAGTAGCAGCAGCTGCTCCTCAACATAGTCCATCTCACCGAGCTAATCAGATTCTTCCTGTCATTAGCTCTTGCTAATACACAGTTCTGTATAATGCTTTATTTCGTATGTGTGCTTACAAATCTTTGTTCTAAATACTTTCATAGTTCTTTACTTGAGGTAAACATGTTGTGGAACATGTGCTGCCACCTGGTGGTGGTGGGAAGAGAAAGTATACTGTATAACCCTATAGGTACATTTCAAAATTTTCCCATGACACCAACACACAAAATATCTTCCTGTCTTACACCATGATTTTCTTTTCCATCAATGTAATTTTACCTTAGAGAACAAGCCAGCAGGTTTCTTCAATAAGGCACTTTTACATGCACATTTTAAAGCTTAATCATTTGTACAGATATCTCATAATTTGTTACCACGTTACAATAGCCTCATACAATTTTCATACAGAAAATGCTAAGAGTAAGAGACAAATTCAAATAATAGAAATTATTTTTAATGAGTTTTAATAACTAACTGTATTAACACATACAGTATATTAAAATGTTCGACACATGCGAAGAAAAATAAAGCTTAACAAATGAATATAATTCTCAATTTAGGAGATTAAATACTACAACATAATTATTCAAAATATATTTTATTTGATTTATGTAAATTCTAACTATAACATAAAATTGCTTCATACCAAGTGACAGATTTGGGTTTAGTTTAACCAAGCTTGCTGCTTATGCCACTTCAAACTGTCTGGTATGCTTATAATATTGTCGTGTCAATTCAGATATTACTTCCATCCCCCCTCTTCCCCCTAATTTGATAATGACAATTCTTTATTATATATCAGCCCTGTGCAAACTGTGGGCAGTCTTGTTAAATGAGGTCAAGGAAACAAGTCACAGCTGTTTAATGCTACAGTATACCACTGTGAAGGCTGCTTATGGTATATTGTAGTGACTTGGTACAACTAATGAGTTTGCACATGGCTACCGTGTATTGTAATACTTCCCCATTCTGATACTGGCCATCATTATAGTGTTACTTGTCCCAGATATCAAATGCAGCACTTTAGTAATGTTGTAACATTAGGGAAATTATTGTTTTTCACCAAAGATTTTCAATGGTGTAATAAAAGTAAAGGCATTTTCATTACAAAAATATTATAATGCATTATGTACTTAGTTTAGATTTTGCTCATGAGTATAAAACATTTGTGCTAATTGAGTATTGAGTTTATAATAAATTACACTACACAAAACTTAAGACATTTTAGTAAATTTTCAGTTAAATTTACGTCACATGGAAATATTCACTGGGCCATAACAATCAAAGTGACTAGAATACCAATACAATAACTGACTCCTTTGGAGCCTTGACCCTGTGTAACCAATTTATGTCTACAATGACATGGAATATTGCATGCAAAGTGGCAGTATTATGGTATTCTTGTGATATTTGTATTCATAACAACATTTCCACTTATGAATGCTGTAAATCCATGAATAGAGTAAACCATTTGCACAAGACTTTGATGTCACAAAAATATAACATTTCAATATATAGTAATGTTTGATAGTGGTGTTGCTCTTAAAAAATATATAACCAGTACTATACCTGAAATGATCACATGCTTCTTAACTGCCCCAAAGGTAGTCCTGGTTGACCATTGATACCTGGTTGATACCACCAGTCATCAATTTGTTCATATTTAAAGGCTGACAATTTGATAAATACAAGTATTGATATACTGTATATACTGTACACCGGAAATTTAAATACAAAAAACTAGATACTTTATCGTATTTGAATTTTGTCATTTTTATACAAATTTTTTAGTCAGTTTAAATTATTTTCAATATCCAAGATCCTTAGTTTTCACCTGTTTTTAATCACATGCTTATTATAGTCATCACATTTATTATTGCCATACAAATATGCATATATAAAAAGCATTACTGCATAACAAATATACTCCCATCTTCAATGTGATCATAAATGGGTTGGTGTGTTAATCCACCATTGCCTGTAATATTGTATGGCTCCCATTCATTAGCTCCACTTGTTTTCTTTCAAAGTATCTCTCAAACATTTTTTTTGTCAGTTCATGCATATTTTTTTTAATAGTACTGTACTTCAAATTTAATTACTTAATAGTAAAAAGTATATGCATGTCTTATACAGATGATCTTACAACATTGTAGTTAAGTATTTTTTTTCACATTCAGCTGCTACTTGCGACACCTCTGGCACATTCAATAATTCTTGCTTATCTGGGGTTAAAAAGTCACTTATGAATTTTTCACGGAGATCTCTTCACTAAGAGTAGCACATTGAATAGCTCGTAGTCTATCCCTAGCTGGCTCAAAAGAAGACTGAAGAGCTAAAGTAGACTGATAAAATGCTGTTGCTTTCTCCAGATCACCCTGGAAAGAGAGAAGAATACAGTATGTTGGGATGCCTATTTTTTGTGTAGCTTCACAATGTTCTTTTATTAACACATGTTTTTGTTTGCCATTTAACATGATTTATTTGTACAATTACATAAATAAAGAAATGGGTATTCAAAAACCATATTTATATGAATGTTTCTTAAATAAATAGTGCTCAATGGTGTCTTGACTGCATACTGGAGTCAAACACAACACAAGCGTTCACAATTCAAAATGATTATTGAACATATTTTATTTATTTAATACAGGAAGTTTGACTAAAAAAAATAATTTATAAATATTGTAATACTGGTGAAAGCAAAGACTGCTTAAAATGAATCTTATATGTTCTATGGATTGAATTGTTTAATTTAATATTATGAAGTTAATTTTGTTGATTGTGTGTTTCAAAGTACAGATTTTGAATGCTGTTGAATAAGTTGTTCTTTATCTGTTCAATTTAGTAGCATAACTGCATCTACACAATTTAGTTTTAACACCAAAATTCAGAGCACCTGGTTTAAGGTAGGCTTTAACGTGACAAGTATTAACACTTTTTCTGCCCAATGCCACATATTCTGTCACGAAACCAAAATACGGAGTATACGGAGTATTAAAATGAAAAAAATTGTAGAAATTCCATTTATTGTCCTAGTACTATGGGACATGTTTGAAAATGTGCACCAACTTCTGCCCATGCTCTGTATACCCCAAGTGGCATCCTAACCCCGCCGTTTGGGCGCCCACCTACGCTGGAGGTCACTGTTCTCGTGACCTCACTCGTGACAGCTGCGGCCTTCCCTCGAGTTGAAAAGTTTTTTCATACCGGTTATTTTATCTCGGGTATTTGTTGTTACCGGCTTTATAAATACTGCAAATTGACTTTCAGATGGATACTGATCAAGAACAGAGCCAATCCATGACTAAAGCATTGAAAGAAACACGTTTGAGGGAAAAGTTAGTTTTCGTCGAAAGTATAGAAAAGCAAGATTTATTTGCATATATCACTTTACAGCATTTATTGCAAACAATTTGATACTAAATTGAATGATATATCACGGAAATTGAGTTGAGAAAGATGAACAGAGAATAAACATTGAAGTGGTGAGCTCTGGCAACGCTCGAGCTACCTTGCAGTGCACAGCGGGTCTAAAGTATAGAAACGTGAGACATATTGTCTTATATGGAGATATATCCCTTTACAACATTCTATTGCAAACAATTTTATATCAATGGAATGACATTGCATAAAAATTGTGGTAAGAAAGCTAAAAAAAAAAAAAAAAGTAGACTCATTTACGGATGGTGGTGAGTTCACTCGCACCTCTCAGCCGACCTTGAGATGCACGGCGGGTCGCCCGTCGATACAGTGAAAGTGTTAAATATCATAATACTAGATGTCTATGTACTTATTACCAAAACCTGATTAAATTGAATGAATTTACTGTATATTGCTACTCAAAACTTACTACAAATCATATTTTTTAATTGACTTACCTTAGCAGCATATATATTAGCCATAGTAAAATGGATGACGACAAACTTTGGTGAAATTTCCAATGCCATGTTTGCAACAACTAGTGCATTGTTGTAAAGACCCGCTCTGGAAATATGAAAATACAAGCTTCAATAGAAAGAGAATGACAAATTTATATAATATCTGAAATATAACAAACTAAATTTACTTGCTGTAAATACTGGTCAAGGAATTTAACTTTTTAGGTTAAGCAGTAAACAACCAAATATCGACCTAAATATGGTTGGGGAGAACCCAATACCAGGATTGACTGCTGTTATATAGATATTTAGACCCAAAATGCAGTTATTATCGTATGTTGATTACGGGGGGGGGGGGGGCCAATGCAGTTATCATACATTGATTTCAACTATTATTGTCTGGGTTTTATTGTAATGATTCCTTATATGGATATAATAGCTCTATATGGATGTAGTGAAATTTACCCTGGCTCATGAAGAAATCCTGCTATCATTTCACGATTGCTTACTATGCAAATGCGGTTATTACTACAAATGTTACTATGCCAATGTGTTAATGATCATGGTATAAAATTCCATATGTATACAGTACTTATTATGCAAGGGTTTTTACAACTATTATTATGTTCAAATAATTACTACCATATCAGGACACTAAAGAAGGCCTACTGGCCCATACAAGGTAGCTCCTCTTTATATCCACCCAAACTTATTTATATATGGACCTATTTACCAATTAATCTAAGATTGCTTGCCAGATCTCTATGGTTAGTATTATTAGTTGACATTACAGTAATGTCATAATCCTTTTAATAATTAACAAAAATTCCTAGCTAGGGGAAATCCAATTACTTAATATAGTAAGCTCAGTATGTACAGACAGCAGATATGGCACCACTCCTGACCAACTCGCAAAGATCGTATAACTGAAAACTTCTAACTTCTAACTTATATTTTGAAAAGTTGCACAACTGGACAATTTGATTATCTCAATCAGGGCACAGGTTGTTCTATGAAGGATTTTTTATTTGCTCTATTATTAATACAGATACAGTACTGTAAGACCTATTGTACTACCAATTTCTAAGGTACTGTATACAAGTGTTGGTAGTACAGTAAGGTGTTGGTAGTACAATAAGGTGTCATTGTACTACCAATGATCTAGGGTACAATAATGTTGGGTTTATTAAAATGCCATTTCCTGGGCAGCCCCCTCAGTACCGTGCTGTAATTCCCCTTACTGCACTGGTACCCCAGGGCCAATACCGATTCACCAGGCACCTGTGACTTTAGACCAGTCAGGAGCAAGAAACAGAATCTTGTTCCCTCTATGGAGTAGGGAAGCTTGTGAGGCCATTGATCAACCAGCCACAAGAAGGTATAGGAGCAGACAACTTCTGACAGATGTTAGCAGGCTTAGGGTTCTTCCTTTCCATAGCTCATCTTAAGCCTTACTCTTCTAGTTTTCTCTAACACCATTAGCCAACTGGTTTACAGCAAAGTCCACAAAATTCTTTCATCATTATGATTTTTACTACCTCTATTATATATTTTTAGCATAAACTAATGAAAGAATTTACCTGTGCAGAATGTTGGCGAGAGATATAAGAGGGATATCTTTCATGTGTCTTGGAGCATGGTGCAGTGTATGTCTCAAGCAATCCACTGCTCGTTCTCCACTGCCCACCACTCGCCAGTATAAAGCTGCTGCCGTTGCAACCACCCAAGAGGTTTCATTCTGGAAATAAGGTTAGTTAATTGAACTATCAATCAACCTATATAACTAAATGTGGTGGCACATTTAGTTATATATGAAGCCTTAAAAATAAGTACAGAAAAGTGAAAATTAGAAACTGAAATCACTCAAACTTTATTATTTTAAATTTGTTTTATCAGAGACAGGAAGCATTATATATTATATATATATATATATATATATATATATATATATATATATATATATATATATATATATATATAATATATATATATATATATATATATTTATTTATTATAATAATCTCAACCTGTCTTCAGGCCAGAATCATTAAAGAAGCGGCTATCCCTCAAGACACATTTATAAATTATTTTGCATTAAAAGTAAGTTTATTTTCATACATAAATTATTATTATATATTGAAGTTCTATTTATAGTTAGGCATAGGTTAGGTGTTTTAGTTCGTTTGGCAATTATTTGTATTTGTAGGACATGGGTGAAGCAATTACAGACCTGTGATTCAAACAGAGATCAGTGAAGCATTGTTCGAGAAATGTTGGAACATCAGTTGTCGGTTGTGTGTAAACCATTTCTCATTCATAAATAGGGACTTTGACAGCTGGGATTAACAAGTATTTGGCCTTTGTTGATGAGGACAGGCTACTGATCCTCCCCAGGATAAAACCCCCCCACAACAGTTTTGTTGCCTGACAACAACTGGTTCAACCTTGATGACAAGCAAACGTCTGGACACCTGCTCCTCTTGTGGGCTACTAGAACACATCATGAAATTTTACCCACTGGGGTCTTGATACTACCATTTGGCATTCCTATTCAATGGTCTGGATTGTTATGATGCCTACTGCAATTATCACCTGGGATCTCGGGGAAATTTATAGATTTGTCCCATTTTCTGGCGAGGAGATGGTGTCTGGCACCAGCTCTGCTGAAAAATGCCAAAAGTTAGCAGGCCTTGATGGGCTTCAAGTGTGCCCTCAAGGCGTGGTGGGTGGCTGGCGAGGACATTTTTGCCCATTTGGATACAAGTGTAGGAGGGCCCATGGCATTGGCTATTATGCAAAAGGAATCATACCCAATAATTTGTGCCTCCCAGTCCAGGATCCTGCATTCGATTTCCAGGTAAGTCAAGAGTTAAGCCAATTGTACTATGAGACTATCATAAAATGGCTTTAATTAATGTATATTATTTAAATGGATGATATATAATCTTCATTGTTCACAGTTCATACTTATATATCTCGCCAAGGTACCTGAAATATTATTGACTAATGACTTTATTAATAATTCATCAAATGCAGTCTGCACATATGTTATGTTCAGTAATACTGTTTAATACTGTAGTTCTTTACTCAACCCCTCAATGAATTAACATGAAGAGCACTTTGATGAAGGCATTAATAACACACCCCTACAGTAATTACCTTCTGAAGAGATCTTGCAATTCTTGTTGCCATTAGGTCAACAGACACAGGAGTGCGATCAGTGAGAGTTTGCAAGGCTTCCCTCAGCCCCATTTCAGGAAAGTGTGGAAGGAGATGACGGTGTCTGATACCAGCCAAATGATCTAGGGTATGCATGGAGGCTGGCAAGTCTCCTCTACATATAGGTTCCTCAAGAGCAGTGCCAACTGCTGGACTTGCCACAAGGTACTCTGATATACTGTAGAAAAATAACACAAAATAACTTGCATATTCAACATACTGTACGTGCGCATAAACAGTAAACTTAAGTCTGCTGATCCAGATCTGGATGCAACAGAATTTTAGATATGGTGGAAGAAATCTGATCTGGTTATGGTGGTTCATCACTCAGTGCAGCAGATAAGGTAGCCCTCCAATGTGGGTTTGCACTGCAGACAAGTATTAAATTTATTTATATTTTTTTGTATGAAAAATTTTAATTTGTACCCACATGATTTGGGCATTTTCTTATGGGGACACTTTAATAAAGTACACTTTTCATGTTCCTTATTATTTTATTTTCATTCATTTTAATTCTTTGGAAAGTACACAATTATATTTTAAGAGCTAGGCCAGCTTAGAAATGGAGTGTGATGGTAACTTAGTGTGTTGAATGTTTACATTGTGGGTATACAGTAATTTGAGATTAAAAACCTGTGATATAAGACTATATGAATCTAGAAGATGCACGAGTGACTCATAGAGAGGGTATTAAACTGAGCCTCTCTAAAGGAAGGATGGCATCTCCAGTGAGGGAGTGAAAGTTGCCAGTCTGGATTCTGGTATAGTTACTAAGGGTGATTACTCTGTGATTGCAGAGTGTGTGTACTCAATTTCTGGACTTGTACAAAACTTGAGTAATCCCAGAAGTTCTTTCTAAAATATTAAATCATATAAACTACCCTGTAAGAATTTAGCTTCTACTGTTTTCCCTGTTAAACATCCCAGTTTGGTCTATATATGACTACCTTTTTCTCAGTAGTCTGTCATTTGGTATTTAATGTGTGGAATTTAAGTAAGCTCTGAAAAGACAGGCTAAATTTTAACTATCACTATCCTTGTCAATTAACATAAAACAAGAAATGCACAAACATCACCCATTTTCAGAAATAGAAGCTCACCAGAAAACCAATGCATCTGAAAATTTTCTAGACAAAATAGAAGAAAATTACTCAAAAGATCCATTTTCCCTCAAGTGTATGACCAATACGGGTAATGATTCTAACAAGTTGGTGCTTTGAATACACAGACGGACAAATATAGCAATATTAAACCAACTGAATCTCGTGTCATTACCAGTTCAGAATATAAAAGTTCTTGACATCAACGTGAAAAATTAGCTCATAATCTTGTCTCCATAAATAAAATAAAAACATAAAAAACTTACTCTATATTCTTTGCTGAAACAGACAGCCAAGTAGATGTGAAATGTTTGACTTCACTCAGTTTATTAGCACGATCACAAACATGCGGCGGTGGAGGGGGAGAGGCAACTCTCTCCCTCACCCGCAGCAGCACATCTGGTAATGGATCATCCTCTATGACAGGAGTGTCTGGGTTTGAGGCACTCTCGGCATCAGCAGCAGTATAGGTTGCCGTTGAATCTTCAGTACCCAGTCCAATGCGAACATGAATTTGTTTATTAGGCAATCCAGCCTGTAAATATTAGACAGAGAAGTAGTAGTAATAATGAGCAGTATTTTTATACAAGTCATTTCCAATGTCAAGAGTTAGATGCTCTGTGCATGAACTTTTAAATGTTGGAGATACTTTATGTGCAAAACAATGAAGATACATTTAAATTGGTGTAAATTGATTAATGATTAAAACAAAGAAGGTACAAGCAATATCTTGACTGATTCATGGAACTACGGGGAAATTAACATATGTAGATATTTACATTTATATAATTTATTTTTAAATAATATATACATACATAATATATTTTACTTTTGCTGTATTATGAAGGAAGCACCAAGTGTTGACAATAGCATAGAAGCCAAGATACTGGTTGATTAAAGACCTGAGAAAGTTCTTCCCAAGGAAAATTACAGAAGCTATTCAAAGAGACCAAATATGGATCATGTAAAATGAAAGCATTTTCTGAGTGAGGATATAAGCACATGTGGTGCTAGAGAGGTCACTTGACAAAAAGAGTCAGTGATGTAGTGTTCTGGCAGAGATTGACACGATTGGAACAAGGCACCGATTTATGCTTGTTCCATCTAACATTTTATGGGAAAATAGTAAAGAAATATTCTGGCATGTAAATATTATGAGTTAACATGGCCATTTGAAAAACTGTATAAAAAATGATTGCAACTAGCTTAAGGTGGAAGAGCAAATTAAGAGGTAAAGATATCAGTGTGTTGATAAAGTGCAAAATTATATCAGCATGGTTTTACCTTTGCTTCTGGTCCTTGTGGATTGCCAAGGTCCTTTAGATTTTCTTCTTCTGTCAACTCTGGCTGTGGTAGTGTAGGGCTGGCCTCGGCCTCTGTTTCCTCCTCGGCTTCATTTTCAAGATCTAAGCTAATCACATCCTCCACATCACCTGCCCAAGTATAGCATGAATGTAGTACATCACTATGTTCCATATTTATACAGAACATGTGAAGGACCTAAATGTTACAAGAGACAATGTCATTAATCCTGCTAATGCTGATAAACAAATTACACAAGTTTGTATGTCTTGAAGAGACTAAAAAATTGGGATTGTTACCAGATGTTTTATAATCCTCCTATTAGACAATAGTACTTATTTCAAGCGTAAACACTGTACAGGTAAAGGTAAAAATGTCTTAAATTTTCTCCAACGACAACATATTCCAAATTGCAAGATAACAAATACTGTATTCAATATTTTGTATCAGTATAGTGGTTGGCAAGATCTATAACATGGTCATATAAGCAGATAATGCCTCACCCAATAAGTCGTGCAGCAAGTAGGGTATAAATGTGTTATTGTGTACCTGCTATGTATTAATAAATTTATTATGGAAATATAATACGAGTTGTATGTATCCTTTTACACGCAAATACTACACAAGTTAAATATTTAGTAATATTAAGGTGGCCTAATGTCATATGTGCTTTTTTTCCCACTATTTTGCATATCATTCATGTTTACAAATGTTTGGCTTTATTTTTTTCAGTTGTTAGTCAGTAACCAGTCATAATAACTTGATAATCATAAGATAAGTCCATCTCTCTCCCAGCTTTGAACTGGCTGGAGTCATCACCATCATAAACGTATAAATACAAAGAGAGAAGCACACACACACTGTATATGGAAGCCAAATACACCTGTTTTTAGCAAAAGTTTGGCCCAAATATAATTATTGAATAAAAGGTGCTAATAAACATGTGCTGATATTGCTTATACTGTATGTAACTTACTTTTCTCTTCAGTAGATGCAGCACCTGTCGAGTCTTGACAGCCGCCATCTGTAGTACATACACCGTCCTCAACTCCACCCTGCAAGATTCAATACGCTGAATACTTCTGGCATGAAAATAAGTTTGAGCATGAGGAACTCGTCTTCCTCATAAATTTATAAATTTATGAGATACATTTATAAATGGTAAGGTGGCTGCAAATCTTATCACTAGACCAACAAGGAAAAGTGTCACACAAACCCAACATATCATAGCGACAATAACATTTTTTTATTAAGCAGTTTGTCAACCTTTATTGCTGTAAAGTGTTAAGAGTGTGAATAAAATAGATGAAACTCAAAAGAATAATTAATTTCGCTCAGGTTTCTATAACAAAGGGAATGGGGCATAGTGAATAATTAGTCTAAGGATGTCAAGAAATTTAGTACAGTATAATGAAAAAAATAACAAATTATATTACCTGGTTTTGACATGTAGGTAATGGCCGTATGGAATGTGGAGGTCGAGTGTGACATGCAAGGGCCGTGAGAAACTGGAGAGCAGAGGAGTGGTTTGGTGAGGCGGCTAAGACTCGTTCATAATGATGCCATGCTCCAGTCAAATTTCCCTTTCCACAGTACAAATTGGCCAATAAAAAATTCGTTTCAGGCTAGGGGGAAGGGAAACAAGGTTATTACTATAATTAATTAAGAAGGTTACCAATTTAAAAATGTAAAGGTACAGTATAGACTTAATGGCTTCAGCTTCCTAAGTTATCAATTTCATGAACAACACAGATATATCTTTTCTCTACTGGTGGTTCAGATACATTTACATTGCAGCCCACCTTAGCTACACTTTCATCGATCATAAAGAGTCTTGGACCTATCTGGATTTGAATCATAAAATATATAAAAAGCACATTTCAACAACAAAACACAAAAAAATATAATTATTCTCATCATGATAAATATCTTTTCAAGTTGTCCTGTCCCTATTAAAAAAAGACAGCTACTGCAGAGGGACTAACTAGCTTTGATGATACAAAGAAGGATAAGCACAACCCAAAAGAACAGCCATTGGTGGAAAACCCAAGAAGCCTAAAAACCCACTGCCAGGGAAAACAATTTCGGAAAATACCCAAACACAGGCCCGCACAGAAGGCACATCACCAGCCACAAGGAAACCAAGTAGGCAAGCTCAAGACGAAGGCTTGGGTAGAAAGCCTCCTCAGCCAATTGGCACCCCACAAACTTTCAAAACTTTATTTTTTTGGTACCTTCTACCTTTTTGCACTGAATTAAAATACATTTATCTAAAGCTTCCAGAAATATTTTAGGTTTAGTTTTAGCCAACGATGTAGGCACTAGATAACTTTTTGCAACAGGTGCCAAATGACCAGTGCCCTAAACCTTGTGCATTATTTTTGTACAGAAGTACAGTATTAGCTATTAACTAAATGACAACCACATACTGTATTGTATCCTAAATTTTAATTATTTTTTAGAAGACAAATGCACAAGGGCAACTGTGCATTTGTTGCCCATAACATGTTAAGAGTCTGTAAATTACTCTTAACATGTTATACTCTTATGCATGTAATTGTGTTCAGATGAGAACATGTAATTTTGGCTGAAGAAGGCTCATTCAGCATCATTTTGTAACAATACTAGAAACAGCTGTTTGGAAACTACATATAAATATGTGAAATAGACAAGTCACCTTAAAACCCCAAGTATATAACCAAACTTACCTCATGATCAGCAACTTGCATGGCCTGGAGAGTCAGAGTTTAAAGCATCATCAATATGTCCAGCCGTATAGAGCAAAGCTGCAATATTCACCAGAGGAACATCTCTCCACTCATCTGGTGCAGTAGCAACAGCACGTCGTAAACATTCCACTCCATTATAGAGGTTGCCATGAACTCGCCAATACAGACCTGCCAAGTTGTAAAGTAGCCACTGGGGTCCAACACCCTGTAATGAAAAAACAAAATGTAAAATATCTACACTTTATCATTAAGTACAGAAAATGTTTCCTGTTATGGTGAACAGTTGTATACAGTTCACTGGTTATCTGCTAGAGCAGAATTCAGTTCATGACTTTCCATGACTGGGAATAGACTTGTCCTGAGTCAAAGGTTTTGCCTTGAGGAGTAACTGACTGACATAACTCAGAAATGGTTAGTACATCAGTCTGAGCATGCAACATCTGGCTTGACGAGTAATGTTTAATTGTTGTTGATTATAAATGACTGGCATAATGAAACAAGGTCACCAGAACTTACCTTTTCATAGCACTGCTGATACGCTGCCCTATCTCAGCTCCACACCTTGATACCCATATTTCATTAAGTAAGGGACAGCATGAGGGTCACGATTACGTGTTGTAAGTGTGTGGCGCTCCTTAATACCAGGAATGTCATCAATTCCCCCACGGTATCTGCTAGTCTCTCACAGATAGGTGGATGCCATGGTAAAGGGTGCTCCTCATTGAAGCTCACATCAATGTCATCGCTCAGAAAACGGTCTACACTATGAATACAAAATGAAAGAATAAATAAACATGGACAAGTTATACTGCAGTCTTTTAATGATTTTTAAAGTAATAATCTAATGCCTTCTTATATTCTGAATAAATTATATATATACAGTATATAATATCTCTAAATACTTTCTTTGCTTCATAAAATGTATATCAAACTATAAACCAGACAAGGAACTAACACACTACTAGGGGTTCACCAGAGGAATTATGGTAGCTAATATGTTAAATCTAACCTAACTCTGCACTATACTGTATATACATTTTATATATAAGAAAAATAATCTGCATACATCAAATTTATCTTTCTCCAATTAATCATGTATATTGAATAACCAAAAATCACATAGCCTTGGTATACACTTATAATAATATCAAACCTAGTTACTCATTACACAGCCTCCACTTCCTACACAGAAGCCTTTCACAGATTTGAAGAACACCATCAGCTATTCTTTTGTACTCACCTACCAGTCCTCTCACTCAACTTCTCAACATGTTATTTTATTACTTGGGTCTTTGCGAGGTACAGTCACCCTTTCACTAAAAAAATTCACCTTACACAACAACAATATGTGATCACACAAACCTCATGTTCCTCTCACTGCTGTTGTACAGTATCACACTCATACTTGACTATCCATCTCTCAATATATTTGGGTAAATACTGGTTCGGTAACAGGGTTGTTGATTTGTGGAACCAGTTGCCACGTGGCATGGTGGAGGTGGGGTCCCTTGAGTGTTTCAAGCGTGGGTGGACATGTATACGAGTGGTATTGGGTGGTTATAAATAGGAGCTGCCTCATATGGGCCAATAGGCCTTCTGCAGTTATTTTTATTCTTATGTACAGTACATGGTCAACCACAGTAAAGTTAAAAAAAGAAAAAACAGTTTTGTACTTTTTCCATCATTTACACTGTACCATGAATATTTGTGTATATTCCTATTTTAAATACATATTAGTAATACATACTGTAATTATAAATAATAATAATTTGTAATAAAGGATATTAACTCCTTTAATGGCATAAATCTGTCAATCTACATTTATTGTTATTTATTCCTAAGTCCATCCATCAGGGTCTATTCCTGCTTTATCATGCAGATCACTCCTTACAATTATTCTATAACTCCTGATTATTATACCAATCTCAGCTAGCTAAGATTTTAGCAATTTTAGCTAGCTAAGCTAGCTAAAAAAGTTTTCATTCTCACCTTTACTCTTCAAAAATGCAATTTTCACACAAAAGCACTTGGATGGCACTAAGTATTTAATTGCCCCATTTTTATTAGCAAGTATACTCCTTTATGCCTCATTTTCTTTCACTCCTGTTCTTATAACATTTTCTATTCCACTCTTCATTTTCATTACTTTTACCTTTGTCACACATACACAAGCCTAGCACATCAAACTTTCCATCTGTAAATAAATTTGCCATTTCGAACTACTTCTGCTCCTAAACCATTCCTCTCACATTACATACAGTTAAATACAACGTGATATAATGAATGGATAAGTAGAATGACTAGAAATAGAAGGAGTCATTCTTACGAGAATCCTTTATTTTCAGCTGGGAGAAACACAGATGGAAAGTCGTCCCACTGTGGCAACAATGGGGCTTTCTCACACTGTTCTGGTTGGAAAACCCTCGCCTAAGGTCATATCCAGTATACCAGGTGTACCACCATTCCTAGGAAGAAAACTTATATAAAAAGAACAGAACAGGTATAAACAGGAAATAATTGTTTTTTAGTCTGTGTAGAAAGCATCATATTCATAAAAGATGCATTAAGTGTTATGCACATATATTAACTTATCATTGACAATACTAGAATGAACCTTTATGATAATGAACACAAGTTAGTCTCATGGTCGACGGCTCACTTCCTTCCGTCGATTACATAGCATAGTTCAATTTAAATATTTGCTTTCATAAAGATGGCAGATCTGTCTACCTTAGATCAAATATGAGAACTGTTGTATGAACTTGGCGAATAATATAGAGCTAATTGTTGGATGCCCAGATTTAAAAGTGTTGAGCTGAATATTGTTCATGACACTACTTGTATATACAACCATTCAACTTATAATGGTTTAAGTGGTCATCATTTATGCCTTTTTGTCAATCGTGTTTTCTTTAGATACTTTTTAATACCTACAACCACAGCAATTTCTTCAGATGAAGTGAACTTTCAATTTGTGCTATACAGTACAGTTTATGCTTTTGACAAACAATGTCAGTTAGGTAAATTCTGTAATTAAAATGGGAATTTTATTTGATTTATGATTTAGCCTACATTATGTATCTTAATCCTTTCTGGATCATTTACATCATTTTCACTAAAAATCATTAATCGGCCAGTCTGAAATACAGCAAGTGACAGTCTGTCAATTCCCAACTTATGTATTCAAGTTATATCAAATGGTGCCCATTTGGTTATAGTTTAGCCCATTATCTAGATGCCACTATGCAGCCTCTCTATGATGCTTCAATTAATCCTGCTGTATTCATCACACTCCTCCCCAGGACTTCTCACCGTTCTTCTGCCATATGCTCCCTTCAATTTTGTGTTTCTCATTCCTGTATTATGCATTTACAGCGGTATATATTTTCAATGCATCTTAAAGTGGAAAATTTTATAATAAATGAAAAATTATGACCTGACCACCTGAATCTGAATTGGCAGTTAAAATATTCTACTTTAAGAATTAGTTCTCTAATATTTTACCTATAAGTCTTAGTTGGGTGTAAAGGCATTATCTGTGGGACTTGCGATATTAATAGTGGTTTCCTCTTGAGCACATGTTGCCCAAGCCTGAGGGCCTCAGACTCCACAGTATGTAAGAGGCTCTGAAGGTCCAGAAGCAGCTCCGAGGGAGAGCCCCGCTGCTCCAGCTGGTCTCGCCGCATGTTGCAGCTGAGGAAGGTATGGCCATCCTGCTGGTACTGGAAACAGTCCTGGCCTGGCAGATGGAAGAGGTTATCTGTTAGATGACAGACGAATACGAGTTAGAAATAAGGCTAGCTGAACTATGCATTCAAAAATCAAATACTGTATACGTATTCAGTATAATAAGAACATGCACTAGTTAATTCTAATCATATCGACAACAAAAATATTACACTAGAAAATGAGAAACTGTTGGTAACCAAATTCAGGTGGAACTGACACACACACACACACACACACACTTCTGCAGATTAAAATTACATATTATGCCATAAAAGTGCATCTCTATACTAAGATTATATATAATTAATCAGTTAAAACATGGAAAATGCTCTACAGAAAAGTGACAAATTTAGAATTACAAGAAAGTAGAAACTGTAGTGAGTTTTGTCAGGACTGTAACTACCATCACATGTTAAGCACTTCATGTCTACATGTAAAACAAAATCTAGAAGAAATTTACTAAAAACTGCTAATTAAAAACTTAAATACAGGAATCAATACGTAAAACTAAAAAGACAAATTTCAATGCGTGAAATTATAATTTTATAGCAGTGTGCATCTGGTGTACCTTATACCCTAAGGTAGTGAGTAAAACAAGGAAATGGAGACACTTGGCACAGTAAGCATCTCAAGATATAATATTCATACCTAAATCAAGCTTGTCTATGCACAAGAGGTGTGCCCATCCTGCAATACGTACATGGCTGAAGCTTCTCTGCCCAGTCTTCAAGTTAAACATGTAAGAGCAGTAACAGTTAACAGTTAACTGTGAATAGTTATGCACTGAACCAAATTTAATAATATAACATTCATTATCTATTTGGTGGACTAGATATTTGAGGATACATCAATTGAAAAGCAAGGAATTTAACAGGTAATATACAGCACTACAATATGGGATATAAGCACTAATAGATAACTGAGAATATGCACTCTCTGCATGGTAAGAAACTTGAAGATGTGAGTCAGATCACAAGTGCAAAAGAGTGAGATGTGACTGTAGTCAAATAAAGAACAACCAGATTAAGATGGCTGTTTGGACATGCATTAGGTGATATTCCTCAGCTTTTATAAACGAGTTATTGGTGTTAGATAAAGGCTTGTTATATTGGCATAAATATCAGGAATTTTTAAATGGGTTTCTTGACTGTCCAAGCAAGTAATGCTTTAATATACTAACTAATAATTCAATACAATTTGACTAGTTTCTAATACAGTATTCTGACCCAATCATAACTTTCGGTGATTGTGAGCTGTACAACTATTACGTGCTCATCTTTCAGGAATTACGAGTTGGCATTATTTTTACATTTAAGCAAGGCTGCCCATCTCAGGCCGATTTCCAGTGACTACCCAAATACACCTAAAAAAAAAAACTATACAATCTGCATCACGGATATACTAAACTAAAACATGCCAATAACTCTTCAAAAATATTAAAATAAGACGATGAAATGTGAAAGTTATCTAAAAAGAAAGTTAAAAATCAAATTAGANCACTAAACACCGAGAAAGCAGATCACATGTTTTGGAATAAAATCTGCTAATTAAATAACATCGGATTAACCCTATAAAGGCTGCAAGTAAACACTAAATAAAATGGGCTGGTCTAAACATTCTTATCTGTGCTCTATATCTTCCAAACTCTAAAGTACAATATTAATCCTTGCCTCAAACGCTTCTTAAGCTCTACAACAGAGCTCGGAGACACACCACCGAGAAACTTAAATAATGTGTCCTAAATTATGCAATTGAATCCCAAATGCGATTGAATGTTGTCCTACGTTAAATCCATTTAAAAGTGAAAGAAAGAAATATTTCATTCACATTTTGTAGTTATTAGTTATTTATGTTATTGCAGTTATTTATTTTGTAGTTATTTGTTATATTATACTACTTCACCAATAGTAAATCACCCATAAAGCCTATCGTGATTGCTGTTATTTTTTATTTAAAATGATGTATATACTATTGCAAAGAATTCTTACTATTTAAACACGTATATTATTTCTAAGTATTTGTAATTGATAATTATAATTCATTTTATAGATAACAATTAACAGGATAATAACGGCTGATATATGGCTATATATGATATATGGATAACTATATATGGATATTAGATAACATATATATATAGATATATATATGATATATATATATATATATATATATATATATATATAGATAGATCACATATAGCTCCATTGTTCGGTTCCTAAACGTGCTAAATACACACACATGTACACTCTCCATAAATTACGTTTGTAATCTTTACAATTACAAAACCCTATATTGAAGAAGTAATAACTTAGGCTTCTTAATTAATGTTTATATTTTATTAACTGAATTACTAACTTTAGTACACGGCTACACTGACAATAATTACCACCACCTCCCTAGAACTAGGCTACACTGACAGCAAATATCTGTATAAATGTCATCATGACCAATTAAAAACATTTTTGCTAGTTTTAAGTATCAGTTTTAGATAATTATACTTTTAAGCTCTATTAGTACATAAACTCTATTGGCAAATAATTCCAGTGTTTCCGGGTTCCCTGTCTTCGACAAACGAATTATTATATTGATGACAAACGTTATATTAATTTTCATTTGTCTAATTAATTCGTCATTCGTCAATAATTAATTTACATTAATTTTCATTCGTTACAATAAGACGTTTCTTTGTAAATCTCTTGTATGTATGTACCTTACCTAAATAAACATTTATTTATTTATTTATTTATTTATTTATTATAATTAAATAAATACCAGACAGTTACGGGCGCAGAGAACATATATACTCAAATTCAAATGTTTATTCAGGTAAAATACATACATACAATAGAGGTGATACAAAAATTGATAGATTTCTAGATAGAGCTAGTACATACAATGCCTAAAGCCACTAATGAAATGATGAAAATGAAATCTCTCGACTGAACTTGACTGAACTTGAACTTGACTAAAAATGACTGAAAATGAATCTCTTACCTATTAGCACGAGCTTTATCGTCAGACATGATAGCGTACACACTCGCTCAGTAGACAGTATTATCCACGACTGCCAGCACGACGCTGTGTTTTCCTGGTCTACCTACGTGTTGCGGCCTTGTTGCCTCCGTGGCGTAGTCTCCCCTCCGGCAACATCCTAAAGAAAACAGAGAAAAGTAATATGGGAAACTAAATTGTTTTCTATGTCCACCGTCGGTGTCGACGTAGAGTATTGCTGACACTTGATAGCATAAAAACCCACACCCTCCTTTAAGAGGGTGTATTTGTGTATTTTATGTAAATATTTACACCAAGTCTTTCGCACTTGCCTGAGTGCTTTATCAAGGACTGAGTATATGGTTAGGACGAGTTACATTTCAACGGCCAATCATTAACACTGGAGTAACCTTTGACTATAGGCACTAGAATAGTGTTGGAACCCCTAGAAAATAGAGCAACCTTGAAACGTATTCAAATTAGATGAACTCTTTAAAAACGAACTAAGATTTGACAGGGCAATCGAGAGAAGAGTTAAACACATTAGACATAAATTTACCGAAGACAACATACAAGTAAGTCATAAATACTCATCCATTGCCTAAGACAGAAAGGAGTAACCTAAGTAGGCCTTGTAGAGGCTTAGGAGTATCGCAGGAATATCCATGCACAAACAAATATAAAATAAAACCTTGGAATATATAAATAGTACAGAAACTTTGGAAAATATGAACAGATGTGTAAGCTTGGAACATATGCAAACTAGAGCAACCTCGAAATATACTCACACTAGAAACACTAATCTTGGAATATATGAACACTAGAATAACTTTGGAACACATACAAAGTAGAGCAACCTTGGAAAATATAGAAACTAGATTAACACACACACACACACACACACATATATATATATATATATATATATATATATATATATATATATATATATATATATATATATATATATATATATATATATATATATATATATATATATATATATATATATATGTATATATATATATATATATATATATATATATATATATATATATATATATATATATATATATATATATATATATATATATATATATATATATATATATATATATATATATATATATATAAACTATAGCAACCTTAGAACATATGCAAACTATAACATTGAAACAGACGTACACTATAGTAACCTATTAATATATAGAGACTAGATAAACATTAGAATATACACACTGGATAAACAACTTTGTAATATAATTACCATCATAGGCATATCCAATACATAATTTGAAAAATAAATTTTCATTTATTAATATTAAAGACTCATCTGTTTAAATTCAATTTGAGTGACGATTGAAATAATGAAGTAACCTCATTGGTTACTGGAGCGAGATTATTGTAATAATGGAGGAACCTCATTGGTTACTGGAGCGAGATTATTGTAATAATGGAGGAACCTCATTCATCACTATCAACTCTTCACCCTTTCATCTAACAATACAAACTGAGACAGAAAGTACAGGTTAAAATAGTTTCTGGTCGTTTACTTAATTACGTGTAGTTTAATTATAATATATATTTTTTTTATATATTTAACATTTTTATTTTTTAACAAATATTAGACGATTTAATTACATGTGGGTAAATTTACTCATCATTTTGGTCATGTATTTGTTCACAGTTGATTCCTTCTATATTGCTGAGTGAAGTTTCGTTCATGTTAAGACTTCACTGATTATATATTCGCGTAGACTGTTGTATGGGGTTAAAAATTATTGAATGGGTCAAGATTGTTACCCAATGTGCCATATTAGTATGTGTTGTGTTTAGATATTTATCAAATAAGGTAATTTAAACCTGGCGATTCGTTAATTGTGCAGGAGTAGTTAGTTAGAGAAACAAGCAGGAGCGGTAACTAATTTTCTCGGCTTCCGTTTTCTACCACTTTAATGAAAGAGAACAGTGGACATGTTGCAGTCAGTTGAGCTGTGACCACAGAGAGGAGCGGGTGTGTCGTGGACACCTCGCCTGGTTGCCGTGTAAACTTAACCTTAACCAGCTAAGTCATTTGTTTTCTGTGTCTTGGTATTTAAAGAGTATGTTGTTGTTAAAGATTCGCTACCTGGAACAAGAAGTTCCAAGTAGCACGGGCTATGGCGAGCCCGTAGTAGATGTTTTTTTTTTATGAGTATTCAGAGCCAGTCTGTTATTACTGCCATACTGGGTCATACGAATAAATATGAAGTTTATTTATTATGGTATATTATATAAATATTGAAGCTGTACATTTAGTGAAAATTACTTTTGCTGTTCTGTGTAAATTTCTGCTGTTCCGTCCATCGTGTAATAATTATCATTCTTTTTTCATTTATGCTGTGATCGCAATTAGTTTTAAGTTTTATTCTAAGTGTTTTTCCCACACCTTGCCCAAAACGCTATACGTATTAGTGGCTTTAGGCATTGTATGTACTAGCTCTATATAGAAATTCAACATTCTGTTTGTAACTCATCTAAGTATGTATTTTTACCTGAATGAACATTTTATTTATTTTAAGCGAAAAATTCTCAGTAGGTAAGCCGGGAAGTGGATAGAGGAGAAAAATAACTTATTGAAAAGAGTCGTTGTAGCATGGAAACATTCCTAGCTGCAGGACATCATATTAAAAATATAAAGAAAAACTTATATTATTAATACCGAGGGAAATAGTTAAATTAATTTACCACTAGACAACATATGTTACGTAAAGGTTTATAGTTTTGGCACGTAATTAAGCACCTTTTTATGTGATGGTTAATTGGTACGTCAGGAGATTCTAGTTATTAGATATTTTATAAATATATGGCTTTTTCTTATATGAGGGAAGCTCCTGTCCTTCCAATTCAATTTCTTTCTTTATTATGCACCCCATACCCATCCCGTGGGCGGTGGTGTAAAAGGTTTACAGAGGCACATAATCGGTTCAGGAACTGAACCCTCTAGTTCGTTTAGCTAAGCAAATAACAATCTTTTGACGCTAGTTACAAAATTATTAATGTTATGCATGCATGTACATATATACATACACATACATATTTAATCACCTACACAAATACACACACATCAATACTCCTTCCAGGGAACGTACCCTAGCTTCCAACAGCAGGTCAAGCAGACTGACAATTGTTCGTTGGGAAGAACGGTCGCTGCGACTGGTCACAGGGTAGACGTCCCGGCCTCGTCCCGGTCTGGCAATATTCACTCTCTAAACCGTAACAGTTGCGCATAGTTAATTAGTGATTATAATAGAAAGGAAGAGAATTATCAGGGGGAAAGTGCCCAGCTGCGCATATCCGAACGTATTCTCAGAATATCATTAAATTAACGGCTGGTAACAGATGCATTATAATACAAGATGCATTAGAGACATTATAATACAAGATGCATTAGAGACATTATAATACAAGATGCATTAGAGACATTATAATACAAGATGCATTAGAGACATTATAATACAAGATGCATTATAGACATTATAATACAAGATGCATTATAGACATTATAATACAAGATGCATTATAGACATTATAATGCAAGATGCATTATAGACATTATAATACAAGATGCATTATATACGATATGCATTGTATAAAATATATATTTTTAGTATAGTCATTAGCGTCAGCCAGAGATTTGTAAGCGCCTTCAGAATGTAGCGCAAAAGTACAGACGTTGTCTAACTTGGTTGTTACTGTACTTAAAGTATAGTACAGTTGTTAGTCAAGTATATATTCCCTGCTGGGTGAAGAGGGACAGCAGGTGTAAGGAGACTTGCCCACCCGTCTTGCTATAGCTATCAGGCATCCATCAGTCTCGGGAGACTATGGTGTCGCGCTCTGGTTCTCGGTCAGGAGTGGCCTCACCAGGGTGCAAAGCCCAGGGTAGGTTGATACGGGGGAGAAGCTGTTAACCAGGCAGCAGGTTCTGGGTAACAGTAGGTATAGTTGTATATGCTATAGTAGCGTTTCGGTATTCATAAATTAATAAATGCAACTAAGCTACCATGATCGAGGAGAGATGTATTGGTTTCGTAAATGGATACGTAAATGCTTTATGACTCCTAGCCTGAACAACGTGGCCAAATTGTTCTTGTACATTCACACGTTGTGAGCTGACAGTTCTCCTGTCAGCGTTGTACGTGGCTATCTTGGAGCTTGTTTAGGATATCCTCTTCGTTTGAGAATTTCTGAACTACAGTTGAAAATAAAAATAATTTTATACCTAAATTTGTTGTAATTTTTCAGAACTCTTCATATGTCATTTGTAACGTAGTCGTTGTAGTTTTCTTAACAGATTTTCCATCTTAATTTTTTTTTCATTATACAGCTGTGGCCAAAAATACACACATTCTTTTAATTAATATTTATTAAAAGTCAAATTAACCACCGAAGTGTTTCTTGTATATATGTGATGAACACAATCACTTACTTCATGCATGAATAAGAATCTAAAATTACAGAAGCTAACATTGTCAAACATGAGCACACAGACAGACGGACTGACAGTCGCAACATACAGGAGAAAAAAAAACACATCGACAGAGATCATTGCAAACACAGATCTATGTAAACAAATCATAGCATTCAGATGAAACAAAGACACAAATAAAATAAGGGTGGAAAGAGAGACAAATAGACAGTCTGAGAAAAAAGACAGAAAAACAGACGGGACCACAGATGGAGAAAGTAAATGTAGAGAGAAAACAATTGACCGAGTTATAACGACTAATATAAGACGTTCGTGAAAGTGACTATGTTGTGCATGTCAGCACACGCCTCTCGCCAGGAGCACACATTAACGGAATATAAGCAGCGTCATACATGAAGCTGGTGATCATCCCAGCAGCCTTCGGGCACATGGACAAGAAGTCCTCATCACTGTGGACTATGTAAGGCAGGCGCTAGAATAATCACCCCCAGCGATGAAACGTCTAAAAATAATAGTAGGTGGAATAAAATGTGAAATAGAAGTAACTTACTCTATTCTCAGCTTCAAGATATGATACAGGTTATTGTATCAGACGACCCAGAGCTAAATGGTGGGACCTAGTCGAGGAAGCTTGTTCCCTACAAACAAAAACCCTACAAAACCCTTTGTTCCCTACAAATTTCCCTATATTTAGGGGATATATATGCAGGGGCAAATGAGGACCTCAAGCCCTGATACTCCCTCCGACCCCACCTCAGTGTTCTAGGTGCAGTGAATCCCAGGAGAGTCAGAGCAGCATCACAGACGAGGTCAGTGTAGCACTGGAGATCACTAGAGAACAGAACTGGGAGGAGAGTTGCCACGCCAACACTCGGCCTAGCCAGAATGGCTCCATTACAGGTCTCTTTTACCATCGAACTTAACGAGAACGTAGGCAGCAGTCGCCGAGGTGTCGCCAAAGACTCGCTTGACCACCACGTTCGTCTCCAAGAAGAAGCCCCCGATCTCGCTCCCGATGTTCGCCCCGTTGGCGTTGATTACCACCATCTGTTGGTGGGAACACACACAGGTAAATTAGTTGGTAACTGCCTCCAGACTCCACTCTCACAAAACTGGAAACGGTTTAATAACGGAACTTTGTTCGTGTGTGTGTGTGTGTGCTCATCTAGGTGTGCTTCGCGGTAGCAAGCAAATTATGTGTGTTTATATGTATAATATATTTAATGATTGACCCCTGCGGAGACTGACCTCTAACTCCGGGAGGGAGTCGAGCTTGGTGTTGATGAGAACTTCGAGGTCGGTGTTGCTCATGTCGAGCACCAGCAGGTCGATGGCCGTGGTGATCCCGGCGGCGTACACCAGGTTCTCCAACGGCACGCACTGCGCCTCGAACTTTTCGTGTTTTGCATTTTCCTGGAAAGTTAAGTTAATTATCAGAAAAAGCACTAAATCGATGTGACTATCGTATGGAGGGAATATGAGGACAAGAAGCTGGGGATGAGTTAAGACTAAATAGTTGAACTATGAAGACGGAACGAAGGAATGGTGGACAAAAAAATAAAAAATTAGGAAAGACTTGCTGCTAACTGTTGGCGGTTAATGCGCCAAGAATGAGAATGTACTCACCTAGTTGTGCTTGCGGATGTTGAGCTTCTGGCTCTTTGGTCGAAGAGCCGAAGAGTTCTACATCACATCATGTGGTAGAGATCACCCTTACTACATGATGTGGTAGAGGTGATATGTTGATTGTGACTCAGAGAGTGAGCATGTTGTAAAGTATGTTGTAAACAGTATGTTGTGTTAGTGTGCAGGATGATTGATTGATTGATGAAGATTAAGCCAACCAAGAGGTGGCGTGGGTATGAGTAGCCCGTAAGTAATAGATTTTTTGGAGTGAACGTGATGCATTATGGATGTGTTGGAGTATAAGATAAAGGTGTCAGGGCGTATAATGAAGGTGAGGTCCCTAGGAAGAATGAGTAACGATGTGGGCCAGACATGAAGTACTTACATCCTTGGTCCAGAACTGTTCTATCTTGCCCTTGCCGAGCGTCTCCACCTCCTGGCTGGCCCCTTCCTCCACCCTCGGGTGTGACAGCGTCATCTATCACACACAAACTCCTGTTACAATCTTCACTGGTGGCCAACTAATGTTATTTATCTCCTGGGACTATCTCCTGGCTCTAACATAAGAAATAATTAAGACTAAACATGAATACCTTGTCATCTAACTCAATATGTGCACAATAGAAAGTTGTTTTCACATATCCATACATTCAAACATTGATTGTAACCGTGATATATATGTACGTCCGCCTACAGTCTTAACAGTTTAGACCTATTGCCTTATGTATGACCCTCTGTCCTGCGTGACAGTGAATATCAGCATTATCCTCACTTTAATAAGACTTTATCAAAATCCTCAGATTAGGCAAAATAGATAGTTGATAGTTGACTATCAACATCAGAGGCCCGAGACTGTTCAACACGCTTCCACTACACATAAGGGACATAACTGGCAAACCCCTCACAGTGTTCAAGAGAGAACTGGATAAGCACCTCCAAAGGATACCTGATCAACCAGGCTGTGACTCATACGTCAGGCTGCGAGCAGCCGCGTCCAACAGCCTGGTTGATCAGTCCAGCAGCCAGAAGGCCTGGTCGATGACCGGGCCGCGGGGACGATAAGCCCCGGAAGCACCTCAAGGTATCCTCAAGGTAAGGTAAGATGTTAATAATAATAATCAATCGAAAGATGCTTCAGCTAATTGTGCTAAGATATTTGCATACTTATGCAGGGTATGCAAATTTCTTGGCATACTCTGGAGTATAGAGGTGTGTTTAGAGCGGATATCTTGTTCCAGTAGTTGACTAAAACTACAACAACCACAACTCACAAATTAGAACAATGGAGTACTCACTAATGCTGGATGTCAATTCTCGTGTTATTTTACGTTTTGTTATATAATGAAGCAGTGTTAACTTCCACTAATCGGCCATTACGTCATGTTGTTAAAGATTCGCTACCTGGAACAAAGTTCCAAGTAGCACGGGCTATGGTGAGCCCGTAACTTGATCATTACGTCAGGTCATGTATTTTATTGTAATAATAATCAATAGTAAAATAATATAGTTTTATAATATAAAATAATAAAACTGTATAATATATAATATATTTTATAATAACATATAATATAAAATATAATTTTATAATTATTAATATAAATGCGGGACAAAATGTATTGACCGATTAGAGTGGAGTTTAATTCTGGTTCATATTGTTATGTTAAATGGTAATGTATTGCTTAATAATATAAAATTATTGATAGTGATCCATCATTTTACTTATTATAGAATGTGAAAAATTACATTATATAATGTAATATCTATATATAACCGATGTTAAAAGTGAAATATTTGTAAGAATACGTTTGTTGTTGTTGTTAAAGATTCGCTACCTGGAACAAGAAGTTCCAAGTAGCACGGGTGTAAGAATACGCTGGACGTCTCTGTATATTTCACATTACTGCATACTTTTATAGCTCGAGTTTATTGAATATATTACCTTGTATACTAGGATATTATTGGTTGAACCATGGAGAAATCATTAATTGATGTTGCCTGATTCTATAATACTGACTTTCCTAAGATCACTTATATTGCATGTTAATATATCATCATGTTGATATTGATAAGTGTGCAAAGTGTGACGGAATAGATTATATTGTAAAAGTTGGGTTTAATCTAATGGTGAAGGGGCGGGAAAATGATCCAAGATGAAGTGCCCGGCTGTGTTCCATTCTGTTACTTCGCCTTCTGTGGTCTATTGTTCAAATAAACCACTGAGCTATATGTATAACAGATCTCTAACCTTGTCCAAAGAAGACAGAAGAAAATGTATATATGCTGGTTTCCATTGTAAATGCATGGCCACGTCTGTGGTAGAAAATTGAAACAAAAAACTCTGAGTTTCTTCCTTTTTTGTCTAAATCTTAACTAGTAGTGTTTTGCTTGTCATTTGTCCCGAAAGAATGTATTATTATTTAGTTCCATTTTACATGTCTGGGTTGGGGGAAAGTGTGTGTGTGTGTTTAGGATTAATATGGGAGTAATGTTGGCAATCAGTGAATGAGGAAGTTACCCGTCGAGTGAGCCGTTATCCTCAGTGGTCGCGCAGTCAGTTGAGAGAGGATGGTACGTTCTGGGCTATGGATCAGTTAAGTGTATTGCACTTACTGCTCTTAGTTTTACAGGTATTATTTCTCTGGCAAGCATTGTTTCCCGTATGTATTATAGAGTGTAAGAACTCCCGATGAAAAATATGTGATTAACCTCAAGAATTAGTTGTTCTTTCTTTTCCATCGGGAATATAACTACCAATTATAATTATTAAGTAGGTTCTGCATCATTTTAACCTATAATAATGATTTATAGTCTATAGTTATTCAGTTCTTGTTTGATTGTAGTAGAGTGGTTACTAATTTTAAATGTTTTCTTTTTCCTCCCTGGTGATTAATGTAATTGGGGCCAATTTAAATTTAGGGAGAGGACTAACTTCTTGTTGTTGTTTCAGATTTAGCTACTCAGAACCAAGTGTCCATGTAGCACGGGCTATGGTGAGCCTGTAAGACGACTAGCGGACGCATGTTAGTATCAATCACTAATAAACATTTACAAGATGAGGCCACTTCCAGTAAAAACATTTAATTTACTCGATCCAGTTCCTTACGTGTAGATTCTATAACAAAGATTTAGCTGATTTGTACATATTTTACAAGTCCCACAAAATTCATTCGTCACTATTCTACAACTCTCCTTAAGAATAACACGCCTATCATGAAATGCCACATGTGACAACCAGACATATGTTACCTTTGCATGATCAGAACAATTTCGAAGTTAGTTTCACCTACAGTGAGCAAAAATGTGGAACTGCGTTCTACAACAACTACTTCCACTACTACTGAAAATAATTCTCCTGCCGTTATTTCTACATTTACAGCTATTACTGCTGCTGCTATGATTATAGGCAATTTTTAAAGACACCCCAAAGCCAAATAAGCAGCTGACCATAGCTGGGTAGGTGTAGGGCGAGACACAAGTCTTGGTCAGCTGGGCCTTGCGCCCCTTCTTGAGCAGCTTCTTGTAGAGGCGCTCGTTGGGCTCTACCAGCAGCCCCGTCCACCCCAGGGACTTCTCCAGCTGCAGCGTGATGGAACGATACTCTCCGTCCCCGGCGCCAACGTCAACAAACACCCCGCCTCGCTGCCAAAAGCAAGATGTGCAATATTAAACTACTCAGAGTGTCGAACTTAAATATAGCATATATACAAGCGCTTAAAAGTTGAAAACCAGACGTTTAGAAGCCGATTCCATCACAGATGCACATAACTGATGTAATTTGTGTAAATGACCTTCCAGAGAGAGTGAGTTCGGATGTCAGTGTTTGCACTGATGAAAAGTTAATGAGAATAATGACTGAAGAGGACTACAGGGCGCTACAAGAAGCCCTGGACGATCTACAGGAAAGGGGCTGATAAATGGCTGCTGGAATTCATTGCAAATAATTGTACAGTAATGAAAATGGGTAAGGGAGATAGGAAATCTGCATTTAACTACACTATAATGGTAAGGCAATTACTAGAAACAATAAGAAAAAACGACTTGAAGGTATATATAATCACAACATTAACACCAGAAGCTCTTGTAAACAGGATTGCCAGCAGCATATAGGAAATTAGCAAACATTAGAACATCATTTAGTACTTTAACATGGAGGCTTTTTAGTCTATATACATTACCTATGTGTCTGCAGCACTCACATATTGAGAAACATAACTAGAAACTTGCGAAAATTCAGGGTTTCCAGTTAGATTAGTATCAGAACCGAGAGGGTTCTGTTGTGAGGAAACGTCGAGGGAACTCAACCTCACAACCTTAGAGAGAGAATAAACATAACTGATGTGATCGATATATATAAGATCCTGAGCGGAATAGACAATGTAGACAAAGGAAGCCTGTTTCAATAAAAGGGAGGTAGGACAAGAACATTGGTGCAAACTGGACACACAATTGAGTCGTGGAGATGTTAGGAAGTTCTCGTTCCTTGTACGGTACTGGTTGTCGAAAAGTGGAATGCATTGAAAGAAGACCTTGTCGAACCCAATTCCATCCACAACTTTAAGAAAAAAATTTGATGAAATCGTTAGCGTTGAGAGGTAATTAGCGTACCAGATACAAACGGCTAGGAGACGAGGTGTAATCTCGCTCCCCCATAGTCGCCAATAGTTAAGCACAAGCTATCGTAAAGAGAATCAACACTAATCAGACAAACTCCTGGTCAAGTCAAAGGGGTAAAGAGAAATCCCTCTCTTACCTTGTTCTTGAAATATTCTTTGATGAACAGAACAAGGGCGTTGAATGTGTCGGTGGCGCCGTCATGTCCGGACAGGTTGTATTGGCTGGCAGCGGGAGGGAGGAAGTAGTTCTTCTTAAGGTAGCTGGCCATCACTTCGTTGTTGAAGGCAGGGGGACCCTCCAAGAACTTTGCCAGGCATACTGAAAGATGGGATTATTGAGCAGGAGGGAGAGGACCTGCAGGATGGTGATGGGTGTAGGGTGGTAGTTGTGGCGGTGGCTGTATGGTGGTTAATATGGCTGTGCATGGTAGCGGTTATGGTGGGAGGTTTATGTCGATTATGGTGGCGTTACACTGGTGGTCATTGAAGGCGAGTGGAGGTAGGCGGCTGATGAGAGACAGTGTGTTGTAATAATGGTAGTGGAGAACAGTAGTGGGGTGTTGGGAGAGGTATTGATAGTTGTGGTGTTGATAGTGGTGATTATGGTGCTTGGAACAATTAGGACAGTTAACAATACACATATACAATATTAAAAACTTAGCATATCAACAATCAAGGATGCCGTGGTGTTGCTGCTTGGCTGGTCAATAGCAGTATTTCCCTTATCCTAGTCAGTCATCGAACCTATAATCATAGTTGTAACATTCAGCTAACTAACATTAACATAACTGATAACTCCAGTTATAAGTGCTTGGGTACGATATCTTGACAAAATAAAACAATGTAATCGCTGCAGACGATGAGTCACAATAACGTAGCTGAACATAAATAAATAATAAATAAATAAATAAATATAAATATGTTTATTCAGGAAAGGTACATACATAGAGAGATTTTACATAAGTGGATCAATTTATAGATAGAGCTAGTACATACAATGCCTAAGCCACTATTATTCAAAAATGGACTGTTGCAGCTCCCCAAACATTCTCGTG
>WNGS01169217.1:11007189-11026889 GCA_020271785.1 Procambarus virginalis
CCTGGTATGACTCACGATGTACATTTTTTACAAAATAAATCACCTCTTTTATGCTGTCTGTCTGTCTGTCTGTCTGTCTGTCTGTCTGTCTGTCGGTCTGTCTGTCTGTCTGTCTGTCTGTCTGTCGCTGTCTGTCTGTCTGTCTTCTCTGCTCTCTGCTGTCTCTGTTTTGTCTGTCTGTCTTCTTCTTTGTTTTGTCTTCTGCGTTTCTCTATCTCTCTCTCTTCTCTCTTCTCTCCTTGTTTTTTCCGTGTTCTCTTTCTCTATCTCTCTCTCTCTCCTCTCTCTCTCTCTCTCTCCCCGTCCAAATCCTCAGGTACCACCAAAAGTAAGACTCTGCATTAGAACGAAATGACCCCCGCTTGACCCCTGCTAGAGACTGTTCACCCACTCTTTCAGTAATAAGATTTGCATAAATTTAAGAGTTTCCCCTTTTCAATCTATCCTACCTGTATATTCCATCTTCCTCATCTCTTCTTAAAACCACTTCCCTCTGTCTGCCAATTTCCGTTACCCTCAATCTCAACATCTTCTTCCCTCTACTCTCCACATTACATCTTCCATCAATTATCCAACTCCCCAACACCGTATTCAAGTTTCAAACCGCTTCATTTTCTCTCCCCGTACTCACGTGTCGTCATCAACTTGAGGAACCAGTCGGCGTGGTGGAGGTGGTGGTGGTAGAGGTGGACGAGGGCGGCCTTGGTCTCCCCCACAGGTTCTTGTACCATCCGGCACCTCCAGCTTCACGGAGCCCAGGGCCTCGTCTGGAGAGAGGGGTTTAACAACAAGGAAGTAAGTCAGCTCGTCCTGGAGGTACAAATTTAGCGCATATGTTCATACGAGTGTTTTTTTTCCGGTAGGCGCATGATATCCAGAGCACGACAGTGAGTAAAGATCAGTTTAGCATATGGAGTTTAGAGCACGATAGAGTGTAAGAGATGTATGCAGTAAGGTGCATGCAGACGAGAGAAAGTAAGCAGAAAAAGAGAAAAAAAAATATGGTATTTATAAGGAGAAAACGCTCTCTAGTATGACTAAATATAGAAAGCAGAAAACATTCAGTACAGCGTGTGACACAGAAGGATAATTGTCATGGGTAGGTTGGGCTACCGTTACCTGTGGCAGGTGGCTACCATTACCTATGGCAGGTGGCTACGTTACCTGTAGCAGGTGGCTACCGTTACCTATGGCAGGTGGCTACCGTTACCTATGGCAGGTGGCTACCGTTACCTGGGGCAGGTGGCTACGTTACTGTGGCAGGTGGCTACCGTTACCTATGGCAGGTGGCTACCCTACCTTGGCAGGTGGCTACCGTTACCTGTGGCAGGTGGCTACCGTTACCTATGGCAGGTGGCTACCGTTACCTGTGGCAGGTGGCTACCGTTACCTATGGCAGGTGGCTACCGTTACCTGTGGCAGGTGGCTACCGTTACCTATGGCAGGTGGCTACCGTTACCTGTGGCAGGTGGCTACCGTTACCTGTGGCAGGTGGCTACAGTGAGGAATCTCAATCCTGAACACGCATCAAGTAAATTCTGTGACCAGGAATTGGGTTATATCTCCAACTTTACATTACTGAATCCAGTCATTAGAAACCTTACACCTGACGATGTCAGCTACATAAAGCACTGCCATTTTCTCATCCATATGCGTTCTTTAAGATTACCTCATAAGATATCCAAAGTTGCCTAATGCTGATTAATAGACTTCAAGCCCTGCAGAGACACCATCCTGCAAAGATGGGACTAAGAATCTCGACATAAACTGAAACTTTTCATACAGAATAGAATGCAGCACAAACGCAATATATAATAATTATCTATATATATGATATATATTATATATATTATATAGTATATATATATATATATATATATATATATAGAGAGATATATATATATATATATATATATATATATATAGATAGATATATATAATATATATATATATATATATATATAAGCACGTTAACAAATAAAAACACAAAAAGCTCACCTTCAAGTATGTTTATTGAGATAAGAAAGAAATATATCTCAAAGGGATAGAGTAGCTTAGGCTATTTCTTCCCTCCAAGCCCACCTTGACGTGTGCTGAAGAAGATGTGGTGTTGGCAGTGCCTGGCCCAGGTATTCTTGACGTGTTGGCCTCGCGTGTTGTGGTTGTCGGCACTGGTGGTAATCCAGCACAGAATCCGACTCTTCTGCCACGCCGAGCTCCGCTCTGCCCTCTTCTCTCCTGTTACAACCATCACCAGCAATATTATAGGTGTAAACAAACATTGAGGGTATCGAAACGAGCGTCCGGCGGCCCCTACGCTGACGAGCACAACGTGAAATGTGTGCTCGGTTACGGTAATTCGTTTTTCCTCAAATTCACACTAGAGACAATGTCTGAGAATATCTACTCCCTGGTAGTGAATATCACAGCACAACAATGAAAGTCAAACAAATTTCTTCTGCATTAAATTTATGAAAAGAAATAGATATGAACTGAAAAAGTTGAGCAGAAATGACATCTTTCAACCAAAACACAAGAAGAGAAGTAGCGACTCGAGGAGTAAGGGCTATCTTTCAAGTTTCAGATAAGTCGCTTCATGCAGCCCTGGAATTATTACGCAGGACACAGATAAACTTACAGAAAATGGCTGCATGCTATAAACACAAGAATAACTCTAGCTGCAGAAGACTCACTTGGTGGAAGACGCGGTGTCGTCGACCAGGCGGGAGACTGCCTGCAGGAAAAGACGACACAAAGGGCGCAGGTGAAGGCGAGCAGGGCGATAGCTCGGCGCTTCGGGCTAATCCACATTCCGTTGGGCAGAAACTGCTTCAATATTTGGCTTATCTGAAGGGCAACCCCCCCGATCATCGTCGTCACCTTCAGGCCCGTGTCTGCGTCGCCCACTACACCTTCAGCAAAGTGCACACGTCAGCTGGGTCGCCTTGAACCCAGAATAGACACCACGTCAGCTGGGTCGCCTTGAACCAGAATAGACACCGCCTGAGTTATCTTAAAGTCAACATCCACAATACTTGTTAAAAGAAAATCACAAACAAAAGTAATAAAAGATCATAGGTAAAAACAAAACAAAAACGTAATGGGGTTTAACCAATTAAACTGCAAACAATATATAATATATAGATATATATATATATAGACAGATAATAGATATATATATTATATAATAATATAATATATATATATATAGATATATATATATACTATAGATATATATAATATATATAATATATATATACATGAAAGTCTATGCAAAATGACACATGCAGAACTGCACGTTCAAAACATGCATCAACATTAAACACAGAAAGCCAAACATGAGTATCACAATTGCTACAGAACCTGGATAAATATTACCTCCTAAGTGTCGTATGCAGAATACGAAATTAAGACAAATCTGCTAATATTTGGAGATTACAATCACACCGAAATAGAATGGGATAAACGGATTCGTCATGGAGGGGAAGGAAAGATAGTTGAAGCTCCAGATTAACAATTTCCAACATAATTGTACAAGCTAAGAGGAAGATTTCAGATGATGGGGCCTCCCATATGATCGTATATTTATTCAGGACGAACAGACGAATACGATAAAGTATGATATCCTAGTAACCAGTACACGTACTGGTTATAATGTACCTAGTTGAACTAAAAACAAAGTACAGGAGCTAGTAGAGAGCTGTAGCAGAAACTGACGTAATAGAAAGAACACAAAGGGGGAGATACGCAGTTTCTGGCAAATGTGCATTGGGAAAGTAAATTTTTAAGAACAATTAGTACGATTCTTGATGAAATATGTCAAAGGGAAATAAGCTGATGATGAGGGGGAATTCCTGCCCCCACCCCTTCCCCCGAAAAATAAATTATCTAGAGGACATGAGAGGCCCCTGTTCTTCCTGTGAGTGGTGGTAGAGAGATTATAGATACACACTATACCTATCCTGTCAGTGGTGATGGAATGCTTTCAGTCGAACATAATTTCTCAGGAACTTAACCACCTATTCTTTTTAGCTAAGCAAGTAACAGCATTGATGAACTTGGTGCAGAGTTTGTTAATATATATATCAACAGTCTATTTACTGTTTGAGTTAGTTTAGTTATATTTGCTAAAACCCATACTCAGCCCTCTAGCGATGACAGAAGGGTCACAGAACCTCACATAGTGATATAATTGTTCGAAAATTGAACTACAACGTTTCTTCAGCTAAGAAATTAACATTCTGGTGTTGAAATATTTTCATTTTGTTGATATATGTGTTAGGCATCCATCAGTCTCCTGAGACTGATGGATGCCTACTACCTACCTACCAACAACCAACACATACCCAGTGGGTGGCGTACCCAACACCCATCCAGTGGGTGGCAGTGGAAGATACACCCAACACACTCAGTCGGACGCAAAGGATAGTGTTCCCTACACCCACGCAGTGAGCGGTAGTGATTTTCACTATTCTTTCCTGTTTGATACTTTCATTGACTGCATTTTACTCTTCCCTTTCTCGCTTGGTCTACAAAAGTTAAGTCTCATTGCTAATTCATATTAAAAATACTTCACTGATTTCACGACCTACAGCCTCCCGAGCCAGTAACTCTCTCAACCTCTCACAAAACACTGTTATCGTCCAGTACTCTGCCGCAGTCCGGACACCAGCAGGATAAATCGGTCGAAATTTGATATTATTATAGTTCTCCTATCGTCTATACGAGATAGTAAAGCCTTACCCATGTAAGGTGGGACCCAAGAGCATTCCATATAAACACACAAATGTATTATTAATGCCCCATAAACATAAATGTATTATTAATGCCAATTAATGCCCTATAAACACACAATTGTATGATTAAGGCCAATTCATACAAATTGCCACCGTGGCGAGGTGTTTCCCGAGGCATCATCTCTTGTGTCTGTGTTCGTACCCTGGCCAGGGAGGGATGAGTACCCACCAGCCACTATTTGATCGCCTCTGTTCACCCACCGGCAACTGGGGACCTGGTTGTAAACTGATTAGCGGGTCGTGTTCCAAAGGAAAATGGTAGGGTCGTGTATGGGTTCAGACGTTGTCTACTTCTATACCCATTTAGTTAAAAAAATAGAGATAAGGGATAAATTACTGTTTTGAACTCATGTTACCTTTCTCTAGATGGTTAATTTATAATTGTCTATTTTTTTTAATTTTTTTCGTAATTATTAGTATATATGAAATGTGGAATAGGTTCTGTAGGTCAGTGGTCAGGGTGAAACATTTCAAACTAGATCATACTAGCTTACAGGACACATTTATTGACGAAGAATCTACATAGAAATCTTATTATTTTTGGTACCTGTGTAATGGGGGATAATGGAATTGCAGACGTAATGGGGATAACACATGGGATGTGTATACCTAAAAGGTATACCCACCGATTTTCGGTGTCTATATACACTGAGAATTTAATTGAGCTCTGAAATATGTCCAGAAATGTTATTCAAATATTTACTTCATTAAGAAGAGATTTTTGGATCCCTTTATTTAATTATTGTGATTGCATAGACTGAGCCGGAGTCTGGGAATGTGAGGAAATACTTATGTGTTATTTTGTGGAGCTCAGCTGAGACTAAGTCACAATGACGTGACGGCCGCAAATAACCCACTCCACACACGTGACGACCTTACTCTCATTTCTTGCCGATTGATTGATTGATAAAGATTAAGTCACTCAAGAGGTGGCACGGGCATGAATAGCCCGTAAATTTCTTGGCATACATTTGCGTTATTTATGGGTTCTGTTACATCCTACTAGGAGACGGGAGACATCTCCTGTCCACGAGGCTAACCATAGCCCGTGCTTCTTGCCCAGCTCCTGTGCCAGGTAAGTTACGGGCTCACCATAGCCCGTGCTACTTGGAACTTGTTCTGAGTAGCTGAATCTATAACAACAACCTACTAGGACGAGGCTCAAGACTAGGTTAGTGTTGCATTTTTCGGTGCTTAAAATAAACAAGAGTACAAGAGAATACATTGTGAGTGCGTATGTTCAGTATATTTATATATTTTAATAAAAAACGCCATAAGTCAGAATTGGTTAAAGTTCTCAAAGCGGATTTTTGTTGGCTGATGAGTGGTATGATGTTGGATTGGAAACATTAACTTCCCATGAGATGCTAAATTGCTCCTTTTGTATTATTTATGTGTTGTATGTGACTAGTTTGTTTTTAACTTAAAATAATGTACATGATTACAGAACCAACCTTACTTTATTCATTGTTAATAAACATTTCAGTAAAACAATGCTTTACATCATCTAATAGCATACCTTTTAATCCCAAAATGCTATATCGTAATTTTCCTTGACTGGAACATTCTGATGAAAATTTCTGCATCAAGGCCAAATTTCCAAGGTATGCTCTCCCCCACACATCTCTATATTTTGCTTTCCTTTCTTTACATTCCTCTTTCTCATCTGTCTATATCGTCCACTTGCTCTTCCTTCTCCTCCAACTGAATCTTGTGAGAAGGAGGGTGGCACAGGGCCGGAAACTCGTCTCCTCCAGTGGTGTCAGTCGGGCGCGTACTTCTCCAAGACCTACAAACAAATGGCAAAGAAAACATCACACCTCTTGCTGGAAAATGTCAAAACATGAAGCTTCTATTTGACTTCCTGTGTCTGTTTACATGTCTCTCGCTGCCTGCTGATTCTGATTCTAACTACCAGGCTTTGTGTAGGGACGTCTGAAAATGTGTGTTACTGTGTCATTAGTCGCTTGTCGGCTTCAGTCTTTAGTATACTCTGGAAGCAGTCGTTCTGGTAAACATGTTGTATTGAATTTGACCGAAAGCGTTATATAAGTGAGTTTAACAAGAACCTTCTCTATATTTCTTAAATTCTTCTTCACTTGAGAAGGCAGTTACAAAACACAGCATCGAACATCCCATGAGGGTGAGATGACGGGCGTAGTTACCCTATTAAAAGGACTGAGAAGTCTGGTAAGATAAGTTATTTATCAGAAGAAAACGCTAAGCCGTTACGACTATATAGTACATAGAAAGAATATGAGGAAAATAATTTAGGATAGGACGGAAGAAAGAAAAGGCGCCCTGGCTTGGACGGTTGGGAATTGAACGCCGACCTGCAAGGAGCGAGGCTATTGGTCTACTTTTCAGTCCAAGTGATTGGGCAATCCGAATCTGGCATTTCTCTCTCTTGGTCTTTTTAATGATATAACGTACCTAGGTGTAACCTAACGGTTGATAACTGAATGAGTGTGTTCGATATGAAGAATCTATACTCATAGCTTCTGCTATGTCAAATCTCATATTGTCGCATCATATTTTTAGTTTTCCAAATATATCATCCTGTTCTATTTTTGGGTCTGATTATTGATCTAAATTTGTTTTTCTAGATTTTCCTCGTAGGTTGCTCACTCGACTTTTCCTCCTTTGGCGTACCTGTGAGGGAACACTGTCAGTGTCTGGTGGAAGGCGGGGTGGCAGGTCTTGGGGTCGGGCCAGACGCAGTGTGTACACCAGGTAGTACAGAGTGTACATCATCTCAGGCTTCACGTAGTGGAAGGTCACGGCAGTACTGGAGCAGCACAGGGGGCCCTGGTGAGAGGGAATTTGATTGATTGTTGCCGCCGAAGGCGGCTAGTTTATTGTGCACCCCATACTCATCCTGTGAGCGGTAGCGCAAAAGCATTACAGAGGGCACAAAAGGTCTTTATCAGACCTCATCTTAGATTATTACATAAACAATTTCATCTGGGAGGGACTGGAAGAAGCTGGAAGAGAAGAGGGAAGGAGAGACCGGACGGAAGGTAGGAGGGGAGAGAGAGAGAGAGAGAGAGGTAGCAATGGAAGAGGAAGAAGAAGCTGGAAAGTAGATGAAAAAGACGAGAGCTGAAAGAGAACGGTGAATAGGAAGAGAGTTAGAGGTAAGAGATGGGAATAAATTGGCAGTGAGAGAAAGGCATGGAAGAACTGAAAGTTTTAGAGGGTGATAGCAATGGATAGCGAAACGAAAGAGAAGAACAGGCAGAGAGGAAACATATAGAGCGAGAGCATAAAGGAGAACAAGTATATGAAGGTGAACGAGAACAGGAGAACGAGAGCAGAAGAAGAATGAGATAAGGAGGAAGTAGAACGAAAGGTAATGACAATGAGAAGGAAAGAAAATAACAGATCAATCAGGTTGAGAAGCTGACTAACGAAATACCTCAAATATATTCAATATTTAACTAGCAAAAATGTAGTTTCATATAATATTTTTCAGCTGAACGTTTTGGTACATAGATCAGGGTCTTTACGCCAGCAAAAATCCCCCAGTAAGAGCTACATATATGGTCAAGCTTGAGGTATAGAACTAAGCGAGCAATAATTCCCATCACCTGTACTGTGGTGTAGTAGACGTGGGTCCAGAACCATGTGTGTCCGAGTACAGCCACTCCGTCAGGCATGAGCAGCGTCCCAGGTGTGAAGGGGAAGAACCTGTTTCCTCCAAGATGGTCGCGTGAGTCTCCGGCCAGCACCCCGACGCCCTCCAGACACCTGCCTGCCGGAGGCCACGACCACGGGGGAGAGAGAGACCACGACCACGAGGGAGAAGGAGGCCAGATGGAGTTATACACATTTACCCCGGCTTTGAGTACAAGACGTAGACCACTTTCAAATACTTCAAACTTTCAGATTAAAGCAGAGCCTTCACCTGGAGTCTCATAAACATTACAGTTCTGCTTACATTCAACACATGATCAAAATCACTTAAACGTCAAATCATCCACATGAAAACTCCCACATTTATTTATTTATTTACTTATATACAATTGGGTACATTGGGTTGGTAAGAATATATAACATTGGTGTTCTTACATCTTGCAAAACCAAGAACACACAGAGCGTCTCGAGCAGCTTAATAACACATTACCTATGTGTTTTCTTAGTTATTACTATGATTATCAACAACAGAATCACTTTTCTGTCGTGAGAGACGACAGCAAGCCACTCACCCAGCTCCACGTCCTCCTTGCCTCTGTCTCCAGAGGTACACACGGCCGAGTTGGTCAGCCCCTTCTCCACCACCTTCTGTAAGGCACCCCGGCTCAACACGTACCCTGCCCCTGCAACAATGTTAATAACGGTGTTATTATTGAACTAGAAAGACCCCCCTTACAAGGTGGAGCCCGGTTGGCGGCTTGTACACACACCTGTAGTACCTTCAGGTTTGTTGTAGTCTCGGCTGAAGGTGGCAGTGTTGACATTATGTCCTGTGTCCTCAGCTGAAGGTGGCAGTGTTGCCACTATGTCCTGTGTCCTCAGCTGAAGGCGGCAGTGTTGCCACTATGTCCTGTGTCCTCAGCTGAAGGTGGCAGTGTTGTCACTATGTCCTGTGTCCTCAGCTGAAGGCGGCAGTGTTGCCACTATGTCCTGTGTCCTCAGCTGAAGGTGGCAGTGTTGCCACTATGTCCTGTGTCCTCAGCTGAAGGTGGCAGTGTTGACATTATGTCCTGTGTCCTCAGCTGAAGGTGGCAGTGTTGCCACTATGTCCTGTGTCCTCAGCTGAAGGTGGCAGTGTTGCCACTATGTCCTGTGTCCTCAGCTGAAGGTGGCAGAAGGCATCGAATCTGTATTCAAATATAAACCTTTTACGAGACAAGTGAAACTCGCTCATGAAAAATAGATCTGCCTTCTGCACATAAAATTATGCTGTGTTGAAATACATCTTCTCGGTTGTATTCCGTGTTCTGTCTTACTTTTCATTTTTCATATAAATATAAATATAACGAAGACGAGTAGAATTGTTAAACTTAATCCATTTCTTCAGAAATTATGTTGGAATCTAAATTAGTCTATAGTTCTAAAAAATAGCACTATTTACTGTAGAATGTTTGTTGACATGAATGTGTCAACTACTGAAGTTAATAGGTCGATAGGTATAGTGCTACAGTGTTCTTTAACAAGATCTGTGTGATATGTAATTGGTCTACACGGCAACCACCACCACGACCATTGGAGGCAACCACCACCACCACGACCATTGGAGGCAACCACCACCACCACGACCATAGCAGTCAACCACCACCACGACCATAGGAGTCAACCACCACCACGACCATAGGAGTCAACCACCACCACCACAACCATTGGAGACAACCGCCACCACCAACACAGCCAACCACCACCATCACCACCACCAACACCGTCGACAACCACCACTACCACTCACCTCCGCTCATGAAGACTTGAGACGTAACCGGCTCCTTCATTTTGATGCCAAAGTATATAGGAAAGTCGGGGTCGTAGAGCTGGAGCATGTGTTGCAGGTTCTCCACGATCACAAACCTGTAACGTTGTATTAAACACCTGAACAGTCATCAGCTGGCAGTTCAGAACACCTGCTTGAAGAACAGCAGAACCAGATGATTATATGTTAACGTGAAGCCCTTGACAACATTATGTTTTAATATTTAAATGATTTTCATTAATTAAAATATCTGTCAAGATTTTTATCTTACTTTGCTTCAGTGTAATTTATATTCCGTTTTTTCTTTCTCTTTTTTCTTACTTTGTTGTTGTTCTTTTGCTGTGTCTCTCTAGCCCTGTGTCTCCCTAGTCCTGTGTCTCCCTAGTCCTGTGTCTCTCTAGTCCTGTGTCTCCCTAGTCCTGTGTCTCCCTAGTCCTGTGTCTCTCTAGTCCTGTGTCTCCCTAGTCCTGTGTCTCCCTAGTCCTGTGTCTCTCTAGTCCTGTGTCTCCCTAGTCCTGTGTCTCCCTAGTCCTGTGTCTCCCTAGTCCTGTGTCTCTCTAGTCCTGTGTCTCCCTAGTCCTGTGTCTCCCTAGTCCTGTGTCTCCCTAGTCCTGTGTCTCTCTAGTCCTGTGTCTCCCTAGTCCTGTGTCTCCCTAGTCCTGTGTCTCCCTAGTCCTGTGTCTCCCTAGTCCTGTGTCTCCCTAGTCCTGTGTCTTCCTAGTCCTGTGTCTCCCTAGTCCTGTGTCTCTCTAGTCCTGTGTCTTCCTAGTCCTGTGTCTCTCTAGTCCTGTGTCTCCCTAGTCCTGTGTCTCTCTAGTCCTGTGTCTTCCTAGTCCTGTGTCTCTCTGGTCCTGTGTCTCTCTAGTCCTGTGTCTCCCTAGTCCTGTGTCTCTCTAGTCCTGTGTCTCTCTAGTCCTGTGTCTCCCTAGTCCTGTGTCTCCCTAGTCCTGTGTCTCTCTAGTCCTGTGTCTCTCTAGTCCTGTGTCTCCCTAGTCCTGTGTCTCTCTAGTCCTGTGTCTCCCTAGTCCTGTGTCTCCCTAGTCCTGTGTCTCCCTAGTCCTGTGTCTCCCTAGTCCTGTGTCTCTCTAGTCCTGTGTCTCTCTAGTCCTGTGTCTCTCTAGTCCTGTGTCTCCCTAGTCCTGTGTCTCTCTAGTCCTGTGTCTCCCTAGTCCTGTGTCTCCCTAGTCCTGTGCCTCCCTAGTCCTGTGTCTCCCTAGTCCTGTGTCTCCCTAGTCCTGTGTCTCCCTAGTCCTGTGTCTCCCTAGTCCTGTGTCTCCCTAGTCCTGTGTCTCCCTAGTCCTGTGTCTTCCTAGTCCTGTGCCTCCGTCTCCCTAGTCCTGTGTCTCCCTAGTCCTGTGTCTCCCTAGTCCTGTGTCTCCCTAGTCCTGTGTCTCCCTAGTCCTCTGTCATCACATCTTACTCTTTCCCTAATCGGAGCACACCATCGCACCTCCAAAACTGACGATGGTGTGCTCCGAACTCCCAATCCTAGTCCCCCTCCCCCCCCCTCTCTCTCTCTCTATCTCTCTATCTATCTATTCCTAACCTGAGTTTCTCTCCCCGTACTCACGTGTCGTCATCCACCTTGAGGAACCAGTCGGCGTGGTGGAGGTGGTGGTGGTAGAGGTGGACGAGGGCGGCCTTGGTCTTCCCCCACAGGTTCTTGTACCCATCCGGCACCTCCAGCTTCACGGAGCCCAGGGCCTCGTCTGGAGTATATATATTATATTATATTATATATTATTATATATATATATATATATATATATATATATATATATATATATATATATATATATATATATATATATATATACTCATTTATATTATTCCATAACTTGGGTGTTTTTCCTTCCATGCAAGAATGTGGGCCTGGAGGTCGGTGTGTGGTGGTGTGTGTGTTTGTGTGTGTGTGTGTGTGTGTGTGTGTGTGTGTGTGTGTGTGTGTGTGTGTGTGTGTGTGTGTTGTGTGTGTGTGTGTGTGTGTGTGTGTGTGTAAATCACGAAGAAATTAACACGTGATGAACAATTTGACAAGGTCTAAGCACGAAGGAAGGTCTAAGACAGGAATTTCTTAACCCATGGAGCACGAGATACTAGCGATTATGTAACCTGGGATTTGTCCGTATTCACTAGGAATCTGGAGCCACCGAGCTGAATCCTCTCCACAATTTCTCACCTTATGTTGAAAAACAAAGCAAATGCTACTTTGGAGGAAATGGCTAGATCAAAACATCTGGCCTGGACACTAGAGGGAGGGGGAAGCCTAACCTTGACGTGTGCTGAAGAATACGTGGTGATGACAGTGCTGGACCCACGTATTCTTCAAGTGACGTGCTCTTGTGTAGTGGTTTCTATGGCTGGTGGGAATCCAGCAGAGCACCCGACCCATCTGCCACGCCAAGCTCTCTTCTCCTCTATTCTCTCCTGTTTTAACAAGTACAAAGCAAGTTATTCGGGGTAAGAAAACGTAAAATTTACAGTGGCGGAAGCAAGCCTCGTGTCATCTCGCTAACAGGACACATAATAATGTCTACGCGTTGGAGGTAATTCCTTTTGTTTGAAGGTACGATGGCTGAGACAACGACTATTGTTCAAACACCTCAAAGATTTGTCTTGCCAATGATGTTGTCCGAGGAATGATTTGTAACCATTCTGCGTAGTACTGAATGGATAGAAATTATCTGGAAAGTATAAAAAGGAGATTGGGTAAGTTTGTCCTGGAAATTAACAACCTCTCTTATGAAGATACAATGACAACTCAGTTTCACTCTAGAAAGGTGAAGCGTAGTCCCGAGAGAGGGCGTGATTGAAGTGTACATTTGGAGGAAAAAATATAAAAATTGGGCTCTAAAAATATAAACAGAAAACAAAATATAAATCAATGAACATAAGTTTTTATTACCAAATAAAAATTCCTGTTCGTAAATAGAATCAAACTCACTCACAAAAAAGTTATAGTAGCGTTTAAACAGTATTAGTTGGATTTAAACAGATACTGCCTTGAATGGACCATCAGGCTTTCTGCACATTCCCTTTATCCCCTATACATGATCTAAAACAAAAAACCTCTCTGATTGTTAAAGTCGAGACTCACTTGGAAGGAAACTCGAAGGTGCTGGCGGCCTGGCGGAGGACTTTGAGGGCGACACCACGTAATTAACAACTATAACAAGACTGCAGGTAAGGGCAAGCAGGCTGACAGTCCGCAGCTTCCGGCACCTCCACATCCCGGCTGACAGTTGCTGCGACACCACTGGCTTCGTCATCTTCACACTGGCACCCGCACGTCCACACATAGTAAACAAATCCACAAGGGCCGTGATGAGGATTCGAACCTGCGTCCGGGAGCATCCCAGTCACTGCCTTAATCGACTGAGCTACGACAGCGTTAAAAGGGTTGAAACCGAAGTTCTACTGAATATAAGCACATAGTATATATAATCTGTCGGCTTGTCTGTGCTAGGCACACACACAGCACCGCTCTTGTGCCAGGTAAGTTCACTACGGGCTCACCATAGCCTGTGCTACTTGCCCCGCTCCTGTGCCAGATAAGATACGGGCTCACCATAGCCCGTGCTACTTGGAACTTGTTCCGAGTAGCTGAATCCAAAACAACTGTGCTAGGTTCGGAGCCTAACGTGTGGGGCTAGTCTCACTCAACTTCCGAGAAGAATTTTGGGATGTTCGGGAGTGTCATAGGCCAGTCGGCGTTGGTCACAGTGCCACACTTTAAGAAATATCGCCATCTATAGTGACCCCTACGATTTTCATGAAGTCCTAAATAAAATCGAGGGAGTTGTATAACTTATACACGATTGTATAACTTATACAACAACAGAAGGGATACCCAAAAGTGACCGGGTTTCTATAACTCCTCTCTTCCTCCCTCCCCCTCTCCCCTCTCCCTGCTTTTACCCTTTCTCCTCATTTCCCCTCTCCCCCATCTCTCACTCTTCCCTCTCCATAGTATTCCATGATTTATCGTGCAGGTGAAGTTGGTTTAGTGGCACTTGGCAATATATTATTTTTAAATCAATCGCGACCTACCATGTTGAGCACGTACCCAGCAGCAATTACTGGTTAAAATTGAGTGAGGCTAGCCCCAAGCATCTGGCCTCCAACCTCGGACAGACAGACATAAATTCTCACATATTGATCTATATTATATCACTCAACATTGCATCAATTAAACAACATTATTACATAAACTTTAATACTGGAATTAAAAAAAATGAATTTCAACTGATTCGAAAGCTATATATAAAAAGATGATGAATTAAATGGCAAATGAACATTCTCTCATTTAATTCATTCATATAAATAACAAATATAATAACACATTTGTGCTACAATATTATAACAAAAAGTGTTTCACAAAAACGTTTAACAATACTTTTTCGTATGTTTCAGAATGACTGACGTCAAGCGCAGGATAATATGGAGCCTCGTAGCCCCTCTAGTGCCGGGTTTACACACGAGACACTAATTCTCTGTGTCGTTGCTTCCACAATTATGACGTTTCTAAACCTGTATTTCCTGGTAACCGGCTACGTCGCAAGGCTTTATAAGTGATCACGTTACGTCAACTGCGGCGGGTTGCGTCGGTTACACTGACATTATATCCCCCGTTATATATGCTACATTATATCATATATGCTACATATATCCCCCGTCTCAACACCGCTAGTCTTCCTCCCTCCACACTGTGCTCCACACTACTGTCTAAATGATCCGGTCTTAACACCCTCTTCCGGTTCCTCCTACTCCTCCTTCTCTTCCCTACCCCCCTCCCCCCCAGCTCTCCCCATCCCCCTTCCCCCTTCCTGGTATGTTCCGGTGCGCGCCTCAGACGCCATCTATCCGCCTCGGGCCACACCACAGTTCAAGAACGTGAACGTAAGCGTTACCGCTATCCTGCAGCTGCCGGAGATATCTGTAACCTTATTTGCAAGCCCGTAATACATTTCAAATATAACTTACACTATTTGTCAATCAATGAAGCATCTAGTTTCCAACACTTGTAGCCTTGGTATAACAACAGGGGTCAGATTCACGAAGCAGTTACTCAAGTACTTACGAACCTGTACATCTTTCCTCAATCTTTGACGGCTTTGGTTACTTTTATTAAACAGTTTACAAGCATGAAAACGTCCCAATTCACTGTTGTTATTGTTATAAACAGCCTCCTGGTGCTTCAGAGCTCATTAGCTGTTTAATAATTGTAAACAAAGCCGCCAAAGATTGACAAAAGATGTACAGGTTCGTAAGTGCTTGCGTAACTGCTTCGTGAATCTGGCTCCAGAACAGTAGCAAAAACTATTTACGAATGAATATATAACTGCAGTGGTGCAGCGCCCCCTATACACACACACACACCATTCTCTAAAGCTTAACTCTTATGCCTAAATTGGAAATAGCTCCAGAAGTTTTTCGTGATGTCAATTGAATTGTTCGCAGACGATGTTCAATGTAGCTTGTTGTACATCAGTACAAATGAGTAAGAAGACTCACGTATGTTGCAACCCGTCCTCGCAAATTCGTACAGTCAATATTGACTTATTAAATACGTGCATAGGTGATATACTAAACATAATAGATACCCTTAAAAAGCTTCATAGAAAACACCGACCTTACCTAACCTTGTTAGTATGTTAAGATAAGCATCTTATAGCTTTGTAATTACAATTGTTACTTAACCTATTATAGGTATAGGTTAAGTAATAATTGTAATTACGAAGCAATAATATGCTTATCTTAACATACTAACAAGGTTAGGTAAGGTCGGTGTTTCTATGAAGCTTTTTAAGGGTATCTATTATGTTTAGTATATCACCTATGCACGTATTTAATAAGTCAATATTGACTATACAAATTGCGAGGACGGGTTGCAACCTCATATTGTTGTCGCTCCGGCCTTACATTCAGGGAGAGTTGTACCAGGGTTGATCATGCAAGCAGTTGTACCAGGGTTGATCATGCAAGCAGTTGTACCAGGGTTGATCATGCAAGCAGTTGTACCAGGGTTGATCATGCAAGCAGTTGTACCAGGGTTGATCATGCAAGCAGTTGTACCAGGGTTGATCATGCAAGCAGTTGTACCAGGGTTGATCATGCAAGCAGTTGTACCAGGGTTGATCATGCAAGCAGTTGTACCAGGGTTGATCATGCAAGCAGTTGTACCAGGGTTGATCATGCAAGCAGTTGTACCAGGGTTGATCATGCAAGCAGTTGTACCAGGGTTGATCATGCAAGCAGTTGTACCAGGGTTGATCATGCAAGCAGTTGTACCAGGGTTGATCATGCAAGCAGTTGTACCAGGGTTGATCATGCAAGCAGTTGTACCAGGTTGATCATGCAAGCATTAGCTAAGTGAGAATGACATCAGCATTACCAGTTAACTGTAGTACATGATATCTTATGCGTGGCAATCCACTTACTGCTTTAATTAAACAAAAAAGTTCTGACGATATCTGTTGCGTTCTTGTTTCTTTCTTATCAAAGTTGATAAACAAGAGGTGAAATTCTTCTTTCTCTCCACTCCCACCCAATGTCCCACTTAACCCCCTCCCACCCCTCTTCCCTGTTCTCTCTCTCCCCTACCCTCTTGCATAACTATTCCCCCTTCCTTCCCTCGCACTCCCCTCCTCTTACTGCACCCCTTCCCTCCCCCCCTCCCCCCCATCTACTGCACCCCCCTTCTCCCCTCCCTTACTTAGCACCCCTCCTTCCCCTCCCTTACTTACTGCTTGAATCACTCAATCCGTCTATCCGTACGCAGTAGCGACCGGATGCACTCCTCACCCCCCTTCTCTTACCCTGGACGCCCTGCCGCTATCACCTAACAGTTAGTTATCCTGTAGCCAGTGTTTAGGGAACAACAAGCCCTCGACGACTCCCGCCTGCAGGCGTCTGGCACGACCTTCGACTACACGACTGAGGCACCCGGAAGTGTGCCTCTCTCTGCCAAGTATGACTGTTCATTTTACTTTTTGGCTATTCCACGTGTTCTCGGAAGGGAATTAAATTTCTGCGGCGAGATATAACATGTCAGATTCCTTGGAACACTTACGTTTGGTTGACGAAAAGTTTGAAAAACTGAATTACTGGTGATCCTAACTAGATCCAAACCACCACACCTGTCGAACTCCCCTGTGGCAATGATGACTGCTCCTCTGCTGGGCCTTTCTGAGGGACCTAATGCGTGTCCTTTCCTTATTACTTTCATCCTTCCCAGGTTGACCTTCTTCAATAGTCAAAGAACCTCACCCGGAGTTAGCACCTTGTTTCTCATTCCGCTAAACCACAAACGTCGTCCTAAGGAAGATGAGGTGATCAGGCCGTTTGGTACAATACGTGCTGGAGTCCAGCAGCACGACGGTGTAGAAGCGAAGACAACTTACAGCGGCTGGCGTCTCTGCAGGTGTTCGTCCCGACAGGGGACGAGGTGGTCGGCGCTGCTGGAGCGCGCTCGAGGGCCCACGGGGCAGGTGGTGGTGCTGGGAACCTTAATGGAGAGATCACGGGGTAGTCGGTAGTTTTGTCCTCTATTATTTTGTTTCTAAGTTTGTGTGTGTCTAATGTTGTGTTGATCCATGCCTTCCTGCCTCCTTATATATGTTCCTCAACGCTATTAATCACATTTTTTCGTACCTACACTTTACTATACTTCAGGCCCACTTTACTATCAGGACGGATCTTTACCATATTCAAGCTTACTTTACAATATTCTATAATATTGTCCTATACCAGAATTTATTAAAGCACGTTATATCGTTAATAAGGCACCTTAATATAAGCGCTTCATGACGACATATTAATCTAACTAGTGATAGCTTTGGAAGGAATAACACCCATGTTAATCTGATGAGTTGTGGGGCAGCTCTTGCTTCAAGCTGAGCACTCTTCTTGTCTGTTGTTATAGCAGTAGATATTCCCTGTGCCTTAACCGTGCAAAGCTGCTAACTTGGTTACACCCTTTGCTTACTTCAACGGCCTTTTATGCCACAGTTAAACTCGCATTAATGAAAGGCCGGACGCCCCCAGCTTTATACTGAGTTTTGTATACAATAAACCATGTGCGTTGATGCCACGGACTAACACATCCGATTTGTGAAATTACATAGTTAACTTAACCTCCCCCCACCCCCAAGATAGAAGTAATACATTAGAATAAGAATAGGTTGTGTTAGTAGTTACCATTACCTTGACGGTTCTTCCGGGGCTTACGCCGTTCCCCCGGTGGCCCGGTTCATCGTTGACCAGGCCTCCTGGGTTGATTGTAGAAGTGAGATTAGCTTCACTAGCGTAGGTAGGTAGAAGTTGGGAATTTAGCTCCCTAATTATACCAATTGTCCTATACATATGTGTCCAACCTTGTGGCCTCCATTTTTTCAATCTCCGTGCAATTATCTTTCTTTACTAGGCGGATGAAACGTATGGCCTTTCAACTTACTTTCGTGATTATCTAATCAACATTTTGTCTCCCAGGACGCCTACTAAATTCTGAGAGATCCTACCTATACATCTAGGAACTATGGAAAGGCTACCACACCACCACCACATGGGGGCGGTTTCTCAGTTGCCCTGGTATTTCTGAATTTTGTATGAGAGTCGAGAAGCAAAAATTTATTTACGCTTTCGGGCAGTTCAGTAGGGGCAACACTTAGATGATATCGCAAAAACCACAGGGCCACAATCGCTCCGGCACATACAGGTTAGCGCAGGCCTAGTCCCTTCAAGCCACCCTGCAGACCTATAATCAGTTCGCTTTGCGAGGCTTATTTAACCCAGAGGTGTGTGCTTCGGCACCCTTATTGTTCCTCAACCACCACACCACCACTTGCGGCCCTGGGTCTCGTAAACAATGGCAAATGTTCGTTAATCCAATGCTCGTTAGCCCCGTTATTGCTCGGTCAATCCAAACTGGTCACATTAATTCAAATGCTCAATTTATGCACGAAAAATTAACTTTTCACATGGACTTCACAACTGATCATTGTTTCGGACATTTATATATATTATATAATATATATATATTAACTACCCTATATATATTATCTATATCTAATATATTCAACCTGGGAATATTATATATATATAGAGGGGGGGGGTGTATGTTGTAGGGGGGGGGTTCGTTCCGTCGGTACCGTCCTCTAACACAAACATTTCCCGGGCCTTACTAGTTCACGGCTGGAGTGACAAGCTGTCTTGGGTGGCTGAATCTTTAACAACACTCCACCAACCTGTCATTTTGTCGACATTATTCCCGGCCCGATTGTGCTAACTACAACAACTTCCTTGCTGGCCTTCACTGTTAAGGTACTTATACCTGAGCAATACAAAGGTCCGTGTTTTTATTACTTAACATGGTTTTTATTTTCTCCTTTACCTTATTTTTGTACCATCCACATGGTATTTCTAATTATTGGTATATATTAATTGTTGACTTATTTGCATAT
>WNGS01169217.1:11027362-11046157 GCA_020271785.1 Procambarus virginalis
GACATCAAGAATAATTACACGTTTGTCGACAATAAGGAAAGAGGAGAACGGAAACAAATAATTAGGCAGAAAAACTGGCAAGCATAAAATTTAAAAATGCCAACGTTAAATTGATCTGTAAATATGTCATTTTCTCAGAACTATTAAAAAATTAACATTTTGCACATATATCAGGGTCTTTACGCCAGCAAAAATCCCCCAGTAAGAGCTACATATATGGTCAAGCTTGAGGTATAGAACTAAGCGAGCAATAATTCCCATCACCTGTACTGTGGTGTAGTAGACGTGGGTCCAGAACCATGTGTGTCCGAGTACAGCCACTCCGTCAGGCATGAGCAGCGTCCCAGGCGTGAAGGGGAAGAACCTGTTTCCTCCAAGATGGTCGCGTGAGTCTCCGGCCAGCACCCCGACGCCCTCTAGACACCCGCCTGCCGGAGGGCCACGACCACGGGGAAGAGGGCGGCCACGACCACAGGGAGAGTGCATAGGGTGTTATCTATATTAAAATGCACATCATACTATTTTATTACCATTGAGAAGCGACAAATACACATATACCATGAACCCAAACTTGAGGCTTCGTAATAACAACAATGTTAATCACCACACATCAGGCCTCACATCTAAACCATGTGAACCATTCAGTTCCCACGTCAGTATGCCCATCACCTGGATCTTACACGTTCTTCGTATCTAATTTTTAGTTTTGTAATGTATATACAGTTGCACAATTTCATTCTAAAAACTCACCCAGCTCCACGTCCTCCTTGCCTCTGTCTCCAGAGGTACACACGGCCGAGTTGGTCAGCCCCTTCTCCACCACCCTCTGTAAGGCACCCCGGCTCAACACGTACCCCGCCCCTGCAACAATGTTAATAATGTTGACCAGACCACACACTAGAAAGTGAAGGGACGACGATTTTTTACTGTTGCCGCCGAAGGCGGCTAGTTTATTGTGCTCACCATACTCATTCCTCTGAGCGGTAGCGCAAAAGCATTACAGAGGGCACAAAACGACGACGTTTCGGTCCGTTTTTCCTGGACCATTCTCAAGTCGCATTGACGTCAAGTCGATTCGAGCAATGGTCCCAGGACGGACTCGAATAACGTCTGTCGTCCCTTCACTTTCTAGTGTGTGGTCTGGTCAACATACTTCTAGCCACGTTATTGTGACTCATCGCCTGCATTATTAATAATTATTAATAATTACTGTAATGGCATTATTATTTATAAAACTACTTTGTACAAGTCACTCTAGGAGGTGAAGGGCACATTAGCAAATTGCCGAAGTAGAAATAAGTTTCGTTAATATGATAGGTTTTGTTGTAATGTAAACAGTCATATATTGTTATTTTCATTTATGTGTCAGTTTCCGGCTGTGCACCAGAAACCTCAGTAAACACTGTCACATCGTCAGTAAAGCAGCTCCTCTATATTCATACTTAGACCTTAATTTTTTGTTATTTACACTAAACAGATACAACCTTCAGCACAATCATCATCCACCACCACCACTCTCACCGCTAGCAGTCACCACTATCATGACTACCGCTGTCATACAGTCACCACCACCTTCGACGACAACCACCACTACCACTCACCTCGCTCATGAAGACTTGAGACGTAACCGGCTCCTTCAGTTTGATGCCAAAGTATATAGGAAACTCGGGGTCGTAGAGCTGGAGCATGTGCTTGCCAGGTTCTCCACGATCACAACCTGAAACGTTGTATTAAACGTCTGTACAGTATGAGCTGGTCTACGGGCTCACCATAGCCTGCCCGTGCTACTTGGAACTTTTTGTTCCGAGTAGCTCAATCTAAACCTGAATGCCAACATGAGCTGGCAGTTCAGAACACCTGCTTAAAGAACGCATATAAAACACGTGGCAAGAAAATATGCTTCACCATTAAAAAGATCAAATGAAACTTCTTTCAAAACCCTTTTTACATAAAACTCGGTAGAAGAAAATTTAAACAAGACTTTCACCCACTCTTTCAGTAATAAGATTTACATAAATTTAAGAGTTCCCCTTTTCAATCTATCCTACCTGTATATTCCATCTTCCTCATCTCTTCTTAAACCACTTCCCTCTGTCTCTGCCAATTTCCGTTACCCTCAATCTCAACTTCCTTCTTCCCTCTACTCTCCACATTACATCTTCCATCAATTATCCAACTCCCCCAACAAAGTATTCAAGTTTCAAACCGCTTCATTCTTCTCTCCCCGTACTCACGTGTCGTCATCCACCTTGAGGAACCAGTCGGCGTGGTGGAGGTGGTGGTGGTAGAGGTGGACGAGGGCGGCCTTGGTCTTCCCCCACAGGTTCTTGTACCCATCCGGCACCTCCAGCTTCACGGAGCCCAGGGCCTCGTCTGGAGAAGGGTTTTAACAACAAGGAAGTAAGTCAGCTCGTCCTGGAGGTACAAATTTAGCGCATATGTTCATACGAGTGTTTTTTTTCCGGTAGGCGCATGATATCCAGAGCACGACAGTGAGTAAAGATCAGTTTAGCATATGGAGTTTAGAGCACGATAGAGTGTAAGAGATGTATGCAGTAAGGTGCATGCAGACGAGAGAAAGTAAGCAGAAAAAGAGAAAAAAAATATGGTATTTATAAGGAGAAAACGCTCTCTAGTATGACTAAATATAGAAAGCAGAAAACATTCAGTACAGCGTGTGACACAGAAGGTTAATTGTCATGGGTAGGTTGGGCTACTGTTACCTGTAGCAGGTGGCTACCGTTACCTGTGGCAGGTGGCTACCGTTACCTGTGGCAGGTGGCTACCGTTACCTATGGCAGGTGGCTACCGTTACCTGTAGCAGGTGGCTACCGTTACCTATGGCAGGTGGCTACCGTTACCTATGGCAGGTGGCTACCGTTACCTGTGGCAGGTGGCTACCGTTACCTGTGGCAGGTGGCTACCGTTACCTATGGCAGGTGGCTACCGTTACCTATGAGAGGTGACTACCGTTACCTGTGGCAGGTGGCTACCGTTACCTATGGCAGGTGGCTACCCTTACCTATGGCAGGTGGCTACCGTTACCTATGGCAGGTGGCTACCGTTACCTGTGGCAGGTGACTACCGTTACCTGTGGCAGGTGACTACCGTTACCTGTGGCAGGTGGCTACCGTTACCTGTGGCAGGTGGCTACCGTTACCTGTGGCAGGTGGCTACAGTGAGGAATCTCAATCCTGAACACGCATCAAGTAAATTCTGTGACCAGGAATTGGGTCATATTCTCCAACTTTACATTACTGAATCCATTCATTAGAAACCTTACACCTGACGATGTCAGCTACATAAAGCACTGCCATTTTCTCATCCATTATTGCGTTCTTTAAGATTACCTCATAATATATCCAAAGTTGCCTAATGCTGATTAATAGACTTCAAGCCCTTGCATGAGACACCATCCTGCAAGATGGGGACCTAAGAATCTCGACATAAATATATATATATATATATATATATATATATATATATATATATATATATATATATATATATATATATATATATATATATAAGCACGTTAACAAAATAAAAACACAAAAAGCTCACCTTCAGGTATGTTTATTGAGATAAGAAAGAAATATATCTCAAAGGGATAGAGTAGCTTAGGCTATTTCTTCCCTCCAAGCCCACCTTGACGTGTGCTGAAGAAGATGTGGTGTTGGCAGTGCCTGGCCCAGGTATTCTTGACGTGTTGGCCTCGCGTGTTGTGGTTGTCGGCACTGGTGGTAATCCAGCACAGAATCCGACTCTTCTGCCACGCCGAGCTCCGCTCTGCCCTCTTCTCTCCTGTTACAGCCATCACCAGTAATATTATAGGTGTAAACAAACAATTGAGGGTATCGAAACGAGCGTCCGGCGGCCCCTACGCTGACGAGCACAACGTGAAATGTGTGCTCGGTTACGGTAATTCGTTTTACCTCAAATTTCACACTAGAGACAATGTCTGAGAATATCTTCTCCCTGGTAGTGAATATCACAGCACAACAATGAAAGTCAAACAAATTTCTTCTGCATTAAATTTGTGAAAAGAAATAGATATGAACTGGAAAAAGTTGAGCAGAAATGACATCTTTCAACCAAAACACAAGAAGAGAAGTAGCGTCTCATGGCGTAAGGGCTTCCTTTCAAGTTTCAGATAAGTCGCTTCATGCAGCCCTGGAATTATTACGCAGGACACAGATAAACTTACAGAAAATGGCTGCATGCTATAAACACAAGAATAGCTTTAGCTGCAGAAGACTCACTTGGTGGAAGACGCGGTGTCGTCGACCAGGCGGGAGACTGCCTGCAGGAAAAGACGACACAAAGGGCGCAGGTGAAGGCGAGCAGGGCGATAGCTCGGCGCTTCGGGCTAATCCACATTCCGTTGGGCAGAAACTGCTTCAATATTTGGCTTATCTGAAGGGCAACCCCCCGCATCATCGTCGTCACCTTCAGGCCCGTGTCTGCGTCGCCCACTACACCTTCACCAAAGTGCACACGTCAGCTGGGTCGCCTTGAATAGACACCGCCTGAGTTATCTTAAAGTCAACATCCACAATACTTGTTAAAAGAAAATCACAAACAAAAGTAATAAAAGATCATAGGTAAAAACAAACAAAAACGTAATGGGGTTTAACCAATTAAAACTGCAAACAATAACAAAAGTATATAATACCATAAACCAATTTCAACAGTAAAGAATCACAAAGCTAACAAAATACATATATATATTTTTCACATGAAAGTCTATGCAAAATAACACATGCAGAACTGCACGTTCAAACATGCATCAACATTAAACACAGAAAGCCAAACATGAGTATCACAATTGCTACAGAACCTGGATAAATAATACCACCTAAGTGTCGTATGCAGAATACGAAATTAAGACAAATCTGCTAATATTTGGAGATTACAATCACACCGAAATAGAATGGGATAAACGGATTCGTCATGGAGGGGAAGGAAAGTTAGTTGAAGCTCCAGATTAACAATTTCCAACATAATTGTACAAGCTAAGAGGAAGATTTCAGATGATGGGGCCTCCCATATGATCGTATATTTATTCAGGACGAACAGACGAATACGATAAAGTATGATATGCTAGTAACCAGTACATGTACTAGTTTTAATGTACCTAGTTGAACTAAAAACAAAGTACAGAAGCTAGTAGAGAGCTGTAGCAGAAGCTAGCATAACAGAAAGAACACAAAGGGGAGAAACATGCAGTTTCTGGCAAATGTGCACTGGGAAAGTAAATTTTTAAGAACAATTAGTACGATTCTTGATGAAATATGTCAAAGGGAAATAAGCTGATGATGAGGGAGGAATTCCTGCCCCCCCCCTCCCCCCCCACCTCTTCCCAGAAAAATAAATTATCTAGAGGACATGAGAGGCCCCTGTTCTTCCTGTGAGTGGTGGTAGAGAGATTATAGATACACACTATACCTATCCTGTCAGTGGTGATGGAATGCTTTCAGTCGAACATAATTTCTCAGGAACTTAACCACAAATTCTTTTTAGCTAAGCAAGTAACAACATTGATGAACTTGGTGCAGAGTTTGTTAATATATATATCAACAGTCTATTTACTGTTTGAGTTAGTTTAGTTATATTTGCTAAAACCCATACTCAGCCCTCTAGCGATGACAGAAGGGTCACAGAACCTCACATAGTGATATAATTGTTCGAGAATTGAACTTCAACGTTTCTTCAGCTAAGAAATTAACATTCTGGTGTTGAAATATTTTCATTTTGTTGATATATGTGTTAGGCATCCATCAGTCTCCTGAGACTGATGGATGCCTACTACCTACCTACCAACAACCAACACATACCAGTGGGTGGCGCACCCAACACCCATCCAGTGGGTGGCAGTGGAAGATACACCCCAACACACTCAGTCGGACGCAAAGGATGGTGTTCCCTACACCCACCCAGTGAGCGGTAGTGATTTTCACTATTCTTTCCTGTTTGATACTTTCATTGACTGCATTTTACACTTCCCTTTCTCGCTGGTCTACAAAAGTTAAGTCTCATTGCTAATTCATATTAAAAATACTTCACTGATTTCACGACCTACAGCCTCACGAGCCAGTAACTCTCTCAACCTCTCACAAAACACTGTTATCGTCCAGTATTCTGCCGCAGTCCGGACACCAGCAGGATAAATCGGTCGAAATTTAATATTATTATAGTTCTCCTATCGTCTATACGAGATAGTAAAGCCTTACCCATGTACGGTGGGACCCAAGAGCATTCCATATAAACACACAAATGTATTATTAATGCCCCATAAACATAAATGTATTATTAATGCCAATTAATGCCCNCACCATTAGTATTTATAAAATCCTTCAGTGGCGACTGCGGCTCAGGAGCTGATGAAGGCGCTGGGCGAGTCTTTAACATTATACCTGGCGGCTGCTGGCCCATGTTCTCACTTTGACGATGTTCATTGTTCATTGTTCACTTGGCGGTGCGCGTGCAGTATATGAGCGTGCTGAGGGCCCCGTCGGCAGCGCTGCTAGACGACAGCTCGTCGGCGGAAGAAGGTGACGACGACGATTCGGACGCCTGCAGGGAGGTACAGTTACTGACCTCCTCCTTCGAGTGGAAGCAGGTCAGTGTCCTCCTCGACGGTTTCTTCCAACTAAGCGACTCATAAACAAAACTGTAATGATCTTGCCTTTTCCCCTTTCCTCATTTTCTTCCTCTCGTCTCACTTCATTCTTTCCTTCTTTCCGATCTTGTTTCCTTCCTTTCTACCACATTCCTTCCTTTCTTCCCTCCCCCTACTCCATTCTTCTTGACTTCTTCTCATTCTCCATTCCTTCCCTTCTTTTTGCCTCCTCTTCCTCCCTCGTTCCTTCCTCCTTCCATCCTTCCTTCTTTCCCTCCCACCCTCCTTTTTTCCCTTCCTTCCCTCTCTGCCTCCCTCCTTCGTCCCCTTCTACAGCACTGGTCATCCACCGCACTCTTCTAAGTGCTACACAACACCAATCCAAAGCCGCTAATGTAAGCTAACACCGCTAATGTGGCGAGCCGCCCAAAGCGTCTCTCATCTCATAACACCTGCCAATACGGACTTACAAGGCACTTAAGTCCTTCACTATAACTCCTAACTGATAGTGCCTCTAAACATTGCCTCCCACTCTACAATTATGAAGTGTTTTTATTTATCCATAATTGGGCTATGCACTTGTGATAGCTCTCTGCTTCTAATTACCAACATGTTGTTTCCGAGTAATAACGTGCTAAGATCCAAGTGGCGTTACACGCTGTGAAAGATTATTGGATCTCTCACCTATGTTCTGGACAGAGTTGACCTATAGCATGTTTGTAGGGAATATTTATGAGATCAGACAGCAGGGGGGGGGGGGAATGAGGCGAGTCAATATTGGCACACTTGTTGTTATTGTTTTAGATTTAGCTACTCAGAACGAAATGTCTTATGTAGCACGGGCTATGGTGAGCCCGTAGAAGGCACAATCTCATGGGGGGGGGGGGTACACTCTTATGACACATGAAGAGGCACATCTCCTTGGTCACATGTTATCTAGGGGCGTTTAATGTTGCGCGTGAAACATCTTAGTTGTAATGAAGATATGAAGTATGCAAGTGATTGATTGGAAGATTTCCCCGGCACGAGCACACAAGTGCGTGTCAACAGCAGGGTGAGGGGGAAGGAAAGACAAGTGAGTAGGGTGCAAATACTCCAGTGTTTGTGTAAACATGTATAAATAATTGAAATGTGCGAGGAGGAGGAGGAGGATTAAAGCAGACAGGAATCCAATCGTGTGCATAAAGGTGGAGGAAAGGGTCGAACCACTTCCAGTCACACCAAAAAAAGGGTTACAGAGAATGGTTATATCACTATCTTTTACGAATATCTAATTGAAAATTCGGTTATATCGGGTTCATTTGTAAGTTAATTTGACATCGTATTTATAAAAGTTCTTTACGCATAGGGTGGAGTTCATTGTACACATTGTGAAGCCTAAGTGGTAGGATACGCAGTGTACGAGCAATGTGCATCCAACAGTATTCATACTGTACATTATAGGCATAGGAACGCACAATTAGGAACACAGGGCCGAAGTACGGATAGTGGGGAACTCTGGGCCGAATGTTGTTATAGATTCAGCTACTCGGAACAAGTTCCAAGTAGCACGGGCTATGGTGAGCCCGTAAACTGGGCCGAAGTAAGGACAGTGTGAAGCCCAAAGTGTACTTGGATGGAGCTCAAGGTACGCCCACAGCTGGGCCCGGGCTCCACACAGTCTGGAACATATGATACGCCTTGCGTTGTGCCCAAGGGTACGACGTTGTGCCCAAGGATACGAACAATTCTGGAGCAGAGGTACGCATCTGCCTCTGTGTCACAGTTAACAGGTTACCACCTACCGTCTGTACCTCTCAGGTGCTGGACCTACTGTGGAGTGACCCACAGAGCCAAGCTGGGTGTTGTCCCAACACCTTCAGGGGCGGCGGTAGCTACTTCGGGCCAGACATCACCCACGACTTCCTCAGGAAACATGGGTTCTCCCTCCTCATCCGCTCCCACGAGTGTAAGGTGGACGGCTACGAGTTTACTCACGACAGCACGGTAAGTAGTTCACCCTAATTCTTGAGGTCAATAACTTCCTACATTGAAAATAGGTCAATTGATGTATTTTTGCACTGGCAAACAATCTACAACGAATAAATCAGTGAAAGTAACATCACTTTTCCAGGACATTTCGATAAGTAATACATTTTAAGTCTTACCTAAAAATACGGTTTACTCTAAAAAAACAAAACAATGGGGAGTATTTTCTTATGTTAATTAAGACTGTGGTTTACTAAAAAGTATTTGACGGTAATTTTTACGGAAGATTTTAAAAAATTAATAAGTTGACAATTTGTGAAATTTTAATGACAATTTTTTTCACTTCAGTTCACATTCCGTTTTGACGATCAAAAGGGTATTAAAATGTAATTATAAACATGATTATGCACATTGATTACACGTTTAATTACCTTTATATAGACATGTTTGCAGAGGCTTCCTTTCATCCGGGGCTTAGTTATTAATACCATTATATTAGATATTACATTAAAATAGACAGAGCGAGAGAGAACAATGCCAGAGACAGGACAAACGCAAGGATTGAGGGATCAGACTGAATGATGGACAGGAGGGTGGACGACAGATTGATATGCATTTCACACTAAATTTCTAATGAGTTGTGTGGATGGTGTCTCATGAGTTTGGTATTTTATATTTATATACCCACAGCCCTATTGGTGATCTTATGTCTATGATCAACACCCATTGGTTTGATCTTTGTCTAAGATCACAGACCATTGGTTGATCTTATGTCTAAGATCACAGCCCATTGGTTGATCTTATGTCTAAGATCACAGCCCATTGGTTGATCTTATGTCTAAGATCACAGCCCATTGGTTGATCTTATGTCTAAGATCACAGCCCATTGGATGATCTTATGTCTAAGATCACAGCCCATTGGTTGATCTTATGTCTAAGATCACATCCTATTGGTAATCTTATGTCTAAGATCACAGCCCATTGGTCGATCTTAGTCTAAGATCACAGCCCATTGGTTGATCTTATATCTAAGATCACAGCCCATTAGTTGATCTTATGTCTAAGATCACAGCCATTGGTTGATCTTATGTCTAAGATCACATCCTATTGGTTAATCTTATGTCTAAGATCACAGCCCATTGGTCGATCTTATGTCTAAGATCACAGCCCATTGGTTGATCTTATATCTAAGATCACAGCCCATTAGTTGATCTTATATCTAAGATCACAACCCATTAGTTGATCTTATATCTAAGATCACAGCCCATTAGTTGATCTTATATCTAAGATCACAGCCCATTAGTTGATCTTATATCTAAGATCACAGCCCATTAGTTGATCTTATATCTAAGTAGTGCTCCAGGCGTGTGAGCCCAGCACTCAATACAGCCATATAAAAGCCAGTGTAATGCTACACACCAAAGAGGCTACAGTAATCTTGCTCTATTTCAGGGTACAGTACATAATTGTATCTCTTAGTGACTGTAGTCTTCTTCCTAACATATGATCTTTAAGATCAAATTGTCGTGAGAGCCATCGATGGACTGTGTACTTTTGTTAATGCTAAGATGTCTTTGACATTCATGTCTAAATATTCATTTATCAGAAAACTTGTTATCATTTATAAATATGCTTCTGCGTCTAATAGACGCACGATAAAGACGCACTTTATTGTGCGTCTATTAGGTGTGGGGGATGTGGTTTAACAGTCCTACCACCATAAGGAATAGGAATTGAAATTCAGCGTATTCCATAGGAATACGCTGAATGGAATATTGCAATATTACTATTGTCTCCCTATACAAGCATTTCCCCGGCAATTGCTATCGGTTATCCCATGAGATCTTTGTCTCCCTTCAGTGTCTCACCATCTTCTCCGCCTCCAACTATTATGACTCTGGCAGCAACAGAGGCGCCTACGTCAAGCTCCAGGGCCCCAACCTGGAGCCTCACTTCGTCCAGTACACCGCAGACACTAAGTGAGTTCTAGTCTGTGTGTGACATGCTGGAAAATTAGAATTGTTCAATATTTCTCCTAGCACCTGCCTTCCTACTAGCTATTCTCCCTAACGAGGCAGTCCTCCTCATTAGCTCAGGCCGCCTTTCGAGGAGCTCCATAAGCATTCCCTGCAGCACTAACAGTTTTCTGTATTTCTTAAAACTCATCATTTCAAACAGCACAGGTCATCTTTTAATGCTCCTGATCTTCGTAATAGCACTGTGTTCCTATTTAACATTTCTACCCTTATTCCTATAAAGCTTAGTCTTTCATAGCTCTTCCATTGCGGTTTTTAAAACAGTTCTCTCTATAATAGCTCTTCCATCCTTCAAACTAGCAATAACAGTCTTCTTAACAAATAAATCTTCCTTAATAATGGCTCTTTCAGTCTGCATATTTTTTATCAATCTTTATAATACCGATATCTTCCTGCCTAACAGCACTGCCCTACGCACTGTCTTATGCACTGTCCTACCCACTGTAATACATAGTGTCCCTGTTCCTCTAAAGAGCTTCCAATACCGTATTCCCTCATTATAACACTATCCGGCTTCCCGTTAGCAATGCCTTTATCTAGTCATATTGATTCGCCTATTCACTCCCTTGCGCGTTGAAGGCTAACCGGGCCGTGCGCTTGGCATCGGATCCCTAAATTCTATCTCACCAAATCAAAACAAACCCACTTGCTTAAGTAACACTCGCTGCCAGCTATCACCGGCCTCCTCTAATACTATTTTTCATTGCATTGAGCTTTCTTCATCAGATTTCACAACGATTTTATTTTCGTGATCTTTCGCTATCCACCTCACACGCAAATTCCTCTCACGTTCGGACGTCTTTACCATCAACAGATCCCGTAAGCTGACGATCCGTGAGAATGTCGGGAGGATGGAGACGTCGGCCTTCAGGGAGTTACGGGGCCAAATCCTTGCCTCGAAATCGAGGCTCCTGGTGGCTTTCCAGCAGAAGGACAAGGACAAGATAGGTGAGTTTTAGACCTCTTCTAGACTAACCAAAGTGAAAATAACCCTTTGGAATAGAACATGTATTATCTGCTAATATTTAGCATGACAACACAAGAACATCACACTACCACTTACGGGGTATTCAGGCCCGTGCCACCTTTTGAGTGACTCAATCTTCATTAATCAATCAATCGAACATCACACTAAGTCTTCTTGGTACCGTATTGTGCAGCCTCCCAGCTCTTATGTTCTAATGAAGACATCCGCCCCCCTTCTTCAGGCTACATCAGCGTCGGGGACTGGGTAGAGGTGATGGAGAAGGAGAGTCACCTCAACCTGCCGTGGCGGGTGTTGAGGGAGAAGCTGGTGTCCCTTCACCCCAGCACAGGCCTCGTCGACTATCATAGTTCCTTCACCGACGAGCTCTTCAAGAAGGACCTTCCCATCATGGTGGGTAACCCTCATCAAGGCTCTTCTTGATTTCAAAATAACCGCAAGAAATACAACAAAATTATATAAATTAAATAAAGGTCTAATAATGTATCGCCGGTTGTCAAAAGAAATACATGCATATGATGAATTTATGCTGCATTATAAGTGAATCAGAACGGGTAAAATAAGTGTAACATAAGTGTAAAAACGAATTTTTCTTGGCATTAAACAAATTATCTACATCTGCATGGTTATATAATAGCAATATTAATTGTGAACTGACCTACAATTATTCCTTCGCTTCTGATGTTCATGCAGCGACGCAGAGCAGCCCCTGTCACACTTCCATAGTTACCAGGATATTAAAGATGATTATTTGTACCTAATTACTTGTGAGTGTCACGTGAAGCCCAGCTGCTTCCTTACTTCCTGCGTCCTGAACTCACCAAGACGGGAGGAAGTCCACAGCGTGGCGTATGAGCCCGCGGAGAGTAATGATCCAACCCGTCCTCTCACTAGGCTGTTTAAAGCAGCGGTCGTCCTCCCCACACGCATCCAGCAATTTTAACACACTGTATATTAAAATTTGGTTTGTTCTCATATATAATAAATATTATTATACATACAAATTCTATGCATATCTAGACATAGGTTAGATGTTTAGGTTCTGTTGACTATTATTTATATTACAAACCGTTCTCACACTAGGCTGTTTTAAGCAGCGGCCGCCCTCCCCAGACGTATTCATCAATTTTAAAATACTGTGTATTAAAAATTTATTTGTTCTCATATATAAATTAATATTCTTGTACATAAAAATTGTATGTATAGTTTGGCGTAGGTTAGGTTAGGTGTTTAGGTTCTGTTGGTAATTAATTCTATTTATAAGTTCGTAGGTGAAGCATTTATAGAATTGTGGTTCGAACAGAGGACGTGAGCAACGCACTTGTTCCGGAAGTGTTCGAACGTCAGTTGTGAGTCGTGTGTAAACCGCTTTTCATCCATAAACAGGGGATTTGCCGGCTGGATTAACGAGCTGGATCTTTGTATGCAAGGAGGGGCTGAATGAACGTAGTCTGTGCTCTAAACCAGTAATCACTGAGCGCTGCGTATTTCCACAGGGAGGACCGACTGTAGTTGAAGCTCTGTACCGCCATAAGAACAGTCTCGAGACCATCTTCAGACTCATCGATAAGGACAATTCTGGTGAGATCCCTTTCTACCTGTGCTTTACCTCTGGCTCATTCCTGGTTCTTTCTTGACGGAGGCAGGCTGTTAATCAATCATCTGTTAGCTATATTTGATGTGCTGTATTTTATCAAATGTGAATATGTTCTGTGTCTTCTTGCACACACCTTGCTATGTTTACTCAATCCAGGAAGTATTTAGTTCGCCTCACTTCATTCTGCAAACACTCTTCTATGCTTACTCGGCCCGTCAAAACCTGCTTAATTGGTCATGTTTACCAAGTCCTGTAAGCTCGGGTTGGGTGTATTCGATCATAGAAACATTTTGATATTTATACTCAGTCTTGTAATTAAATAATATCTATTGATTCTGTATAGGCAAGTGCACTTAAGTCATCTCTTTTGCTTTTGTTACTTCTGCTGTTTGTGTAGTACATCTTTAATGTGTTGTTAAGTTTAATCCCCTTGTTTGTCCCCAGACTGTTTTGTTATTGTTTTTATAACTTATGTTCCGCTTCCCGAGTTATCCTTCTTCTCCCATTATTTACACCCCATGCCATTACCCGCTGTTTAAAGTCCTACACACTATTTCCTCCAACAAATTCGCAAGAGCTGCCACCCCCCCCCCCGGCCCCAGAAATATGAAGACCGTTCCTCACCTGCACGGTGTAGTTGTCCTTGTAAAAATTCCAGTTATTCATGACTGGTGTTGCAGTCCTCATGCAACCCTTCACGTGCTGTTGGTTTGCAATAATCTCTCTCGCTTGTTGCAAACTCCTCACTTCAACTTCGACAATATAGTTTCCAACAAAGGGCTGATTCCATTTCCTGGCAATAAATTGTTCATTCTATCCGCTGTTACCCACCTTTGCTCCCAGGAAACATACTCTAATTCTATTTCATGCACCACTGGAGCAAAAAGTCCTATCCATGTATCGTACCTGTGGATCCCCAGCAGCTAGTATCTCAAGGATATTATACCACGCAAAATTGGGCTCAATTCTAATGCATTTAATTAATTGCTGCACTTAATAAAATGAGGACAGTCTGTACGTTATAGTACTCGACGTGCCAATGGCTTCCAATATTTTATGCAATGCTCCAGTACATGAGGTGTGAGTGTGACCCAGCCTCTTCTCCCGTCGAAGTACGAGGTATGTGACCCAACCTCTCCTTTTGCAGGCTACATCAGCATGGATGAGTTTAGCGAGACGTGTGAGCTTCTGAGTCGCCACATCGACGTGCCCATCCCAAAACAGGAAATAGCCGACTTGGCGCGCTCCATCGACATCAACAAAGACGGATACATCGACTTCAACGAATTCCTGGAGTGTTTCCGCATCGTGGAGTCGAGTAAGAGGAGCATCGAGGACCTGGATGAGGAGGACGACGACGTCGACATCGAAGCTGTTGGGAATCAAAACGGGGACGCCATGGCACCCACCCTGCCCGACCACACTATACCCCNACAGCCCATTGGTTGATCTTATGTCTAAGATCACAGCCCATTGGTTGATCTTATGTCTAAGATCACAGCCCATTGGTTGATCTTATGTCTAAGATCACAGCCCATTGGATGATCTTATGTCTAAGATCACAGCCCATTGGTTGATCTTATGTCTAAGATCACATCCTATTGGTTAATCTTATGTCTAAGATCACAGCCCATTGGTCGATCTTATGTCTAAGATCACAGCCCATTGGTTGATCTTATATCTAAGATCACAGCCCATTAGTTGATCTTATGTCTAAGATCACAGCCCATTGGTTGATCTTATGTCTAAGATCACATCCTATTGGTTAATCTTATGTCTAAGATCACAGCCCATTGGTCGATCTTATGTCTAAGATCACAGCCCATTGGTTGATCTTATATCTAAGATCACAGCCCATTAGTTGATCTTATATCTAAGATCACAGCCCATTGGTTGATCTTATATCTAAGATCACAACCCATTAGTTGATCTTATATCTAAGATCACAGCCCATTAGTTGATCTTATATCTAAGATCACAGCCCATTAGTTGATCTTATATCTAAGATCACAGCCCATTAGTTGATCTTATATCTAAGTAGTGCTCCAGGCGTGTGAGCCCAGCACTCAATACAGCCATATAAAAGCCAGTGTAATGCTACACACCAAAGAGGCTACAGTAATCTTGCTCTATTTCAGGGTACAGTACATAATTGTATCTCTTAGTGACTGTAGTCTTCTTCCTATAACATATGATCTTTAAGATCAAATTGTCGTGAGAGCCATCGATGGACTGTGTACTTTTGTTAATGCTAAGATGTCTTTGACATTCATGTCTAAATATTCAATTTATCAGAAAACTTGTTATCATTTATAAATATGCTTCTGCGTCTAATAGACGCACGATAAAGACGCACTTTATTGTGCGTCTATTAGGCGGTGGGGGATGTGGTTTAACAGTCCTACCACCATAAGGAATAGGAATTGAAATTCAGCGTATTCCATAGGAATACGCTGAATGGAATATTGCAATATTACTATTGTCTCCCTATACAAGCATTTCCCCGGCAATTGCTATCGGTTATCCCATGAGATCTTTGTCTCCCTTCAGTGTCTCACCATCTTCTCCGCCTCCAACTATTATGACTCTGGCAGCAACAGAGGCGCCTACGTCAAGCTCCAGGGCCCCAACCTGGAGCCTCACTTCGTCCAGTACACCGCAGACACTAAGTGAGTTCTAGTCTGTGTGTGACATGCTGGAAAATTAGAATTGTTCAATATTTCTCCTAGCACCTGCCTTCCTACTAGCTATTCTCCCTAACGAGGCAGTCCTCCTCATTAGCTCAGGCCGCCTTTCGAGGAGCTCCATAAGCATTCCCTGCAGCACTAACAGTTTTCTGTATTTCTTAAAACTCATCATTTCAAACAGCACAGGTCATCTTTTTAATGCTCCTGATCTTCGTAATAGCACTGTGTTCCTATTTAACATTTCTACCCTTATTCCTATAAAGCTTAGTCTTTCATAGCTCTTCCATTGCGGTTTTTAAAACAGTTCTCTCTATAATAGCTCTTCCATCCTTCAAACTAGCAATAACAGTCTTCTTAACAAATAAATCTTCCTTAATAATGGCTCTTTCAGTCTGCATATTTTTTATCAATCTTTATAATACCGATATCTTCCTGCCTAACAGCACTGCCCTACGCACTGTCTTATGCACTGTCCTACCCACTGTAATACATAGTGTCCCTGTTCCTCTAAAGAGCTTCCAATACCGTATTCCCTCATTATAACACTATCCGGCTTCCCGTTAGCAATGCCTTTATCTAGTCATATTGATTCGCCTATTCACTCCCTTGCGCGTTGAAGGCTAACCGGGCCGTGCGCTTGGCATCGGATCCCTAAATTCTATCTCACCAAATCAAAACAAACCCACTTGCTTAAGTAACCCTCGCTGCCAGCTATCACCGGCCTCCTCTAATACTATTTTTCATTGCATTGAGCTTTCTTCATCAGATTTCACAACGATTTTATTTTCGTGATCTTTCGCTATCCACCTCACACGCAAATTCCTCTCACGTTCGGACGTCTTTACCATCAACAGATCCCGTAAGCTGACGATCCGCGAGAATGTCGGGAGGATGGAGACGTCGGCCTTCAGGGAGTTACGGGGCCAAATCCTTGCCTCGAAATCGAGGCTCCTGGTGGCTTTCCAGCAGAAGGACAAGGACAAGATAGGTGAGTTTTAGACCTCTTCTAGACTAACCAAAGTGAAAATAACCCTTTGGAATAGAACATGTATTATCTGCTAATATTTAGCATGACAACACAAGAACATGATGACCAAAGAGCCAGAGCTCAACCCCCGCAAACACAACTAGGTGAGTACATCGCACTACCACTTACGGGGTATTCAGGCCCGTGCCACCTTTTGAGTGGCTCATCTTCATTAATCAATCAATCGAACATCACACTAAGTCTTCTTGGTACCGTATTGTGCAGCCTCCCAGCTCTTATGTTCTAATGAAGACATCCGCCCCCCTTCTTCAGGCTACATCAGCGTCGGGGACTGGGTAGAGGTGATGGAGAAGGAGAGTCACCTCAACCTGCCGTGGCGGGTGTTGAGGGAGAAGCTGGTGTCCCTTCACCCCAGCACAGGCCTCGTCGACTATCATAGTTCCTTCACCGACGAGCTCTTCAAGAAGGACCTTCCCATCATGGTGGGTAACCCTCATCAAGGCTCTTCTTGATTTCAAAATAACCGCAAGAAATACAACAAAATTATATAAATTAAATAAAGGTCTAATAATGTATCGCCGGTTGTCAAAAGAAATACATGCATATGATGAATTTATGCTGCATTATAAGTGAATCAGAACGGGTAAAATAAGTGTAACATAAGTGTAAAAACGAATTTTTCTTGGCATTAAACAAATTATCTACATCTGCATGGTTATATAATAGCAATATTAATTGTGAACTGACCTACAATTATTCCTTCGCTTCTGATGTTCATGCAGCGACGCAGAGCAGCCCCTGTCACACTTCCATAGTTACCAGGATATTAAAGATGATTATTTGTACCTAATTACTTGTGAGTGTCACGTGAAGCCCAGCTGCTTCCTTACTTCCTGCGTCCTGAACTCACCAAGACGGGAGGAAGTCCACAGCGTGGCGTATGAGCCCGCGGAGAGTAATGATCCAACCCGTCCTCTCACTAGGCTGTTTAAAGCAGCGGTCGTCCTCCCCACACGCATCCAGCAATTTTAACACACTGTATATTAAAATTTGGTTTGTTCTCATATATAATAAATATTATTATACATACAAATTCTATGCATATCTAGACATAGGTTAGATGTTTAGGTTCTGTTGACTATTATTTATATTACAAACCGTTCTCACACTAGGCTGTTTTAAGCAGCGGCCGCCCTCCCCAGACGTATTCATCAATTTTAAAATACTGTGTATTAAAAATTTATTTGTTCTCATATATAAATTAATATTCTTGTACATAAAAATTGTATGTATAGTTTGGCGTAGGTTAGGTTAGGTGTTTAGGTTCTGTTGGTAATTAATTCTATTTATAAGTTCGTAGGTGAAGCATTTATAGAATTGTGGTTCGAACAGAGGACGTGAGCAACGCACTTGTTCCGGAAGTGTTCGAACGTCAGTTGTGAGTCGTGTGTAAACCGCTTTTCATCCATAAACAGGGGATTTGCCGGCTGGATTAACGAGCTGGATCTTTGTATGCAAGGAGGGGCTGAATGAACGTAGTCTGTGCTCTAAACCAGTAATCACTGAGCGCTGCGTATTTCCACAGGGAGGACCGACTGTAGTTGAAGCTCTGTACCGCCATAAGAACAGTCTCGAGACCATCTTCAGACTCATCGATAAGGACAATTCTGGTGAGATCCCTTTCTACTGTGCTTACCTCTGCTCATTCCTGGTTTCTTCTTGACGGAGGCAGGCTGTTAATCAATCATTGTTAGCTATATTTGATGTGCTGTATTTATCAAATGTGAATATGTTCTGTGTCTTCTTGCACACACCTTGCTATGTTACTCAATCCAGGAAGTATTTAGTTCGCCTCACTTCTCTGCAAACACTCTTCTATGCGTACTCGGCCCGTCAAAACCTGCTTAATTGG
>WNGS01169217.1:11057450-11089660 GCA_020271785.1 Procambarus virginalis
AGCATCTGTAAGTCACCAGATACAGCATCCTTAAGTCACCAGATACAGCATCCTTAAGTCACCAGATACAGCATCCTTAAGTCACCAGATACAGCATCCTTAAGTCACCAGATACAGCATCCTTAAGTCACCAGATACAGCATTCGTAAGTCACCAGATACAGCATCTGTAAGTCACCAGATACAGCATTCGTAAGTCACCAGATACAGCATCTGTAAGTCACCAGATACAGCATCCTTAAGTCACCAGATACAGCATCCTTAAGTCACCAGATACAGCATCCTTAAGTCACCAGATACAGCATCTGTAAGTCACCAAATACAGCATCTGTAAGTCTCAAAATCTTTTCAAAAACTCTAGGAATATATTGAAGAATGAACGCCATTACATCTTACAACATTCACTAACAAGAGAAGGGAGAACAAGCATACATCAGTCGCCTCAAACAACTTTTTTTCTATAAATAAATAACGAATAAGCAAAAATTTGTACCTTTAAGACCTTTTTAAATTTTCCTATAAATAAAATAAAAATATATCTTTCTTGCTCCCGGACGCGTAAAATCTTGCACCTAATTAAAAAAAAAAAATATTCCGGCAAGACATTAAAAAAAGAAAAAAAATCTATATAATGGCAAGAGAACACTTTAAAAAATGAGGCAGATAACCGGAATAAAAGTGTTGGGGAGGAAGGTTGGTAGGGAGGGAGGGTTAAGGAAGGTAGGGGGGTTGGGGTGGGACAGGTTTACAATAGCCAGAATTTTAATCATGAGATTAAATTTAGTGTGTCACTAAGATAGAGGTGAAAGGTTCGTGGGGGGGGGGGGTAGGAGAGAGGAGGGGTGGGAGGAGTGTTCAGGGCATAGGGGAAGAAGGAAGGGAGGGGGGAAGGGTGATAAAGGAAGGGAGGAGCATCGAGATAGGGCAGGGAATAGGAAGGGTGGAAGGGGGGGGGGAGTGGGGGTGTCATGGTATAAGGGGTAGTGGGGGTGAGTCTCTGTTGGTGTACAAGGCTTCAGAGTGGGTTAAACCACTTCAAACCTGACGTTTATCAAGCTAAGAGATCCGCACCACGGGGAGAACTCAGTACTCAGCTCTCTTCTTTACTCTGGCTTCAGCTTTACTCTTGCTTCAGCTTTATAATTTATTGACAACATTTGTTATATTGGATAGAAATCGGATTATTCTTGTAAGGTTGAATATGTCTAATTCTTGTGGTAATTTGAGTAGATGTATTGAAGCCACAGGTGAGGAGATTAGTCTTCTTTACTACTTAAATGATCTATGGTTTAGCAGGCTGAACTATCTTGTTTAACAGTGGCTTATGTCCTCGGCTCTCTACCGAGGGGACCCGGGTTTGACCCCCGAGTGGGATAAAGATGGCTGGACATGTTTCCTTTCACCTAATACCCAGCGGTAAAGTAGCACCCGGGAGTTAAACAACGGTTGTGCTGTGTATCGAGGAGAAACTCAATAATTAGCCTAATGGGGCCTCGGTGAGTCAAGTACAGGTGGCCCTGATATTGGGAATTACATGAGCTCTCTCTAATGGGCTGCGTCAAATTACATGAGCTCTCTCTAATGGGCTGCGTCAAATTACATGAGCTCTCTTTAATGGGCTACGTCAAATGGGAAGCAATGAACCAGCGTTTTGTAATTTAGAAGGAGAGTGCAGTGAGGCACATGTATGTGGACCAGAGGACCCAAAACAGAAAACGGGACAGTTCCTCACTTTCGCCAGCCGCTTCCATTTTCTAGTACGACAATACTTTTTTTTAGGCTTATGTAACACATACGAACGAAAAGCGACGTTCTTTGTAGGAGAACAGGTTGGGATCGGTTCTGTTCTCATTCCTATCCTCACACTGAACATTAAGCAAAATAAACAAAATACAAAAAAACTGATTAATATTTGTGTAACTTGCTGTTTTCCCAGTAAAGGTACAATATAAAATGTGAATTAGTAGTTCATTAGGCAGCGCAGGAATATTTTAATCAGCAGTGAACGCTAGAATAAAATTAATAAGACGAGGGAAGGCACTGCCTATTATATGACATGCAATAATGGCCTACAACACACAATAATAAGTACACATAATTCCCTGATTTGATTTGGTTGGAGTTTGAAATATAATAAGACCAGAATTACGCGGACAGGGCAAATATGGAACAGTACAAAGTACTTAAGAGAGTTAAATGATTTATCCAATGATTTTAAGAGCCGGATAGTCGGTGAAATAAGACCACTCGCTTCCATCTCTGTAAAGGGAGGACTTCACTGAGAAAAAGAAAACAAAGAGAAAGGAAAGACTTCATTCTCTGGTGTGTCGTCCCCATCTGGCCCGTGGGACAATAAACACGACGACACACGTCCAATCCTTCTTACGGGCTATTCATGCCCGTGCCACCTCTTGAGTGGCTTAACCTTCATCAATCTTCAGTCATTCAACTGTCCCTGACGTCGTCAACACACTTCTGCAAGGACAGTTCCCCCCTCTATATGACATATATATGAGTGGGATTGGGTGGTTATAAATAGGAGCTGCCTCGTATGGGCCAATAGGCCTTCTGCAGCTGCCTTTGTTCTTATGTTGTTCTTATGTTCTCTCTCACACACACATCAGCCCGTCCTCCAAAAAGGAGGTAAATGTAAGAAAACAAATAAGTGCAATAATGTACTATTCATAGCAGTTAGGAATTGTACTTATTTCACTTAGTATTAAATCGTACTGTCAAATATATTGTGAATATTTGAGTTTACCTGAAAAACGATGAATAGAAAACCACAACCTCACCTAACCGTCTTAGTTTTTGAAGATAATAATTGCATTGCTTCTTAATTACAATTAGTACTGTTAGGAGAGGATACTTTACTTTGACCGTTTTCTTGACGTTGGGAAACCTTAGGAGGACGAGCTGGGAATCAGGTGGTCACTGGCTTATACCAGCTGGTGATGCACGCACCCACAAGCACTGCTACCACCAACCCCCAAGCACTGTTACCAGCAGCCACAAGCACAGTTACCACCAGCCACAAGCACAGTTACCACCAACCACAAGCACTGTTACCACCAGCCCCAAGCACTGTTACCAATATCTGATGATTCGTGAGAAGAAAAAATATCGAAAATGTGCTCACTTAACAATTATTTGAGTTCAATAGTTCTATTAAAATATAAAAGTAGGAGACCCTTAAGCTACCCTCCGACACCTTGTTCTGTGTTGTAATTCATTCATTCATTCATTCATTCATTCATTCATTCATTCATTCATTCATTCATTCATTCACTCTCATTCTCTCTCTCTCTCTCTCTCTCTCTCTCTCTCTCTCTCTCTCTCTCCTTCCGAATATTCTATAGCAGTTAGCATGTTATTTTTCTTCCCAGCTCTTCTCGAAGTTAAGGTCATCGTCAGATATACAATGTCGGAGGCTTTGCTGAATATATAACCTATACGACAGAACACCACGACTAGTTCCTACTCAAGACGTTAACAAACTTAGTTCCTCGCGTTAAGTTTTGCAGACACAGCTTTGTGGCGGGTAGGAGATGGTTGTTTCCGAACATTTAATGGTGTAAGACACTAACGATTCCCCGTGTGCTTGGCAACGATTATGTGGCGATGATTTCGGGGCTCAGCGTCCCCGCGGCCCGGTCCTCGACCACAGTTTTCCCCCCCCCCTCTCTTGTGCACATTTCGCGACGTAATCTGTAATCGTCCATTCTTACACATTCTTTCCCCAAGTCTTGAGGAAAGAGGTTGATTTTTCCTGCTGGAAATCACAGCTCATAACACACTTTATTACACACAGAAATCACAATTACGTGATGCATCAAATGAACAAATCCACAAGGGCCGTGACAAGGATTCGAACCTGCGTCCGAGAGCATCCCATAGGTTTATTTTCTCCGGATTTTTTTGGGACGACAGCTTGCTATAGAAATTATCTTTAATTATCTTTGTGTCGGAAGGGACGAGTAATAACCTATAGGCCTTTCCCGACTATTGGATGTCACAGACCCAAACCTCTCACCTCCATCAACCTTCAATCAGGTTATAATATTAAAATATAACCTCCTCTCTAACCCAATTTCCCTCCACCTCACCCTCCCCCCCCCCTCCATCGTCTACCAATCACCACCCTATCCTTATCTCCCAACAGAATACCCCTCCCACTCTCTCAGTCCCCCTTCAACCCCCCCCCCCACCTGGACCCAAATTCATATCTCTCCTCCCACACCTGTGTGAACACCTGGGTTAACCTTATCAGGTAGTGGTGATGAACATAGGTGATAAAGGTGAACACAGGCAGAAAAGGAGAACACGGGTGGTAGAGGAGAACACGGTGACGGTACTACAGAATTATCTTGATGTAAGGTTCAGCGATGAATACAAGTGATGGTGGTCAGGGTCACAGTAGTTGACAATGCATAGAGGCGACCAGAATCTTGACGTGATGATAGAGGCCACAGACACGGATCGTGGTGGTGAACACGGCTGGTGAACACGGCTGGTGAACACGGCTGGTGAACACGGGTGAGGCCAGGACGGGGGCAGGAGGGGGGGGGGAGTGGCTCTATCCAAATGATGATCAACAGGAATTTCTTTGATGCATGATCAACGGGATCACATCTGAAGGACTTGCTGACGTGATGTTGCTTGATTCCCGCCGGTCACGTCCGGTGTCGCCGCCTCGTCGCTGGCTTTGTTTACAGTCGTCCTGCAGCCTGTTGTTGTTCCTCCAGTGAAGGAGGAGCGAGTTTAGGGGGGTCGTGGTGGTACTGGTGGAAACGTTTCACACAGTTGTATTTAGTACGTATCACCTTCCCCCTCCCCCACACAGTGACCCCACCCCTCCAACCAACCCCACACACTGACCCCAACCCTCCACCAACCCCACACACTGACCCCAACCCTCCACCAACCCCACCCCCTCCCCCTCATTACCACCCAAGTTCACTCTACACCGTCAGCAGTGAACTTTGCCCCTCCAGCAAAAACACCTTTTGTGCTGAGGATCAAAGCGGCCAGAGCTTGAGGCGCTGCCAGAGCCCCTCCGGATGATTAAAGTTTACCTCCAAACCTTACCGGGGGAGACTCGCGGGACCTCCGCCTGCTCGGGTCTCCACCATTCACCGCTTTCAACAGCAGCAGCCAGCACGCGGAGAGGAGAAAAATACCGAAAGGCATAAAGGAAGCGAGGCAAAGTATACACTCCCACCAGGGAATGTTTGAGTGCTTGCAGACATGGAGTGGAGGAGTCGGATGCGCCCTGGTGTGTATTCGACTAGTTGTGCTTGCGTGGGTCGAGCTCTGGCTCTTTCGGTCTGCTGTGTATACACGCATACATGCATGCACTTGTGCGTGCGTACATATACACACACACACGAACAAGAGGACGCAGATTCAAGCTAAGGAAACAAAGGTACCGAACCTTTGTTTCGGTTTTTCGGTAAATTAGAAAGTTTTCTTTTGCAAACAGAGCGGTAGACGGTTGGAACAAGGTCAGTGAGAAGGTGGAGGTGGAGGCCAGAACCGTCAGTAGTCTCATAGCGTTATATGATAAAGAGTACTGGGAAGACGGGACACCACGAGCGTTGCTCTGATCCTGTAACTACACTTAGGTAATTACCCCCCCCACACACACAAGACTGAAGTTTTCAAGAGATGTTTACACAGGGTTGTGAAGGTTCCAATGACTACATAACAGGTACCATAGCATTTGGGGGACGAAAACCTATAGTAGTAGCAGTCATATATAACCCCCCACCAAATGACAGAAGATCCAGACAGGAATATGATAGAAACAACATGGCTACCATTAATATAATAGAGAGAAAGAGCAGCTTCTGTCGCTAGCAGGAACGGATCCAGACTACTAATCATGGGAAATTTCAACCACGGAAAGATAGACTGGATAAACAGAGACCCACATGGAGGACCAGACACATGGAGAGCTAAACTGCTGGATTTGGCAACAAGAAACTTTCTAAGCCAACACATCAAGGGACCCATAAGAATGAGAGAAGACGAACCAACAATGCTTGATCTGATATTCACCCTGAATGAGTCTGATATAAGGGAAGTTAAGTTGGAAGCCCCTTTGGGAATGAGTGATCACAGTGTATTGGTATTTGAGTACCTGGTAGAGCTAGGAGTAATCTTCCTTAAAAAAAAAGAACTAGAAAACAAGGGGCAAGCATATCGAAAGGGAAACTACGAGGAAATGAGAAATTCATAAGAAAAATACCATGGGACTCAGAACTAAGACCGTACAAGTCATGATGGACGATGTCACCCAAAAGTGTCAAGAGGCAGTAAATAGGTTTATACCAGCCCAAATGGAAAAAAATGAGAAGCAAAAGAATAATCCATGGTTTAATAGGGCATGTATGGTAGCAAAGGAAAGGAACAAAAGGGCATGGAGGAACTTCCAAATTAACAGAACACCAGAAAACAGAGATATCAGAGAGTCAGGAACGAGTATGTCAGTGTAAAAAGAAAAGCAGACAGTATGAAAATGATTTAGCAAATAAAGCCAAGACCGAGCCAAAACTGCTCCACATCCATATCAGGAGAAAAACAACAGTGAAAGAACATGTGACAAAACTTAGAACGGGTGAGGACAGGTACACAGAGAAGGACAAAGAGATGTGTAAAGAACTCAACAAGAAATTTCAAGTCTTCACAATAGAACGAGGTGCAGTCCCTTAGCTAGGAGAGGTTGCAGTAAACCAGCCGGCCTTGGAAGGGTTCGAAATTATCAGAGATGAGGTTAACAGGCATCTGTTGGATCTGGACGTGAGAAAGGCTGTTGATCCGGACGGAATCTCACCATAGGTACTGAAAGAGTGTGCAGAAGTACTTTGCTTGCCACTCTCCATGGTGTATAGTAGGTCACTAAAGACGATAGGCTTACCAGAAATATGGAAGACGGCTAATGTAGTACCAATATACAAAAAGGGTGACAGACAAGAGGCACTGAACTACAGGCCAGTGTCCTTAACTTGTATACCATGCAAGGTGATGGAGAAGATTGTGAGAAAAAACCTAGTAACACATCTAGAGAGAAGAGACTTCGTGACAACCCATCAACATGGGTTCAGGGAGGGTAAATCTTGCCTCACTCGTTTAATAGAATTCTACGATCAGGTGGCAAAGATTAAGAAAGAGAAGGTTGGCGAGACTGCATTTTCTTGGACTGTTGAAAAGCCATTGACACAGTACCCCATAAGACACTGGTGTGTAAGTTGGAGAAACAAGGCAAAAGTAACTGGTTGTGGGGAATTCTCCCCACCAGATATTTATTTATTAGTTTATTAAGTTTATTTTAATTTATTATTAATTCGAAGTGGACGTTATATTGTAATTTTGTCCTTCTAGGACAAATAGTTGGGGGGGGGGGGGTTACATACAGGATATACGTAACCTATCAATCAAAATAATCAACTAATATAATTTTTTCTACAATGTTAGTCAAGTAATTAATAATGGATTAGTTAGAGAGGCAATACAGCTTAGCTGTAATGTAGAATATAGGCTGGTAATAGGCCAGAGACACACCTCCGTCACGTGGGTTCAAACTTGTGGTCAAGTGTAAGGTCATTCACCTTAATGGTGAACTTGCAGTGCCTCGTGTTGTACCAGGATAATGTAGTATTTCCGTCTCCTTGTCTCCACCTGCTGAATAATGACAGAGAAATAACTTGCAGCTAATATATTCTCGAAATATAACAAGAAAAAAGAATAAGTTTCCTGGAATAATTCTTACCCGTCCTGGGTGGGTTGCCTTTCTCTATAACCGGTCAATTTATTAGTTTAAGTGATGTTGACCAGACCACACACTAGAAGGTGAAGGGACGACGACGTTTCGGTCCGTCCTGGACCATTCTCCGTCACAATCGACTTGAGAATAGTCCAGGACGGACCGAAACGTCGTCGTCCCTTCACCTTCTAGTGTGTAGTCTGGTCAACATTCTTCAGCCACGTTATTGTGACTCATCGCTTGCATAGTTTAAGTGATCACTATACTTATCTATCAACGGGAAAATAGTACTCTACCTGTGATTAGCGAGGTGCGTGGTCGATAACAGGAGTCGTTGGAGCTCCGCCACTCTGTAACTTCGCGGGGAGATTAGATAACTGGCACTAGCGTGTTGGTGGTTAAGCTGGTCCCTGCTTGAATAATATGGCGTCTCTTCTCCATCCCGGACGAGAGACGCGTCGCCTGGTTCCGTCTTCGGCCATTTATGACTAAGGGGCAGAACGAGCTTATTTTATTTACTTGTTAATTATATCCAGTCATGGGTAACACTTGTTTATGTAATTTAATCCCCTGACTGGCCTTTTAGTGATACATGTTATGGATAAATAAATATTTAGGTGACGTGGCAAATGTCCCATTTTCTCTGAGAAGCCACGAAACCCATTTTCTTTTAATGATTCTCTTAGTGAAATTAGGGGTTAGTATTTTCGGGTGACCGAGCGGCAACACTGAAAAGTGCATACTCTTTTCGCTGTCCTGACCTTAATTTTCGATGTACTGATTTCATTTTTGTACCAAAGTGTTCGAAATAGAATGAGCTATAGGAACATATGTATATGTCACCAAAGCATGAGGTAAATCACACAAAAAACTGAAGAACTACATCGATCACTAGCCGTGAGCTCCAAACAGCGACGAAATGTTTCCATTCTTTTCAGGGTTGTCAACTCCACACTTGTCCTACAGCGTTAAATTTGGTATCACTGTGATTGCAATTAAATTCCCTACAAGAACATATGCACATAAATGTAGAATCATGATCGCGGCCCACACCAAGAGTGTGTGAAGTGGGAGATTACCCTCGCCGTGTCAACAATACAATAGTCTTTCCACTAAGTTACAATACAATGCCGTTCTCCCAAATAGGCCATGTGCCTATTAGAGAAAACGGAAATTGAATGGTAAACATTTTCATACTAACCCCAAGTCGATCGAATAAGAATTGAATTTTATACAAATATTTTTTAATCGCGCGTAAATTTACGACGCTCGTGCACCAACTGGACAAAACACCCCTATTTTCGCGTCGTTTATTTACGACCCGGCTGCGTTAAAGTTAATATCACGCCAGACCTGTCCCTCGAAGCCTATATCAAGAGGATAACATCAGTGGCAAATGCCAGGTTGGCCAACATAAGAACGACCTATAGAAACTTGTGTAAGGAATCATTCAGAACCTTGTATGCCATGTATGTCAGACCAATCCTGGAGTATGCAGCTCCAGCATGGAGTTCATATCTCATCAAGCATAAGACTAAATTGGAGAAGATTCAGAGGTTTGCCACTAGATTAGTGCCCGAACTGAGGGGCATGAGCTATGAAGAGAGACTGCAGGAATTAAACCTCACGTCGCTGTAAGACAGAAGAGTTGGTGGGGAAATGATCACCACATACAAGATTCTCAAGGGAATTGATAGTGTAGACAAAGACAGTTTATTTAACACAAGGGACACACGCACTAAGGGACACAGGTAGATACTGAGTGGCCCAATAAGCCACAGAGACATTTGAATGAATTTGTTTAATGTCAGAGTAGTTAAATAAATGGAATGCATTAGGAAGTGAGGTGGTGGAGGCAGACTCCATACACAGTTTCAAGTGTAGATATTATAGAGCCCAATAAGCTCAGGGACCTGTACACCAGTTGATTGACAGTTGAAAGGCGGTACCTAAGAGGCGAAGCTTAACCCTCGCAAGCTCAACTAGGTGAGTTCACACACACACACCCACACACACACACCCACACACACACGCGCGTGCGCAAAAGTTAGACCATCATTCAGAAACCTAAGTACGGAGGCATTTAGGGCACTTTACACTGCCTACGTGAGGCCAGTCTTAGAGTTTGCCGCCCCATCATGAAGTCCCCACCTGAAGAAACACATACGGAAACTGGAAAAGGTTCAAAAGTTTGCAATGAGACTCGTCCCAGCGTTACGAGGGATGGGGTACGAAGAGCGCCTGAAGGAACTAAGCTTTACGACACCAGGAAAAAAGAAGGGAGAGGGGGGATATGATAGGAGCGTATAAAATACTCATGGGGATTGACAGTGGAAATAGACGAATGTTTACACGGAATAGTAACAGAATGACATGGGTGGAAGCTGGAAACTCAGATGAGTCACAGAGATGTTAGGAAGTTTTCTTTTAGCGTGAGAGTAGTTGAAAAATGGAATGTACTTAAGAAACAGGTTGTGGAAGCAAATTCTATTCATAATTTTAAAACTAGGTATAATAGGGCATTCTTCCTGGAGGTCCATAATTTAACTGAATCAAACTCAACACCTAAGTGAAGCAATGTGAAGTCTTACTCTTAGCCCCTTCCCCTTCCCCCCCCCTTCCAGGCTTCGGGCTGGTAACGTCGGTGGCATTAAAGCCCAAGACATACATGGTACTGACACCTTCAGGCTGGGTTTGTACCAACACGACAGGCAAAAGAAAAAAAGACTGCTCACAAGTGAAACCAAAAGAGCAACCATCCGGTGTCGACAAGAACCCGGGGCAAGGAGTCGGACAAGCTATGCAAAGTTAGTTTAGTTCATTTATTATGCACCCCATACCCATCTTGTGGGCGGTAGTGGAAAGGGTTACAGAGGCACATAATGGGCTCAGGGACTGAACCCCACAGTTCATTATTCAGCTAGTTGCCCTCGTAGGAATGAGGACGAGGCACAGAGAAGGGGAGAGGAGCTGTGGGTCCCCATACACCTCTCACCTCCAACAATCTTCAATCATATTATACAATCATATTACAGTATTAGCATAGCCTCCTCCTGTTAGATCCCACATCACTTCCCCTTCACCGTTTACTAATTACTGTCTTCCCCTCTTCTCCCCTCAGGAGCACCCCTTTCCCCCCTCCTCCTCCTTCTCCTTCACCCCGACTACTGTGTGCGGGGGCGCAAGCGCGCACATACCTGGGGGGGGGGGGATATGGAGTCAGAAAGACAATTGGTGCGTTCACTGCGCTCGATAGTTCACTATACCTGGTGAGTATACACCATACACCTGGTGAGTATACTCCATACACCTGGTGAGTATACTTCATACACCTAGTGAGTATACACCATACACCTGGTGAGTATACTCCATACACCTGGTGAGTATACTCCATACACCTGGTGAGGTAACGGGCAGTACAGGACTAACGAGTTGCAACGGTGGTAGCGAGGTTGACAGACAAGTTGCTCCAATTGACAGAGAAGTTGACGGACGTCTTGAAGAACCAGTTGAAGGACGAGTTACTGGACCAATTGGCACTACTGATGGTGAGACAGCAGAGAGAAGTGGGAGGCACTATTGATGGTGAGACAGCCAGCCTGGTCATAAACCCACGGGGTTGACCCCTGTCTTCACTCCGGCATTGTCGAGGCGGCCTCCGCGGTCGCCCGGGGCCGACAGCTGTGAGATATTTATATGCAGCGCTGTGTCAATACTTGTTCAGAGAGGGGAACATTCCTCAACAGCAGCAATATCTGAACGTTCAAAGGAAGGGACGCCATCAAAGGCGGCCGGTGGGAGAGGACGGGAGGTGGGAGAGGTGATAGGAAGGGAGAGGTGTGGATAGTCCAGGAAGAAAAAAATTAAGGTAAAAGTACCAAAGGGGAGAAGGCGGGATAGTGGAATGGAAGAAGGTAATGACATGTTGAGGAGGGAAAGACATGGAAGAGGAGGCAATTAGATAAAGGTAGATAAATCGTAGAGAAAGGCAAATTGAAGACTGCATTGGCCTTTGTTATGGCTCGGGGGGGGGGGGGGGGCGGGGGTGCCACTGCTTGGACTGATTACTGATTGGGCCTCATTTTTGAAGTGCCTGATCAGTCAGGCTGTTGGTAGTAGCATTTCGTTGTCTAAAACAGGCACTATAGCCTGGATGAGCCGGTGACACGATGGGGCGAATTCCTATATTCAATAGCAAGGTACAGAAATTCCTGCTGGACGAACACCAATCAGGTCTATGGTAATGTGTCTAGGCGTTTTCTCCTGCCGGAAGTCACGCTAGGATCCAACTGATTCTGAACCGTCTGTGCCAACTACTGTGCAACGAGTGCACTGTGCTACGAGTGAACTGTGAACGAGTGAACCCTATTGTGATGATGCAACTTCTATTTACATCCACCCTCAAACTCATTCATATATATATATATATATATATATATATATATATATATATATATATATATATATATATATATATATATATATATATATATATATATATATATATATATATATATATATATGTCTGTCCTACGCTTGAAACAATCAAGTAATTGCACGTCTATTATGTGACCCGATAATTTGTTCCACAGATCAAACACTCTACTACCAAACCTGCATTTAACCCAGGTCTTTCCTGAATCTAAACTTATCCAGTTTCTATCCATTCTTTAGTGTTCTATTTTGTGTTGGTATATTTAACACCTTATTAATATGTCCTTCTGTTTTACTTCACCGTGTATATATTAATTACTTGTTTAATTGCTAACACTTGTAGAAATAAATCCAAAAATCCTATTTGCCTTCAGACATTTAGATACGGATATTTTTTTTTTTGGAAGAAGGGGCATTCAAATCCTGCTAATCATAATTTCCAGATCTTTTTCACATTCATACTTCGCAATTTTAACACCATCCAGTTAATATCAGGTAACTCTATCATCGCTTTCTAGCCTCAGAATTCTAAATTTTCTGGCAATAAACACAATCTGCTAAACTTTCAATCTTATTTCAAAAGCCTATCTAAATCGTCGTGAAGAGATTTTAAGTTTTCTGAATTAATTTTCTGCCCAGTTTTAGTATTGTTTGCAAATTGGTAAATACTGTTGTTCAATCCGGTATCTAAATCTTATATATATATGTGTGTGTGTGTGTGTGTGTGTGTACGGCAAACAACGGAAGTCCCTGTCGGCCGTCAGATAGATTGGTCTCATTAGAGGAGGGTCTTCATGGTACGAGGAAGGTCCCTAGGGCACGAGGAAGGTCCCTAGGGCACGAGGAAGGTCCCTAGGGCACGAGGAGGGTCCCCAGGGTACGAGGAAGGTCCCTAGGGCACGAGGAGGGTCCCCAGGGTACGAGGAAGGTCCCTAGGGCACGAGGAGGGTCCCCAGGGAACGTGGAGGGTCCCCAGGGCACGAGAAAGGTCCCCCAGGGCACGAGGAGGGTCCCCAGGGCACGAGGAGGGTCCCTAGGGCACGAGGAGGGTCCCCAGGGAACGAGGAGGGTCCCCAGGGCACGAGGAGGGTCCCCAGGGCACGAGGAGGGTCCCTAGGGCACGAGGAGAGTCCCCAGGGAACGAGGAGGGTCCCCAGGGCACGAGAAAGGTCCCCCAGGGCACGAGGAGGGTCCCCAGGGCACGAGGAAGGTCCCCCAGGGCACGAGGAGGGTCCCCAGGGCACGAGGAGGGTCCCCAGGGCACGAGGAGGGTCCCCAGGGCACGAGGAAGGTCCCCCAGGGCACGAGGAAGGTCCCCAGGGCACGAGGAAGGTCCCCAGGGCACGAGGAGGGTCCCCAGGGCACGAGGAGGGTCCCCAGGGCACGAGGAGGGTCCCCAGGGCACGAGGAAGGTCCCCCAGGGCACGAGGAGGGTCCCCAGGGCACGAGGAGGGTCCCCAGGGCACGAGGAGGGTCCCCCAGGGCACGAGGAGGGTCCCCAGGGCACGAGGAAGGTCCCCAAGGGCACGAGGAGGGTCCCCAGGGCACGAGGAGGGTCCTCATATTGCGTTTGATAAGCACGATCGTGTACGTTTTAAGCTGACCTCTGATTTTGCTTCTCTGACGGTATCGGCTGGCATATATAGCGTAACTTATCAGTCTATCTGTATACTCTACATACACACATCTCTCTCTCTCTCTCTCTCTCTCTCTCTCTGTCTCTGTCTCTGTCTCTGTCTCTGTCTCTCCCTCTCTCTCTCTCTCCCTCTCTCCCTCTCTCCCTCTCCCTCTCTCAATATTTATGTTAATTTTAGTGAGCTATTTTCATCGAGCTGAGCTTGATAATGGTCCAGGACGGACCGAAACGTCGTCCTTTCTCCATCTTCAGAGTTGTGGCTTGGTCACCGTATCTTCAGCCACGTTATTGTGACTCGTCGTCTGCATAGTTTCATTACTAACACAAATGAATTCGGGTATTTTTATTATTAATACATTAGGTACATCTGCATTAGTGCAGCTGCCCTAGACTATATGAAGTGGAGTACAGTGTGTCAAAAAGGCTAACTAGGTGATGCTAAAAAATCCCCATCACACAGGATCGTTAGTCATACAGAGGCATGTGATAAGCAGTCTGCACTGGCAGACTCTGGGTGCATTTTGAGGATATCATCAACACAAGGTTGAATAAGGTAGCAGTGGTAATACAAGTCCCCATCTCGCAGGATGGTTAGTCATACAGGGTCATGTGTTTAGTAGCCTGTACTGGCAAATTTTGGGTACACTGTGAGGATATCTTCAAGAATACGAGAGTGAATAAAGTAATTACAAAGCTCCAGGTACCTCATGCCAACTGGTCTGAAAGGTCTAATAACTGGGCATTCAGTGATGTAGTGTGGGAGATCGTGCCGTAGTTCCTGCTCACAGAGTTTGCAACTGGAGTGCTCAGGATTGGGAGACCCGTCACCTGCAGCCACCTGCCACAGGTAACGGTAACCCAACCTGATCCTTGCAACTACTGTCTCACACAGTCTAGTGGACGTTTTGTGCTGCCCATAGATGTAGGTTTCAGATCTGAACAAATCATAGCTTTTTATACTAGTACTTTCAGGTCGTTGGGAGTCAGTAAGTTCTAGGTAATCGTCTTGAGTAAATGATAAATTCTACGGACAACACAACTGCGATTTCATTTCAGACTGCGATTTCATGAAAATCGGACGTAGGGGGTTGGGTTTCAGGCTCACATTTCACATAGCATTTAACTTGGAGGTACCATGTCCAGCCTATGTCCGTCCCGTACCCCAAACCGTACCCTTTGCAAATTTGCGTGAGGGCAAGCGTCAGGCCTCCAGGTTTAGACAGACAGACAGACATTCTCTCTTACAGTATAATATAATCAAATTAAATATACAAAGTTTAGTAAATATACATGATTATTTGACTAAATATATATACTCATAAATTAAATATTTACTATATGTTTAATAAATATATAATTTATAAGCAAATTACACGAGAAACTTAAATTTAACTATAGGCGAAACTAAATCCAATTCGAAAGTTTTAATCTCAATTTTTAATGATTGGGAATTCATCTCTTCCAAGGGCGCTCCACTATGGCCTCTGTTACACTTTTTACCTAAGGCTGATGGAATCACTGGCCAACCCTTCCCCTTTATCCTACGTAGGCTTGGCCACCCCCTTCCACCCGGCTCCCCCTCCCACATCCTGTGTGGGACAGGCCGCCCCCCTACCCACCCCCACACATCCTGTTTGGAACGGCATTGCTGGAAAATCCATACAGGTTCCCAAAAGTGAACTAAGAGAGCCTTTCATGACAGCCTCACTGGCTCGGGCACATACCGTCTTGCATATAAATATATGACATCGTGCAAAAGTCAAGAGCAAACGGGATTTATATATTTATGACAAAATAATGGAATAGTGTTCTTTATTAAATAAATAAGTATATAAGGAGCTTCAAGAGATCCATTATATATATATATATATATATATATATATATATATATATATATATATATATATATATATATATGCAAACAAGCCTGAATGGTCCCCAGGACTAGATACAACTGAAAACTCACACCCCAGAAGTGACTCGAACCGGTCGAGATGGTCAAGTGGTTTAAGGCATCCCTGTACATACCAGTTGCGTTGCTCCTGGGAGTATGGGTTCGAGTCACTTCTGGGGTGTGAGTTTTCAGTTATATATATATATATATATATATATATATATATATATATATATATATATATATATATATACACTAAAAGAGGCATCCGGCGGTGCCCAGGTCCTTCTGACTGTAATTTTATAAGTTTGTCTCCCTGTCTAACTGTCTGTCTGTCTATCTGTGTCTCTCTCTCTCTCTCCCTCCCTCTCTCTCTCTCTCTCTCTCTATTCTTTAAAATGAATGAATAAAATGCATCACAGTTTGTTGGTGGAGGGAGTGACGTAGGGGCGTTTCACCTCCCCTATCCCCCCCCCCTCACTCCTCCCCACCTCCCACAACCCGACAATGCATCGCCCCCCCTCACAATATTGTGGGTGTCAGTGGAGCATGATGGCAACACTGTGTGGGTGTCAGTGGAGCATGATGGCAACACTGTGTGGGTGTCAGTGGAGCATGATGGCAACACTGTGTGGGTGTCAGTGGAGCATGATGGCAACACTGTGTGGGTGTCAGTGGAGCATGATGGCAACACTGAGTGGGTGTCAGTGGAGCATGATGGCAACACTGTGTGGGTGTCAGTGGAGCATGATGGCAACACTGAGTGGGTGTCATTGGCGCAAAATGGCAGCACTGTGTGGATGTCAGGGGAGCATGATGGCAACACTGTGTGGGTGTCAGTGGAGCATGATGGCAACACTGTGTGGGTGTCAGTTGAGCATGATGGCAACACTGTGTGGATGTCAGGGGAGCATGATGGCAACACTGTGTGGGTGTCAGTGGAGCATGATGGCAACACTGTGTGGGTGTCAGTGGAGCATGATGGCAACACTGTGTGGATGTCAGTGGAGCATGATGGCAACACTGTGTGGGTGTCAGTGGAGCATGATGGCAACACTGTGTGGGTGTCAGTGGAGCATGATGGCAACACTGTGTGGGTGTCAGTGGAGCATGATGGCAACACTGAGTGGGTGTCATTGGAGCAAAATGGCAGCACTGTGTGGATGTCAGGGGAGCATGATGGCAACACTGTGTGGGTGTCAGTGGAGCATGATGGCAACACTGTGTGGGTGTCAGTGGAGCATGATGGCAACACTGTGTGGATGTCAGGGGAGCATGATGGCAACACTGTGTGGGTGTCAGTGGAGCATGATGGCAACACTGTGTGGGTGTCAGTGGAGCATGATGGCAACACTGTGTGTGGTGTCAGTGGAGCATGATGGCAACACTGTGTGGATGTCAGTGGAGCATGATGGCAACACTGTGTGGGTGTCAGTGGAGCATGATGGCAACACTGTGTGGGTGTTGTGGGTGTCAGTGGAGCATGATGGCAACACTGAGTGGGTGTCATTGGCGCAAAATGGCAGCACTGTGTGGATGTCAGGGGAGCATGATGGCAACACTGTGTGGGTGTCAGTGGAGCATGATGGCAACACTGTGTGGGTGTCAGTGGAGCATGATGGCAACACTGTGCGGGTGTCAGTGGAGCATGATGGCAACACTGTGTGGGTGCCAGTGGAGCATGATGGCAACACTGTGTGGGTGTCAGTGGAGCATGATGGCAACACTGTGTGGATGTCAGTGGAGCATGATGGCAACACTGTGTGGGTGTCAGTGGAGCATGATGGCAACACTGTGTGGGTGTCACTGGAGCATGATGGCAACACTGTGCGGGTGTCAGTGGAGCATGATGGCAACACTGTGTGGATGTCAGTGGAGCATGATGGCAACACTGTGTGGGTGTTAGTGGAGCATGATGGCAACACTGTGTAGATGTCAGTGGAGCATGATGGCAACACTGTGTGGGTGTCAGTGGAGCATGATGGCAACACTGTGTGGGTGTCAGTGGAGCATGATGGCAACACTGTGCGGGTGTCAGTGGAGCATGATGGCAACGCTGAGTGGGTGTCATTGGCGCAAAATGGCAGCACTGTGTGGATGTCAGGGGAGCATGATGGCAACACTGTGTGGGTGTCAGTGGAGCATGATGGCAACACTGTGTGGGTGTCAGTGGAGCATGATGGCAACACTGAGTGGGTGTCAGTGGAGCATGATGGCAACACTGAGTGGGTGTCATTGGCGCAAAATGGCAGCACTGTATGGCAAGCTCCAACTCACATCAGCCCAATTCAATTACCCAAGCCTCGGAAGAGAGGCAGACAGCCAGAGACGTGTCTAGACCATCTTTACGGAAACTTGCAATTTTAAAGGACTTTCTGGAGTCTGCAAGCAACTAAGTGCTTTCATTTCTCAGGTCAATTTACAAGTAAATACCCTCACACACACTGCAGTTGACGCTACGGTGGAGCGAAGGAAGGTATAACAGGCCTTGTATGAACAACCCAGCGGGTTTTCTTCCTATTGGGGAGTGTTGAACATGCCGCTATGGCGGTGTGTCCACTCACAGGATGAGTGGCGCTGCCCAATAAACTCGCCCCTCGGGGCAAAATTAAAAATAAATTTAAACAGGCCTTTTATCGTAAACCAATATTACCCACCCTTGGAAGGAGCTGTGTGTGTGTGTGTGTGTGTGTGTGTGTGTGTGTGTGTCATTGTTAGCGGGACAATGTAATTCTGTTCATATGAATTGTCAGTTTTTTATCTAGTAATTCACATGGCAGTAACTTCTGAGGCCGCGTGTATCATATTGAACTATTCAAGTGCTAACTTGATAATGACTAATTATTCACCATTTGTTTTTCTTATAAATGCTATATACGTAGCAGCATTATAGACCTTGCTAGGTACTATTTATACGATAATTTGTTGACGAAAGTTCAGTTATAAATATAGTTATTTATCGTAACTAGAATAACCATTTTATTTATTGCCTCTTGTTGAGTGCCGCTAAGTACGCTCACAGTTATCAAAGGAAAATTTAGTTGTCTTCGCTTGTATGTACCATTAAAATACACTTTATATTCACAGATACATCAAAAACACACACACTAAACAGGAATCGCGCCTCAGTCAGATATTGGCGCGACAGTCACCTCTCCCACACAGAGGCGAAACATCCTGGAGAAGCAGAAACAAGATAGTGGCTAGATGCGCTGGCTGGAGGATGTACGATGCTCCATAACAAACCACAAACGTAGTCGTGTTTATATTTGCGAATTTTAAGCAGATATTAAATCTAAAGAAAAAAATAGAGAGAAGAGGTTCCTTAGTTTCTTTTCCGAACTAAGGAAACATTAATTATACCTACTAACGAGGTTCCTGCACACCCTAAAGACATAGTGTGTCAAATTTCCATATTTAGTTAGAGTAAATTATTGCATAAGGAAGGAATTTATGCATACTCTTCGACATACTCATCCACAAATTAGTTTTCAGTTCATGATTACTAATAATAACACCATTGGAAGCTATTTGAAACGTACAACCCGTCCTCGACTCAAATCCATTCCATCCAGCGGTCGACCCCCCCCCACAGACGCATTCATACATTTTTACATGCTGTTCATTCAAAACAGGAATTTTCTCAAATATAAATTAATTTTATAATATATTTGTATATTGTGTATATATAGACATAGGTTAGGTTAGGTGTTTAGGTTCTGTTGGAGATTATTTATATTTGTAGTACGTGGATGAAGCATTTACAGCGTTGTGGTTCGAACAATTCGTCAGTGAAGCACTTGTTCCGGAAGTGTTCGAACGTTAACAGTTGTGAGTCGTGTGTAGTCAGAAACAAATGGGCAGAGTTTCTTTCACCCTGATGTACCTGTTCACCCTAGCAGTAAATAGGTACCTTGTAGATAGACAGCTGCTACGGGCTGCTTCCTGGGGGTGTGTTACAAAAAGGAGGCTTGGTCGAGGACCGGGCCGCGGGGACGCTAAGCCCCGAAATCATCTCAAGATAAACCCAAGTGGTTGGGCACCATTCCTTCCCCTCGTCCCATCCCAAAAGCCTTATCCTGACCCCTTCCCAGTGTTATATAGTCATAATGACTTGGCGCTTTCTCCTGACAGTTCCCTTCCCTTCACTCATAATACTGTTTATAATAAGATTAAAATTCCCAAGAGGAAATAAGATATAATTATACCTTAAGGCATGGCGGACATTACCTGGAGAGACTGGCATTACCTTCTATTTCCCAGTCTCTCCTCCAGGCATTACTCAGAGCGGCCCAGCGGCCCAGGTTGGCTTCCTCCACAGCCTAATTAAACTGGAGCTTCTCGGCAAGCAAATCCACAACATTTTTATATTACTGAACGGTGAAGCGGCACGCAGCTGTAGATTCCGAGATATAATTAGGTCTTGGAAGGAGGAGGAGGGGAGGGGAGGAGGAGAGGAAGAGAGAGAGAGAGAGAGAGAGAGAGAGAGAGAGAGAGAGAGAGAGAGAGAGAGAGAGAGAGAGAGAGAAGAGAGAGAGAGAGAGAAGAAAAAAGAGAGAGCGACAGGGGGTACTCACCCCCTTTTCAAAATTTTAACGAATGTATCGTCGGGGAAGTTTTAATATTCATTTAATAATTAATTAATTTATAATTAATATTAAATAATGATAAAGTGTCCCACAATCTCACAAGTCAAAAACGGCCTGATCCTGCTGGCTGTTGTATGTTCAACGGTGTACGTGCTCAAGGACGACTTGGAAAACAGGGCGGTCAGACTCGAGCTGAAGGAGAATGAGAACAGGTGGAGGCCCCTGAGGCGAGTCCCCATCCTGGGGAGGCTGGTCCAGCGCCCCGCCTCCTACATGTCCACCGAGGGCGGGGCGCTGGCTGCCAGCCTCAAGGTCATCCTCAAGAGTGCCCTCGGCAGCTTCCTCGTTTTGTCCTTCAAGGAGCTTCTCCGCCTTGCTGTTGCGAGGTTCTATAGACATCCATCGACGGCCCCTGACCATCCTACGAGTCAGGCAGACGCGCAACAGGGGGCGTTGGAGATTCCTTACCATCTCCTGGAGGAGACGACGGAGGCCATCGTCCGGCTCCTAGACGCTCAGCACATCGTGGTGCAGAACAGCCTCTGTCTCCTGGCCACACGGGGGATGAAAGACGCTCGTGAGAAGGTGACGGAGAACATCCACAGTCTCCTGGACGCTCAGGGGGTGGCGGTGGAGGCCATCTTCCGTCTAATGACTGGACAGGATGTGATGGCAAAGAACTCCAGCCGCCTTAGGGACAAACTGGTGACGAGTTTGGAGAACTCTCGCCTGTGCCTGCGGAGACTCACGGGAGCATCGACCAGCTGTCCTTCTTCCGACAGACTGATGGACTCGGAGTCTGAGTGTGACAGGATGATTCACAAGCTCCTGGGCATCCGGGAAAGGAATGAGGCAGATACCAAGGCAGAGGCAGGTACAGTGATTGAAGGATGCAACCTGCAGAATTGTAGGAGCCACGTCATCAGGCACCCAAGGATGATAGATTCGAAATCCAACTCACCGCTGTCCATTTCCAGTCTGTCCCAGCTCGATAGGATGATGTCCGCGATCTTCGGTAAGATGATGAAGTCCCTGATCATGGTCATGCTCAACAAGTCCAAGACAGGGTCAAGTAGCTGGATGTACTCTCATTCCGACTCATCGTCTTCTAATTCCTATCCGTCTCAGTTTGGGAAGATAATATCCAAGTTAATGGGCGCCATGAACTTGACGGAGACAGACATCTCGAGTAGCGAGCTCTTCGGTGAGTTACCAGGTGAGATCGTGCAGACTGAAAAGTTTGACCAGTTTGAGCGCCAGCTTTTACCTTACCTTTCCGCACCTGGCACGCTGCATACGACGTGGGAGGACGTGGGTGGCTGCACGGAGGTCTTGCAGGACCTGAAGGAGCAGGTGCTGATGGCGTTGGTGCACACCCAGTATCACACTACAGATCCCCCTCTCAGTCATCCCAAAGGCGTCCTTCTCTACGGGGAACCTGGCTGTGGGAAGACACTAATAGCCAAAGCTATTGCTGGGGAGGTTAACGCTCATTTCTTATCCTTAAACGCAGCCACCTTGAAAAGTAAATGGTTGGGGGAGTCGGAAAAGCTGTCAGCTGCTGTTTTCTCCCTGGCCTACAAGAAGCAGCCGTGCGTCGTTTTCTTGGACGAGATCGATGCTGTTCTAGGGAAACGCACAGATGGCGAAAACAGCAACAACAATAGCGGGATGGTAGCGACATTCCTGACTCACTGGGATGGCATGGAAACAGACGCAGATGCAAAGGTGATACTTCTTGCTGCAACCAACAGGCTGGAATCCATCGACGTTGCCATATTGCGGCGTTTGTCAATTCAGTTCAAAATTTCAAAGCCCTCTACGGAGGGCCGACAGCAAATCTTGCACATCCTGTTACGAAAATTCCAGGCGGACAGTGACATAGATTTGGCTGAGCTGGCCAGGCTGACAGATGGTTACACCGGATCCGACCTTAATGAGGTAGTACGGAGAGCTTCCTTCTACCCAATGATTGAATTCTATCTATCGAACTGCGATACGCAGTTTAAAGAACCGGAGGAGACCTACAGCGCCTTTCACCGGAGGCACGACCACATCAAGGTACGATCTATAACTATGGCCGACCTCCAGAGGGCCTTACAATTTAATGCCCAAAATATGCACAAAGACACACCGGTTAATATTTACATTTGAACTAGTTTTCACGATCCAGTCGATGCACCCCTGGGGTTGATGGACGTGGGTGCACATCGTAGCGGGCGCACCTTCCCCCCCTTGGGTTGATGGATGTGTATACATATTGTATTGTAGTTTGTGTAATCTTGCGAGATACATGACACATATTGCTCGCAAGATTATTATATCTGAATTACAATTGCATTTAACAATATGTATATAATATATCATTAATATTATTTTCTCTGATAGTTCTCTCGGAACATTGCCTATTGTATTTTTTTAGCACTCATTGTGTGTTATTTTGATAACTTTTGTGTTCATAACCAATTCTGAGTGCAAATTGTGGTTTGAACTGAGTGCTAGTTGTGGTTTGTGGTTCTGTGATTTTGTGCTTACTAGTTCCAGAAGATGAGAGGAAATGTCAACACTGTGGAGAAATGCCCGACTGACCACTGGAACATTATCTAACACAGCGCACAGTTACAAACCCAATAAGATTTCAACTTTGATTCAACAGAGCAGAAGAAGTTGTTAAACACTTTGAGCAAAATCTTACTGAAGCGACCATACGAGTCAAAAAATACTCATACTCCGCCCAAGTAAAACAGAAACAAGTAACATTTAGTGGGCCAGCCAGAGGCTTAGGGCCCGTTCAGGAATTTCCCTGAAAATAAAAAAGTACTTCTCTTTCACACAATCACAAACATTTACACATGACCGTCAGCCCTTTAACCATCTTCACGTCATACTATCTTCATCACTCTAACCATCTTAACTGCACACAGTCATAATTATTGTACCCTTGTTCACTACACACTTTCTTCATTACTGTAACCATCTTCACTGATCACGCCCATCATATAAGCAATAATGCAATTTTGTGTATTTGTGACATAGTGACAAGTGACATGTGACATGACACACATCCTTCCCCGTCCGCATCGAAGCAAGCACTGACACAGACCCCAGATACGTGACAACACTTCTCCATCCAATAATCTGCAACCATACTGTAATTTTTGTAAAGGAAGTTGAAGCCTTTATTCTGCATTTACGTGCTTTTAATGATTGGCCCTGAATATAACCCAAGGCTGAAAACTTGGCGAAGCTGCCTATGCTATTGTGTGTGTGTGTGTGTGTACTCACCTATTTGTACTCACCTATTTGTGCTTGCGGGGGTTGAGCTTTGGCTCTTTGGTCCCGCCTCTCAACTGTCAATCAACTGGTGTACAGATTCCCGAGCCTACTGGGCTCTATCATATCTACACTTGAAACTGTGTATGGAGTCAGCCTCCACCACATCACTGCCTAATGCATTCCATCCGTTAACTACTCTGACACTGAAAAAGTTCCTTCTAACGTCTCTGTGGCTCATGTGGGTACTCAGTTTCCACCTGTGTCCCCTTGTTCGCGTCCCCCCAGTGTTGAATAGTTTGTCCTTGTCTACCCGGTCGATTCCTCTGAGGATTTTGTAGGTTGTGATCATATCTCCCCTTACTCTTCTGTCTTCCAGTGTCGTAAGGTGCATTTGTGTGTGTGTGTGTGTGTGTGTGTGTGTGTGTGTGTGTGTGTGTGTGTGTGTGTGTGTGTGTGTGTGTGTGTGTACATGAGAAATCACCTAATTGCACTGATCTAGATTACGCTTTAGATTCTGGATTGGACCTCTGGATTCCATATTTCGTTTCTATGGGTGAAGAGTTCCACCGTATGTGAGGTAGGTGACCAGCAGTGTTGGTGACACTCTTCGCCGTATTATATAGAGTCAAAACACCCATTTCACTTATGGTAAAAGGAGAAATGCTTGGAGTGACTCTGTGTACATGCGGCTCAGGCTTGGGTACAAATATTACTGGGAATATGGTACAGGTGTTCATGATAATGACACGAAGTGTAAACTATGTGGTATGTTAAGGTCTCACACCCTTGCCCATTATGTTCTTAATTGTCCGTTGATTAATGTATACAGAAACACTGAGATAAGGGCTGTTCCTGAACAAATAGCCTGGATGTGTCACAACGGAAAGGTTGATAATATTCTTGAGAGATATAAGAATTTTGCACCAAGACTAATTTTTTGTTGAATTATCTGCATGTCTCTTGTAAATTGTCTATACAGTATACCTAGGTCATAAAAGTATTTGTGTACGTCTGATACCATACTACTTGTGGAAAGGAGGAAACGTAGATGTTTATCTCTCAGACTGTTTGGTAATATGTTTATTGTTTGTGATGTGTGTATATATATGTATTAACACGATGTACTGAACGGGGTGAGAATAGCTTGAGCTACCTCATCCCTTTGTGTGTGTTTTACCTCAATAAACTTATTTCAATTTCAATTTCGCCGTATATGAGATACTCGATGAGAGACTGTGAAGTGCCTTTGTCAGCCTCCAGCAAAACAGCTCCACATCAGCGTCCATTAGTGAGAGTCGTTCTGCCGGAGGTACAAAAAACACACACAAAAACATTCTTTCTCTTCCACCATCAACAACGCGAAGCGAAATGAATAAATGATAGCAAGGAAGGAGTGTGAGAGGAAGGGAGGAGGGGAGTAGTATTAGAAAGGCAACAATATGGTGGAACATTGCATAGTTCTCTTTTGTTAACGATGACAGATAGGGATTAAAAAAGTTTTGTTTTCTGTGTATTTATGTACATGGTACTAATACACAGTACCTTTCCATTGGAGACTTTCGGCGCCGTGGAGATGGGGGACCTGCTGCTTGGGTAACAGCTTCTTCTCCATATCAACCTAACCTGGTTTGGCGCCCTGGAGAGGTCACTCCAGACCGACAACCAGAACGCAACTCCATAGTCTCCCGAGACTGATGAATGCCTACTTGCTAATAGATTTTAGGACACTGAACTCTATCACTTTGTCTGGACAGCAGAGCTACGACCTTAAGATCTACTGGGTTGGAGTTCAATTCCCGATGGTCCTCATATCACAGCTCCTTGCTCTGTTATCTCCTCCAAATGCTATATAGCCATACAAGCTTAGCGCTTTCTCCACATAACTGCCTTATCTTGCACCGTGCTTCTTGTATTACCTCTGACAGCCCTGAAGGCGGCGCTGCTGATCCAGCGTTGGTACCGGCGTTACTGCGCCAGGCTGGAGATCCGCCGAAGGTACACGTGGACCATCTTTCAGACCATCGAGTACGCTGGCGAACAGGACCAGATGAAGGTAGGTCTCAGACCCTGAGGACCAGACGTTACTTAAATCCTTTATATTTTCAGCTATCATCGAATCTCTCACGGTGTTGTGATAATATTACTTATAATAAAAGATATTTTGATTATGAATCAAAACGGAGTAAGTAAAGGGCTGCCTCTCTCTCTCTCTCTCACTCTTGCCTTCAGCTCTACAACTTTTTCAACGCTCTCCTCACTCACATGGGCAGCGGCGCAATGACTGAGATTATGGAAGCTCTCTCCCCTAGAGCCTCTCCCACTCGGGTGAGTATCTATCTCTCCCATGTCAGGGGAGTAACTACGTCTCTTACTCAGGTGAGTATCTACCCCCAGCCAGGCCTTCTTCCTCCTCAAGCGAATGTCTACCACCTTCCCACCCCCGTCTTTGGGTATCTACCACCTTAGGTGAGTAGCTATACTCCTCCCAGGTCCTCCCCCACCTTGGGTGAGTATCTTCCCTCCTACTCATCTTGGGCATCTCTGCCAATTGGGTGAGTGTGCAGCAGTTGCTTCTCATTCTTCTCCGTGAGTGTAGACTCTGCTCTTCATTCTAGTCCCTCTTCCTACATCGGTGAGTGTTCATTCTACTCATCCNACCACCACTGAGGGGACACCACACACCCACACCACCACTGAGGGGACACCACACACCCACACCACCACTGAGGGGACACCACACACCCACACCACCACTGAGGGGACACCACACACCCACACCACCACCACTGTGGGGACACCACACACCCACACCACCACTGAGGGGACACCACACACCCACACCACCACCACTGAGGGACACCACACACCCACACCACCACTGAGGGGACACCACACACCCACACCACCACTGAGGAACACCACACACCCACACCACCACTGAGGGGACACCACACACCCACACCACCACTGAGGAACACCACACACCCACACCACCACTGAGGAACACCACACACCCACACCACCACCACTGAGGAACACCACACACCCACACTACCACTGAGGAACACCACACACCCACACCACCACCTCTGAGGAACACCACACACCCACACCACCACCACTGAGGAACACCACACATCCACACCACCACTGAGGAACACCACACACCCACACCACCACCACTGAGGAACACCACACACCCACACCACCACTGAGGGGACACCACACACCCACACCACCACCACTGAGGAACACAACACAATCACTTCCCCACAGAACTGGCAGGCTTTTGAATTAAGAGAAGTGTGTAGTGAGAGAGAGACGAGGACGCCCTTGAGGACAATAGTTAGCGAGATTTAGCAGGAGTCAGACAGACCCACCAGCCAGTCCTCCACACTCACTCCACACCAATTTGGATGCTAAGCACACCAACGTCCAAATTGTGGCGCGTTACTGGAGGACAAACAGGCAATTACTTTAATGAAAAACGGTTGGACCAGGAGACACAGGTGGAAGATGGAGACACAGGTGGAAGATGGAGACACAGGTGGAAGATGGAGACACAGGTGGAAGATGGAGACACAGGTGGAAGATGGAGACACAGGTGGAAGATGGAGACACAGGTGGAAGATGGAGACACAGGTGGAAGATGGAGACACAGGTGGAAGATAGAGACACAGGTGGAAGATGGAGACACAGGTGGAAGATAGAGACACAGGTGGAAGATGGAGACACAGGTGGAAGATAGAGACACAGGTGGAAGATGGAGACACAGGTGGAAGATGGAGACACAGGTGGAAGATGGAGACACAGGTGGAAGATGGAGACACAGGTGGAAGATGGAGACACAGGTGGAAGATGGAGACACAGGTGGAAGATGGAGACACAGGTGGAAGATAGAGACACAGGTGGAAGATGGAGACACAGGTGGAAGATAGAGACACAGGTGGAAGATGGAGACACAGGTGGAAGATAGAGACACAGGTGGAAGATGGAGACACAGGTAGAAGATGGAGACACAGGTGGAAGATGGAGACACAGGTGGAAGATGGAGACACAGGTGGAAGATGGAGACACAGGTGGAAGATGGAGACACAGGTGGAAGATAGAGACACAGGTGGAAGATGGAGACACAGGTAGAAGATGGAGACACAGGTGGAAGATGGAGACACAGCTGGAAGACGGAGAGACAGTTGGAAGCTGGAAACACAGATGAACCAAAGAGGCGACCAGGAAAATGTCTTCAATCTGGGTAAAAATATTGCCCAATTTCGCAAGAAAACCCGGTGAGTCTCAGAAAGAACTTCAAGTCAATGTATGAACTGATCAGGAGATAAGAGAGGCGAGACTAAGGAACTATATCACTCATATCCGTAAACACATCTCGGTGAGTACGCACACAGAACGCGCACGCGAGTCCCCCCCAAAAAAATTTGCTGTTCCATCAAGCCTTTATTTATGCGGTAAAACGCCGAGGCATCCATTAAATATGGGTGTGTGTGTGTGCACACTTTGCCTTGAAACGCTCCTAACATGGGCCGGTGATCAATACTAGCGAAAAAGACGGGAAGACGAGCACAATGGTCAGGCTAATTGGTCTATAGACACCAATGTTTTTGGTAATTTCTTTTTCTTTTAATGATTAAAGTCTGTGTGTGTTTACGTGTGAGAGTAACCTAGATGGATACAGACTTCGGATACAAATAATCGCGAACAGAATCTAAACACCTAACCTAACCTAACCTAACCTATACCTAACCTAACCTATACCTAACCTAACCTAACCTAACCTATCCTAACCTAACCTATACCTAACCTAACCTAACCTAACCTAACCTAACCTAACCTAACCTAACTTATACCTAACCTAACCTAACCTAACCTAACTTATACCTAACCTAACCTAACCTAACTTATACCTAACCTAACCTAACCTAACCTAACTTATACCTAACCTAACCTAACCTAACCTAACCTATACCTAACCTAACCTCTACCTAACCTCTACCTAACCTCTACCTAACCTATGCCTAACTATACATGGAATTATAATATATAATAGTATTAATATATAAATGGGAACAACCCTATTTTTAAATACAAAAAATATTAAAATTGATGAATGTGTCTTGGGAGGTTGGGGGGGTGGTGGGCAGCCGCTGCTTTAACGAGCCTGGCCTGAGGGCCGGTTGGGAAAATAAGTTACGGTTAAGCGCCCTGATCACCCTTCCATCCTGTGTGCTGTGGGTCAGTTTCTTTGTTTTTTTCCCTTGTATTTTTTTTCCTCAGTGATGGTCTGAATTCGTATTATTGTCTCGAGGTTGGTGGAGGCAGTGTGCTTGAGTTCCTGTTCCAGAAGAGTGCTTTGGTTCCCGTTCCAGAAGTGCTGGTACATGGATAGTGCAGTGACCACTGAGAGAAGAGATACCACCCACTCGGGCCAGTGACAGGAGCGACACGTGGTTTAATTTATGGCTTAATATGCATAAACATATTCACATTAACTTTGTCTCCTTTCCCTTATTATGTCACCTGTTACATATTAATGAGGGTTTTTGCTTTATATATATATATATATATATATATATATATATATATATATATATATATATATATATATATATATATTCCTCCCCCTCGATATCATCTATCTTCCTGCATTCTGATAATCCTTAGGGGAATATTCCATTTGCGATCGTCCCGGATAGCTTTGTTTCCAATATTTCTATTACATCAGGATTTGTATCTTCAGTCATTTGTTTAGTTAATTTGCTTTATCTGTCAAGTCATCATCGGTAGTTGGTCAAGTGATGAGGCTCTCCATGATATACCTCTGGAGGACAGCTTCCAACCTCAGGAGGTTGCCTGTTGATGTTGTTGTTATAGATTCAGCTACTCGGAACAAAATATTGCAAGTAGCACGGGCTATGGTGAACCCGTAGTGGACTTACCTGGCACAGAAGCGGGGCTGTGACTGGTGTTGGAGAGGGGGAACTTAGAGCTTGAGGGGTGTCGGGTATGAAACTGACTGTTTTGGACAGTGAAGTATGGGAACAACCCGTCCTCCTAATAGAACGTCGCATTTTGACGTATACTCAACCTAATGCCCAAAAAAATCGTCGTACTAGAAAATGGCAGCGGCTCACCGATACTGACGTACTTTTCCGTTGTCTGTTTTGGGTCCTGTGGTAGGTTAGAATAAGGCACTTTAGTACAACAGTTTCTTGACGTTGGGAAATCTTATAAAGAGGGACTGTGTGTGTGTGTGTGTGTGTGTGTGTGTGTGTGTGTGTGTGTGTGTGTGTGTGTGTGTGTGTGTGTGTGTGTGTGTGTGTGTGTGTGTGTGTGTGCGAGCATGGAGTCATCTTGGTAATGATCGAGGGTGGAAGGAGGTCTTTTGAAGCCCTGACAACTGTCGCAGTCGTTAACACTGGAGGAAGACCCGGGCCACGCTTGGTACCAGTGGAGATAACGGGTGAGGGAAGGTGAAGATGGTGAGGGAAGGTGAAGATGGTGAGGGAAGGTGAAGATGGTGAGGGAAGGTGAAGATGGTGAGGGAAGGTGAAGAGGGTGAGGGAAGGTGAAGAGGGTGAGGGAAGGTGAAGAGGGTGAGGGAAGATGAAGATGGGTGAGGGAAGGTGAAGATGGTGAGAGAAGGTGAAGATGGTGAAAGAAGGTGAAGATGGTGAAAGAAGGTGAAGATGGGTGAGTTGAAGATGAAAGATGGCAAGGGAAAGTGAAACTGGTAAAGGAAATATTTGATCAAAATTCCTTTCCTCCTATTTTCACCACCTCCAATATTTTATAATAATTAATAATTGCTTCTTTTAAATAAAACTCTCAATACTTTTTATTCCCATTTAATGAGGTTTCTGTTCGAGTGATGATATCTGCCACTGTGGTAATATTGAGCATTGATATTTTTTGCCTTAAACCAATTACTTCTAAACATATACCTGTATATTTCACTTACCCATTTCCTGTACAATTAGAATGTTTAATTGGTAACTTTATGTTTGTCCAACCGAGTTCATTTGAGTGATTGTGATGATCTTTTCCTGTAATGTAATGTAATGTAATGTAATGTAATGTAATGTAATGTAATGTAATGTTTTTTCTGTATTGTTTAGTATTCTGGGTGTACATGTGTGCTTCTCTCTCAGATTTGTGTCACGCAGTTATTGGTCTGTGTGTACACAATATTGATCACATTCTGGTGTAATATTGGGGCTGTCTCATCCACGTTTAACGACCAGTAATAATCGTGGTGAAATAGGGACATATGCACGTAATTGGCTAAGGAACTGAACCTCTAAATGAATTGAACTCAGCAAGTTACAGTGCTGTTGAACTCAGCAAGTTACAGTGCTGTTGAACTCAGTATGTTACAGAGCTGTTGAACTCAGCAAGTTACACTGCTGTTGAACTCAGCAAGTTACACTGCTATTGAACTCAGCTACCCAGGGTAGGGGGCTACACAGGGTAGAGGCTACCCAGGGTAGGGGGCTACATAAGTCAGGGGTTTACACTGGCCAGGATCTAGACAGACAGACAGACAGGGGAGCTCCACAGACAAAGGAGAGCAAAACACCATAATAAAACTCCCACGACAAGAATGCAAGAGTTCGCAGAACATGAATCACACTCCCGAAGACGACACAGCAGACGAGCAACGCAGCAGACGAGCAACGCAGCAGACGAGCAACGCAGCAGACGAGCAACGCAGCAGACGAGCAAGGCAGCAGACGAGCAACGCAGCAGACGAGCAACGCAGCAGACGAGCAACGCAGCAGACGAGCAACGCAGCAGACGAGCAACGCAGCAGACGAGCAACGCAGCCATGGCGTATCATAACGTCTTTACGTTGCCATAAAGCTGTACCAACGGACAAAAATAATTAACGACACCTGCCTTCTTAACCGGTTTATTGCTGGACAAAATACAGCTTAATAACGGACAGAAGAGGACCAGCGAGGTAAACCAAGGAGTAAACCTTTATAAATACATCTGGTATACACGGACAGTCAACTTTCGGACGCTGAATACCCAAAACGCCAAATTTTCAAAAAGAAGCAGAAAGAAAAGTCATTTCAGGAGAATGATGACGTGGTCAAGTAGAGCAGGAGGTAGGAATATGGCGCTGTCAAGTGGAGCAGGAGGTAGGAATATGACGCTGGCAAGTGGAGCAGGAGGTAGGAATATGACGCTGGCAAGTGGAGCAGGAGGTAGGAATATGACGCTGGCAAGTGGAGCAGGAGGTAGGAATATGACGCTGGCAAGGGAGCAGGAGGTAGGAATATGACGCTGGCAAGTGGAGCAGGAGGTAGGAATATGACGCTGGCAAGTGGAGCAGGAGGTAGGAATATGACGCTGGCAAGTGGAGCAGGAGGTAGGAATATGACGCTGGCAAGTGGAGCAGGAGGTAGGAATATGACGCTGGCAAGTGGAGCAGGAGGTAGGAATATAAACGCTGGCAAGTGGAGCAGGAGGTAGGAATATAACGCTGGGCAAGTGGAGCAGGAGGTAGGAATATAACGCTGGCAAGTGGAGCAGGAGGTAGGATATAACGCTGGCAAGTGGAGCAGAGGTAGGAATAGGACGCGGGCAAGTGGAGGAG
>WNGS01169217.1:11141383-11165393 GCA_020271785.1 Procambarus virginalis
GGCCGACCAGCTCCCGCTTTAAGCATGCTTTAAGAATGTCCATACTTTTGTAGGAAGCATATGTAATCCACTATTGTTTTTTCTTAGTTTAGTAACCATCTTGGTCAGGCTGGAAAAGCTAATTGTCACTATCATAAAGTACTTGAAGATATACTATATTGCTTCTAAGCCAAATTAAAATTAGATTATAATTCCAGGTGGTCATTCAGACTATCCTACACAGCTGGCCAAGTGGGCTAGTTACTACCGCAGTTACGGATGCACAGAGAGCCCGATTATGGACAGGCAAGCTAGAAGCATAATGGTAAGTAGATCACTGATGAAGGAAAAATATAGAATCTGTGCTAAGCAACTAGTGCTTGGTTCACTAAAAAATGTTCACTCATTTGAACTAGATATCAAAATATAAACTTACCCTTTGTGGGTATTTTTCTGTTTAAATATGGTATGGGAAATTTTGTACTTAGCATGACAGGCCAGTTACCATATTAGGTGGAATGGGGGGGAGGGGGAGGTTGGGGAAGAAAGTCAGGCTAGGGCCCTGACGAATCAAAATAATGCATGGCTGCAATGAATCGGCTCTCTCCATATGTTTGACCAAAATCTTACCATGCACCCAAAAATGTAAACAAATAAATTATTATACCACCATTTGGGTAAACTGTTCATACAAAATTAAGAATAATTTGTATGGGGATACAATAATACCCTGGGATTGGAACTAAACAACTAACCGAATCAGCACTATACAAGGTCATTATATTCAGTTCGACACTAAAAAGTGTTCAATGAAAGTACTTTCCTGACAACGTGTTACTACGACCAACATATCAGGGGGTTTATTGGGTTACCTCCCATACCTGGATTCTTCCATTTTTACCCATTTCATTTACATCATCTACTGGATGTATTGGCTTCTATTAACTATGATGTACTGTACTTTATTGACTTACATCAGCCGCCAGATGTGTCGGCTCGCATCAGCCGCCAGATGTGTCGGCTCGCATCAGCCGCCAGATGTGTCGGCTCGCATCAGCCGCCAGATGTGTCGGCTCGCATCTGTTTAATCTTACATTATCATTAATGCATAAAATTTCTTCCATTTGAAAATTAATAGTTTGCATTTCTTTTAGATAAGAAGTATGGCCCATTTATTAGTGACCTTGGTTGAATATAGCACAAAGTGCTGATAATGTAGAGAAACTCGAGAGTAAAGTTATTTACAAATAAATAATTCATAAGTATTTTGTGTCAGGGGACAGGCAGCCAGTATATACATGCAGTACATATTAGGCTTATATTGATGTCGTCGTCCCCCCACCCCCTTCCCCCCAGGGTTGAATTACTGACCCTCCCCAGGATGCAACCCCACAACAAGCTGACTGACTCCTGGGTACCTATTTACTGCTAGGTTAACAGGGGCATTAGTCGATAGGAAATGCACCCAACCAGGATCATACGTCAGGCTGCGAACAGCCGTGTCCAACAGCCTGGTTGACCAGTCCAGCAATGAGGAGGCCTGGTTGACGTCCAGGCTGCGGGGTCGCTGAGCCTTGGAATCACCTTAAGGTAACCTCAAAGTAACCATTTCTGTCTCTCCAAGGATTCAAACTCAGAATTCTCGACTGTGGATCGAGAACAAACCTGACTGTACTACCAATGCCATTAGTACAAATAAAGTTTCTCTATTTTAACCCTTGAAAATAAACTTTGAAATTCAGAACCTAAAGTGCTCTTAAATGTGCATAAATGTAAATATTAGATTGTGTGTAGTTACATTAAGAATTTGTTGTATTAATTTAATCATAAAGGCGAGCTGATGTTGCAGTTGTTGGTTAACTTTGGACATTTACAGGACCATTTAAAAGGGACTGGGCCACCAGCACCAGCCCCTGGAGTGATGGCAGCAGCAGCAGTAGTGCCAGTTACATGTCCTCCTCTTACTCAGCCATGTAACTACTCCCAGGAATGGATTGATTACTACCATTTACATGGTATGCATGAAGAGGCACACTTATTAGAACAGCAAATGCAAACCCTCAAGGTTAGTAAGAAACCACACTAAGAAAATGTTGTCATTTCTTACTGTCCTTGTTTATTGTCAGTATTCAACACTACTTGTAAATTTATTACATTGTAGTGCTATCATAGTTAATTTGTTGTATCAAATGCAAGCCTCTGACTCTTCCATTTCTGCATACCTAGTAATATTGCTTAAACTTTAATATTGTTAAGTGTAACCTATATGTGCTTTCTCGAAGGTGGGAAAACCTGGAGACTTGCAATTTGTTCAGTAATATACTCTTGGGTGGCTGCTACAAATTGTCCCATTTCTGTGGTAATGGATTGTGTGCTGTAATGACCTGGAGGCAGTTCAGTGGTTTGCAAACTTGGGCTGGACGGTAGAGTGACGGTCTTGCTTCATGCAGATCGGCGTTCAATCCCCGACCATCCAAGTTGTTGGGCATCATTCCTTACAACCCCCCCCCCCCCACCCTCCCATCCCAAATCCTTATCCTGACCCCTTCCATGTGCTACATAGTCTAATGGCTTGCCACTTTTCCCTGATCATTCCCTCCCTCAGTTTGGGAGGGAAAGAAAGATTTGCAAATCCTCTCCTCTGACCAATGGATAAGAAACTTAAAAATGTTCTGTAATAGCAGACACAAATATTTATGAATTCACTTTATATCCAATGAGTTCATGCCAAAGGTACAGAAATGGTTGGGCATGGTTTCTTTTCACCTGATGCCTCTGAGTCTAGCAGTAAATATGTACCCAAAGGTTAGGCAAGTGTTATGGGTTGCATCTTAGGTGTAGTCAGTAGTTGTTGACCAAACCACACACTAGAAGGTGAAGGAACGACGACGTTTCGGTCCGTCCTGGATCATTCTCAAGTCGATTGTGAGTAGTCAGTAGTTGGCCCAAGGGGACCTCAATAAGTCTTAAGTACCAGTTTCCTCTGTCTGACAGGGAAATTATATCCTTCAAGATAGAACCCTATGATATTATTTGTGTGGCAAACTTGTAAAGGTGCCTTTGGAGAAGCCACCAAGTCAGGATATCAAAGTGCAAGGTGGAAAAATACTAGTCTTGTATTATTTCTTAAAAAAGTTTTTTTTTTTCAGAGAGATGGAAGCAATCCCGGAACATTTGCTCCTCAGCCACCCTACTATGGCGGATATTAGATTGACTGGAGAACAAGTCTGAAGTTAATACAGCATACTGTACATTGAAAACTAGTATACTTTAACAAAGATTCCATTACACTGCCTTTATTAGAAAAGAAAATTGGATTCTGTACATCATGAGGTCAGACAAAAAATGCTTGTACAGTGTATTTTATATGCTGAAAAAGACAAATTATACATGTAACTATTTATGCCTATTAAATGTTATGAATGCATATTTTTACAACTACTCATATACCTGAAAGGGAAATAGTGTACATTTTGTCATTAACAATGGGGTGAATTATGTTCCCATGGATTATCTACTTTTTAAGTGATGAACGTTGCTTTTGGTTTGGTCTAAGCCCAGAGAAAGTACACTAATGTGAGTACACCATCACTATGTTGGGTGTTCATTGAGCAATTATTCACAACTTATTGATGTATTTGTTTTCTATTTGCTGTGGTTCGTTTAGAGTTGATATGTTGTCAATGCCTAACTTTTTAACCCTTTGACAGCGGCTATAGGTAAACGATCATTCCTGTTCATGCACAAAAAGTAATTAAAAAAAAAAATTATTATAGAATTACTGTATTAATTTTTATGCAAAAGTTTTTTTTTTTTTTTTAATACTGGGTGGAGGCACTCTGAAAGATTGCGTGCTAGCTATGTGGTATGGTATCTGTCAACACACGATGCCCGATTTTGCTGACAGGTATGCGAGACATGGCTCCTGTATTATCCTCAGATGTTTCACCGATTGTTTATCACTTATTCCTATATTTACAACAGTGTGTGTTGAATAGCTTGATAAATCACATAATTCACATATGGTAACGTTTCAACTGATGAATGGTTTACCTAATATACTTCATTACAACTATATAGAGTAGTGAAAGGATTTAGACATAATATACACATACGGTTTAATTGGCACAAAACGTGTTGGAGTATGGAGTGAAATAAATCCATAAGCCACCAATGTGCCACCCACACCCACAGATGACAGGCTACACCTTGCATAGATTTTGGGGCTAAACGTCCGGTGGCCCGATTCTTGACCAGGCCTCCTGGTTGCTGGACTGGTCAACCAGGCTGTTGGATATGGCTACTCATAGCCTGACATATGAATCACAGCCTGGTTGATCAGGTATCCTTTGGAGGTGTTTATCAAGTTCTCTAACACTGAGGGGTCTACCAGTTTGTGTAGTGTAGTGGAAGCGTGTTGAACAGTCTCGGGCCTCTGATGTTGATAGTTCTCTCTCAGAATACCTATTGCACCTCTGCTTTTCAACGAGGGTATTCTTCACATCCTGCCATGCCTTCTGGTATCATTTGATGTTATTTGATGCAGATTTGGGACCAGCCCTTCTAATATTTTCCACATAAATTATTATGTCTCTCCCCCACCTGCGCTCTAGAGAATACAGATTTAGGCATTTTAGTCGGTACCAATAGTTTAGATGTTTTACAGAGTGGATTCTAGCAGTAGAAGATCTCTGCACACTCTCTAGGTCAGCAATTTCTGCAGCTTTGAAAGGGGCTGTCATTGTGCAACAGTATTCACTCTGGAGAGTACTAGTGTCTTGAAAAGTAGCGCTGGTATAGCATTTCTTGTTTGAAAGGTTCTTGTTATCCAACCTGTCATTTTTCTTGCAGTTGTGACTGCTACTTAATTGTGTTCTTGCTATAGTACAATGTATTGCATGATAATGATTCAATTGATGAGTGGTTGGAATTGAAACAAGTTTATTGAGGTAAAATACATACAAAGGGATGACAAGCTTAAGCTATTCTCTCCACGTTCAATGATTGGTTTACCTGGTATACCTGATTACTATACAGAATTGTGAAAACCATATGATCATTAGTATATGTATCCTGTAATTATGATGACAATTTATACAAGGACGATGATCACATTCACTTAGTAACATCCATGATGATAATCACATTTACATAATAACAACCATGAAACGATGGCACGATTTTTTAATGGGTCATGGTAGATGCCAATACTTCCACAGAGCCATTACATCCTTACTTGTATCATACATGTAAAACCCAGATAATTGTTAAAATCATCATATCATGATAACCTCATTACCCCGTGAATCAACATTTGAAGATAACTGCTGTCTAAGGGTTAATGTTTGCCATGTGAACATTGAGACAAAGGCAGTGGTTGACAATTTTGTATTCCTCCTCAAAATAAAAGGTATAAAAGTCCCCAACTTGCAAACATCTGATCTTACGCATGGCTTCAAAATACCAATTTTAACTCGCATGTCCCACTACACAAATCAATTCTGATGTCCATGCATAACAAACAGTGCTTGTAAAGCACAATTTCAGTTTTATCTAAGAAAAGGGGCCACATTAATGACTGACAAGAGGAAGTGTAGAGTTAGTGATGCACCAATGCCCATTCATCACCTTTCTTACCTCCTCTAGTAATAAATCTTTCCTCTTCAAAAAAACCTGCAATCAAACAGGGCAATTCCATCATTCAAGGTAAATAGAAAGCCATGTTTTATATCATTTGTCCCCAGAGAGTGGGCTTTATATGTCAATTTTTAGTCTAGAAATGTATCCCAGCCACTTACAGCATTGGACTATTGGGGAAATTTGGTTTCGAGTTGCATGTGTTTGACTCGCTATGTCTGTTTGGAATGCACCTCATTCGTAAGTTGAGGACTGCTTGTACAATACCTTGATTATTAAGGATTTTCAAATATTTGTTGTTCGAAATATTTAAATTGTTTAGGTATGTCCATGTAAATTATTGTTAAGTAGGAGAAAATATATATATATATATATATATATATATATATATATTATATATATAATATATATATATATATATATATATATATATATATATATATATATATATATATATATATATATATTTTACATGCTAATTCGTGTATAGCACATGTATGCATTATTAGTAGTGTCGTAGCTTTTAAACTTTAGTGATTGCATTATAACATAAAATTATTAAAAAACTAAGTACAGTACACGAGCTTTAGCAAATATATATAATACCTGTAGTTGTAATATTTGTATACTGATGGATTAAATAGATCATCCTTTATCATTATACACAGTAGATCCTCATATCTGGGAGGGATTTTCCAAGTCCATGAGCTATTCACTGGTCCAGCCAAAGTTTAGGGAGATGTACCAAAGCTCCAAGACCCACCGTCACCTACCTGGGGCTCAGAAACAGAATCTGGCTTTCACAAGGAGATGGGAGCTTAACAATTGGATATCGACTCAAAACAGAGACAAGCCCACCAGGAAGCACAAGTGCAAGAAAATAAGCACCTGCTTAAAGAAAATTAGGTTCCCGACTTAAAAAAAAAGAGTTGATCATTACAGTGGGGTAAACACTCCAACTGTGATGCACCTGGCCATCACTAGGTAGCAGCCCAGGTCACCCAAGCCTACCTTCTTACTCACAGCATAGGTGTCGCAGAACCTCTGACTGGCCTCATTCTCTGCCTTGCTCTAGTGTTGGCTATCTCCAGAATATTAGTTCGACCTAGAGTCAATATTGTCACAATGGCTTGGTGCTTTCCCCAAATAATTCCCTCCCTCTCCTTCATAATTACGCTGTATGTTACCGATATTAAGTATGCCCTGAAGTTGTATTTTGCGTCAACTGGGTCTGGGTCCCTTTCCTTGGTACAGTAGTTGGTTTGTGATTTCCCTGCATCACCAGAGATCCTCCACCTGTTTTGTAGGGTTCGGGTTCCTCGACAATGAGCTGTGAGGAGTGTTATAAGGGAGGGTGGGGATGTGGGGGCTTAAACAAGTATATACTTAAGTAAATTTATGATAGGAAAAAGGTGGGAACTTAAAGAATATAATAAATACAGAGTGGGAATTCAAGGAATGACATGTAATGTAATTAAGGGTCAATAAAATCACTAAAGTTCAATACACAGGAGATTAATGTCACTTATTTTAATTTCATATATTAAACATGGGCTACACAACTATATTGAATTGAGAACTAAACAAACCATCTTATCTGCATGCATTGCATATATTTTTGTTTAACACACGAGAGAAATCACAATATATATGTGGATATGTTTATCACTCGCCTAGAATTAAATACATGTAGCTTTCTGTGATAATGAGAGAAAATCTAGGTAAAAGCCTCAAGTGAGGTGGTACCTCCCAATGCTGTCCTCTACAAGACTGAGCAGTTTTCAGAGAAGTGGGATGGTGAGTGACACTAGGCATGGTGTATCATGTTACGCTAACAAACAGTTCTCCTCGGACACTGCCATACACAATTCTTAAGACGTTGACAATACAATGAAAAATGTACTGTAAATTTAAAATTCATATAAAATGCTAGTCATTACAGGGTAGTAGTTAGCTGCATGCCTGTGTTGCGATCGCACATGGCCTTGCTACTGTGTTTTGGGGCTTAGCACTTTTGCCGAGGGTGCTTTTTTTGGGAGGGGGCTAGTGATTGTTTCCGAGCTGTGTGCCCAGACATTTTTGGGCTATGCCTTGCAGTTCTCAGTGGGTTTTTCCCCCCTCAGGTGGTTGCTGGGCTGTGCCTTGATGTGAGAAGCCCACACTTCCTATATAAATCTATAAAGTTTTTGTTCCAAGCCCTGGCTCTTAAGCTTTCCTTGTGCTGTGCCCTCATGGTTCTGGGCTGGGCTTGGTTGGTTTCCCTTTGCAGCTGTCTCGCTAGTCTTGTTGTGGAGGCGGGATAATTTTTTTTTTGTCTGTCCAGGAGCTTTCTATTACTCTGGTTGCCATGTCTGGAGTGTTTTCCTGCTTCTCCTGGCTCTTTGCCCTGGTCTTCATTTTCTTGATGCCTTCTGCCCTGGAAGGTTGTTACCCCTGGACTAATTTAGCTGCATGTCCTTTGCCCAGGGTGCCATGCCCTGCATTTTTGGTTGGTGTTGATTGTCGGGGTATGTTTCTTTCTTTTCAGTTGGAGTCTCGAGCCACTGGGTTTTGGCCATGGTTCCATATTTGTTGTTTTTAGTCTTGGGTTCTGTATGGTGGTCTGTGTCAGCTCCAGGTGCTTTGGGCACTAGTTTTCTAATTCATACCAGGTGCATTGGTTTCCTTCTAATCCATACTAGGTGCATTGGTTTTCTTGCCTCTGTTGAATTTGGTTTGGCCCTCTGGTTGTCTGCTGCCACCTCCTTCCTAAGGTATTTATTTACTTCTTTGGTGGTATTTCTGGTATTTTTTCTGACACTTTTTCTGGCAGTGTTTTAGAAGGTCCACCCTAGTGTTGACCATAAGTGCTGCTGTTGGTATCTCGCCATGTTCATATTGCATCTTGGAGTTGGCATAGTTCCCCATGCTTTGGGTCCTCATCATCTTTCTAAGAAACCCTGGCTATCTTTTCTGTTTATACTAGTGTATTTTTTCTTTAGAATTGCCAGCCTCTTTTGCTAAGGCATCATTGAGAGTTAGCTTATGGGGCTACTGAAGGATACCTCCCAGAAATCAAGCTTTAAATGTAAAGAAATGCCCATTTTTTATGGGGCTTTGTCTTTGCTCCCAATTTTCCCTGTTCTCTTCTTCCCCATTTAGTGTTCACTTCGGGCAGCTTGTTAAGTAGGCTGCCTGTAGCCTCAAGTGATCTGTGCCTCGAGCACATACGTTGATTAGGATGTTTATCCCTTGGCAACAATCATTAGCATCATTACCTTTGGATACCTATATTTCTTCAAGCAATTGCTTGTTTTGTTATGCTTATGCTTTCCATTTTTTTATTTTTTATTTTTTAGTGGGTGGGGGGTGGGGGGCAATTGATCTGATATCCAAGCTCTCCTCGCCCCGTGAAGAGACGCAGATTTTCATCCTGGCTGCTAGGAGTCGAGGGCAAGCCTCATAGGGCTGGTACATCTCTCGAAGGCTCATCTGGACCAGCACTTGGCTCAGGATGCTGAGTGCCCATCTAAAGGGGCCTTTCATTGCATTCAAAGTTTCATTTTTCTAAATATGCCAATAACCAAAACTTGCCATAATGTCAAGAATCAGCACAGTAATCTTAACCATTGTAACTCCTTCCCAGAAATCCATCTTGTCTATACTAATTCAAATTACCACATACCCATCGTTATAGCCATTTCATTAGCATGGAAAAAATAATGTGAATGTATGGTATAATTATTCCTACCTGCACCTAACCACTTAAGTCTGGTAGTAAAGTGACTTCCTTGCAGGTCAATTTTGATCCCCAGTGGTTCAATTAAGCACTGTTCCTCCATTTCTTCCTCATATCCCTTCTCTAGTACTATATAGTCTTACTGGTTTAGCACTTTTACTGATAATGCCTTTACTTGTATCATTCTTGTCTGTCATCCATGATCAGTGTGTTTGCATTTCATGTTTGTAACATAATCCCCACTACAATACAGTATTACAAATTTGATGAAAATGCTGGATGTATGGTATTGTGTACTCTCTCACCACCCATTACTGGAATGTTTCTTTTTACCTCCCATTTATAGCATACATATCTGTGTCAAGCATCCGACATGTTATTTTGTTAGTTTAGCACCATTATTACCCTATTATATCAAGCAAAGTTACCCACAAGTTAAGGGAGTGATATCCATCATGGATAAAGTGAGTACAATTTTATGATTTTGTCAAATTTGCAAAAAAATAATAATAAATAATTCATTGTGTCAGGAGACAGGAAGCCAAAGTGTATTTATACACGTTTTTGGATTTTATCGAGGTACCCCCCAAGGCCGAATTACTGACCCTGCCCAGGATGCAACCCCACAACAAGGTGACTAACTCCTGAGTACCTATTCACTGCTAGGTGAACAAAGGCATTAGGTGGAAGGAAATGCGCCCAACCATTTCTGTCCCGCCTAGGATTCGAACCCAGGTTAGAAATCTTCTAACTCCTCCTCCCAAAAGGAGAAGGGTTAGAAATGATACCTGGTGAACTTGACACGAGTACACAGATCTTTCTTTTTAGTGTCTAATAAATAATTATTTTTCTTATTATGTGTTTTATTGTACTGTTACCCACATGAAATATACATTCCAGTGTTAAAATTGTAATTTGATTATTTGTTGAAAAGCCTAACAATATTAAATTAAGGGTGGAGAGAACTGGTTTCTCTTACATTTGTAAGAGGACTGTTCCGTAATGACTTGGGAACCATACACATTGAATAACCAAAAGTGTATTGCAGTGTTATTTTTATCCATTGTTAGTTTAGCCATTTATTATGCACCCAATTCCCATGCCGTGGTGGTGGTGAAGTGTTAGAGGCACATACTGTACTGTAATGGGTTCACAAACTGAACCCCAATAGATCATTTAGCTAAGCAAATAATCTTAGGAACCAATTACACAATTTTAACACCCTCCCTTCTCTCACACACACACTTTATATCGGTAGTCTTTATTTATATGTATGTATGTATATATGTATGTATATATATATATATATATATATATATATATATATATATATATATATATATATATATATATATATATATATATATATATAAGATGTATTAAAGAAATATAGTTTTGTTCCCCAAGTTAAAATATAAGGTACAGTACAGTACTGTAAATAAAAAAATTTTAACACCGTAAGGCAACATGTAAAATAAGCTGTTTTAATATGGTATTATTAAAAATAATGAAATTTTATTAAATAAGGGGAATGTAAAAGCACAATATAAGTAGATCAGACCAGACAAGTGAAACACTGGTCGTCTTTGCACTAGTAAACTTCCTTGCTCCCTTCTGGGACGTTGGAAAAAGATTCCCGCCATGTTGGCACAAAATGTCAATCGGCTCCAACTGCATGATTGTGTCCATGGTGCCACCAGACCTTCCCTATGTGAGGAACCTAGTGACCTACTCAGAAGAGGTTTTCATTTACTGTACACTTGGTGTCCGATATCGGTGTGCTATTATGAATGCAGAGCCTGTAAACTAAATTCATCTTTGTTTCTTATATATATTTTTATAATAATCCTTCAAACACAGTTGTTAGTCTTTAATTAAAGATGATTTTATAATTGGATTTGTGCATCTAATTATATATTTTATATAATTAGATTATATTTTATATAATCTGATTATATAAAATAAAAATAAAATATTAAAAAATCCTTTTTACTAAATTTTCCTTCAAATGTGTGACTACAGCATGTTTTTACAATCTATAATATTTGAGCTCATTTCATGCCAAGAGCTAAACTAAGGAGTAAATGGAAAACTGACTTAGGATAATTACTAACTGTTAAACATTGGTTCATTATACTGTATTTTAGATATGTACAGTACTGGTAGGCAGTGATTGGTAGTGTTTGTGCATGCAATTTTGAACTATAAACAAAGTCCCAAATCAGTTTCATGCAGCAACAACATTAAATCTTTTTATGCTAAAATTTAATTTGTACAACTGACTTATGACAATCAAGTTTTTTCTCAAAATTAGCTTCCCCTCACTTCATATGTTCAATGTGCATATCTCGGAACGATTCTCACTTCTAACATTTAACATAATATATCTGACACTAGGTGTTTTATTATGATAGCAACAGCAAAACTGTGCGATACTTGCGGCATTTCAATGTGTGATTTCCTATACCTGGAGCACAGAAGTAGATGACCGCTATTACACCATGAAATTTGTGGTTTGAAAAGAAACTATATGAACACTTTACATGGCCTTGAAATACAAAGCTCAGTTCGTACATGAATGAATGAATGTTCTGAAATTCATGCGTAAATGTACTGTAGTCACATGCAATTCTACATGTTTATTACATATTTTTATTTCTTGTGTATTGTTGTATTGAGATTATTTGCATTAATATATATATTTTAACGTATGTATAGAGAAATTGATCTACTGTACATTAATATACTGTATGCTAAAGGGAGATGGAAGTTGTTGTGCAACAGATGATGGATGCTATGGATAGGAAAAATAAATAAATTGCAAAGGAATAAGAAAAACTCTTAATAAGATATTGTGGAAATGCTAGGAAAATTAATAGGCGATTTTAAAATTTGTAAAGTTGAAAGGATAGACGAGTCCGAGGTAAAACTTAATTCTTTATTTATAACTATTTCAAAACTTTACTACAGATGAGAATATCTAAAATTAAAAAAATAAAAACCTAAGGTAAATGGAATGATACTGTATAACTACATTTTCTTAGACCTTATGATATGTGAGCAACAAATAACACAAGTAACTGTGTGAAAATTAGGATTAAGGACCTGCCCGAAATGCTATGCGTGCTAGTAGCCGTACAAGAAAGTAAGAACTCTTGTATATATAACTAAATAAATACAAATATTAAAGAAATAAAATCTAAATATAAAAATAAATATTGTACTAATATTACAGGAGTTGTGAATCATTCCTCAGCTGCACAAAGTTACAGCTAAAGGCTGTAAAGTTTTCGGACAAGTCAGGTGATCAATATAGTGGGAAGGGTACTCCTATACCCACCTGTGCAAAGAAAAACAAATTTCACACATGTCAGAACTACAGTACCTCAATTTATCTTAACCAACAAATTGCACACTAAACCCTGTGGCTATATACTGGATAATGGTGTGCAGAATGCAGTCCCAACTAGAGACAGAAAAAAGAATCTCTGGGTTTCCCGAGGGGACTGGGAATAGTGTCAGGATTTTAAAACTTTAAAAATATCAGAAGTTTAAGAAATAAAGTTTGCCCGTGTTCATACGCTGAGGAAATGACTCAGAATTTTGGACGTTATTTGAAGTCTTGAAATATGGAATTTAGAATACAAAATTGGAAGAGGAATTCCACTTTCAAAGGTAAAACCCACAATTTAGAATGGAAAAAAAGAAAGCCATGAGCAGGAGGCATAATGCTGAACATAAGATAATCTGATTGCTATAAATAACATGGAATGCTCAGACTCTGGTGTAACATAGTAGCTTGAAATGCAAACAGATAGTGAGAGTATGCTAGACAGCACACACACCAATGGTAATGGAAGCTACATCCATGTATCAAGTCATAGCAGCAATTTAAACATGCTTATATACCAGTTAAATAAATAAATACAATGGGGGCATTACATTAGATTGACTCGACATCACAGAGGAAAGGGGTGCAATTTCTTGGTCTTGCAAACAAGATTTTTTTATGACCTGGGCATTTGTATACTGTAATTGCAATACTTGCACCAGAAGCACTCAAACAGAATAATGCTAGCAACACATGGGCAGCTGGCAAACCTACACACACAATTTACAACCCTAAACCTAAATAGGAATGCCTCTTAAAACCACATAAGCCATTCAACCTATGTGAGACCACCACTAGAGTATGCAGCACCAGCATGGAATCCATACCTCAAGAGGCTCAAAAAGAAACATGAAGATGGACAAAGGTTTATAACAAGTTAATACCAGAATTGAGAAGACAGGTATGGAAACTATCTTACAGTCTTAATGGGGCTAGCAGGATATTATTACTACAAAAATTCAGGTAAATTCACAAACTGTTTGGAGTAGACAGGATGCACTAGGACAGTGTTGACTAGACCACACACTAGAAGGTGAAGGGACGACGACGTTTTTGTCCGTCCTGGACCATTCTCAAGTCGATTGTGTTATGAAGGGTGAATTTACCCTTTCATGACACACAATCGACTGAGAATGGTCCAGGACGGACCAAAACGTCGTCGTCCCTTCACCTTCTAGTGTGTGATCTGGTGAACATACTTTAGCCACGTTATTGTGACTCATCGCCTGCACTAGGACAGTGTCATTTGGGACAGTTATCATGGCCAATCTCCCTCATATTTACTCTTACATTATATGACTGAACACCTGTAATAGGCAAGAATGCCTGTTGCATAAAATAGTAACTCCTCAAAAGTCACCGGAACAGAAACGCTTAAAATGATGATCACTGGATAACACTTGCAATGAGTGAGTGTGGGGCAAAGAAGTAGCCACCAAGACAGTTAATGCACACATCCAACCCTGGCAAAGGATGCCTGTAGTTAGTGAATGGAAAGTGAAATTGTATACACTTTGTCACTGTGGATGTTAGCTAAACACGTCAGGTGCAGTATCGATATAAAATAACCTTTGGAAAGTTTAGATAGTTTGGAAATGTAGAGAAGACTTTTGTCAGAAGAATCTATTCAACTCTTTTTTTTTCGGGTATATTCAACAATGTACATATATTATAGCTTCCAAAAGTATATATATACATAAACACACTATTCACAACATACACATCGGCTATACCACAAGGGGCCACCTTTAACGTGTTAATATCGAGTGGATTTCACTTGTGATTTCACAAGTCATGCATGACAGTGGTCATGCATGACTTGTGTTGTACACAGGACGTAACGAGGGGGCTGTGGACAGTGAACAGGAGGGGGAAGGGGGAAGAGGGATGAGGGGAAGGGGGTAGAGGGGAAGGGGGAAGAGTCGAGGGAATTATCAGGATGTGATGTGATCCACCGCATGTGTGGGAAGTGTCGTTTAAGCTACTTCGAACGAGTTTTCATTTATTGCATATTTGGGGCAAATTGGATTCTAATGCCCCCTTATGCTACTAAGCAACATAACTATTGCGATCTCTTTGGTGTAATACCTGTTCATGTGGCAACACTGCACGTTATCTGTCAACATGATGACTTATTAAATAGATGACCTTTTCCAATCATATATTTTAAATGTTAATACTTGTGTATTTCTGCTTTAATTGCTGCTCAGGCACCGGTGTTAATCTTCTTTTTCTTCTTCTTGATAGTAGGTGCAGTTTGCATGAAGTGTTTGTCCTCCCAGTGTTAATATAATGATTACGTTCCCAAGTTTAAATACTATAATCTTGGCATTTTTATCCGTTCCAGATTTCATGTGTTTTTCTTCAAAAGTTTTTCTGGTAAGGGGCCATACAATACTTTAATTGACATTTCAGGGCTCACCAAAATGTTTACACACCGCCTCCCTTCCTGGCCTGGTGTTGCTTCTCTGCGTGTTTCCCTAAGTCACGTGTGTGTGTGGGAGGTAAGTCACTCTCACACACACACCTGGTCTGTTTACGTCTGTGTATGCATTGAAATCCCTCAAGGTCTTTAGTTCTGTGGTTGCGCGCTCAGCACACAACGTATCCTTTCTCCACCAAAGATCACATTCACTTCATAAAATCTACCATTTACGGGTTATTCATGCCCGTGCCACCTCTTGGGTGGCTTAATCTTCAATAATTAATCTATTCTGTGGTAAGTTCTGTGAATTATATGACGCTGTGAAAATCTGTGATGGTATTATTTACCTGTGTTAATCTCCAGACTATTTAGAGTGTGTGTGTGTGTTATGAAGTAGATAATTTCTACTTAATAATAATTTAGGAGTAGATAATAATTAGTGGATAAGTAGATTTCTTCTTGCAGGTTCCCTAATGATCATCTAGTCTGTGAGGATCTCCTCTCTGCAGTCCACAGAACCAAATAGCCATAAAAAAACAGGTTGATTCTGTAACTACAACATTTTACCTTTGTTCCAGCACTCTGACCCCATTATGTGCCTCTGTAACCCTTTCCACTACCGCCCACAAGATGGGTATGGGGTGCATAATAAATGAATTAAACTAAAACTAACTAAACTTCCAGCGCTGCTTCATGACATGTGCTGGTAGGAGCTGGTAGTTACGGACGTCTGGTGTTCACATTGTGTTCTGAAGTTGTGTTCCTACTTTTCCTTGGATTCTTTGATGCTTTCCGTAATTTGAACAGAGGAAGTGTTCTGCATAGTACAAAGGCTCACAAATCCAACGGTATAGTCATCATGAATAAAACAAATGAATTAGATGAATGCTAAATGTCCTATAATGTCTTAAGCAACGATTAAGACATATATAGTAAAGGAGTTGAGATCGGGAACAATGATTTAATCAAACAATTCTCGTCTCATTCAACATCTTTACATTGAATATAATGCTTCTTCCTGCTTTCAAAAGCTTTTCCATGTTTACAGAACTTCAGATTTATGCAAATTTTTGATCACATCACAAACTTTAGTTCTAAGCTCACGAGGGATGGCTAGAAAGAGTCTACTTACTTCAGGTAAACATATATATCTACCTAGTCTTTAAATAAACAAATATATGAATATATATATATATATATATATATATATATATATATATATATATATATATATATATATATATATATATCTGCTCCGACATATGCTACAAACAATAACTATTCTATGGCGTTGTATTGAGCGGCCTTCAGAATGTCCGCCACTCAATGGGACTGCAGACACTAAGTTTATAAGTCGCTGTCTCTCTCCCTTCAGCAACTTCGCACAAAACTCACCAGTGGTCCTTTCAAAACTCTGCCGGAGCTCCTCAAAAGGCGTCTGTCATCCGAGTCTATGGTACAAAGGTCTGGCTCACTCTCCCACACTCTCTCTTTCTCCATCTCATACTATCCATTTCTCTCTCTCACTCTCGTTCTATATTTCTCTCGGCCTCTTCAGTTTTACACATCAATGTGCTTTAATGTGCCTACTTATCTCTCTCAAATTTTCTTACAACGTAACTGTTAACATTCTATAAATTTAGCTAGAAGTTACCTATTTAATATTATCAGTTAGATTAAGGCTCTGCCCGAAACGCTGTGCGTACTAGTGGCTTTACAAGAATGTAAACACATCATGCTATGTACTCTCATAAACCCAATATACCTTCTTGTATAAATAAATAAATAAATAAATAAATAAATAAATAAATAAATAAATTAATTAATTAATTAAAAGTTACATGTTTTACGATATGTAAACATGAGGTGTAAAGTCCGTAGACTTGTTTCTACAGGGCGTTAACCGTAAGGAAAAAAAATATGCTCGCGATCTTAAAGGAATGCTCGAATATTTTCTCGTTGATGTCGGGTCTTCCTGTAACAGCAAAATTACCGATCAACGACCGAAAAAAACCATTTCACATTAATAACAGTTGTGTCTTGCGACATCTGATTACATTTAAAGATCATCGATCCAATGAACTTTGACAATGCGCTATTAACTAGCATTTCCTGTATTATTACAATTATATATATATATATATATATATATATATATATATATATATATATATATATATATATATATATATATATATATATATATATATATATATTTAGGCATCACTTCAAGAGGACTCGAAGATTTAAGTAGCATATTTAGCACAAACATTCAATATGTTTCTATTAAGATATTGCTACCTCTGGTGTTCTTAGGTCAGTGTGGGGCTCTCAGGCACTGATATCACTGTAGCAGTGCTAGATGTGGACAGTCAGGTACCGATATCACTGTAGCAGTGCCAGATGTGGACAGTCTGGTACTGATATCACTGTAGCAGTGCCAGATGTGGACAGTCTGGTACTGATATCACTGTAGCAGTGCCAGATGTGGACAGTCTGGTACTGATATCACTGTAGCAGTGCCAGATGTGGACAGTCTGGCACTGATATCACTGTAGCAGTGCCAGATGTGGACAGTCAGGTACCGATATCACTGTAGCAGTGCCAGATGTGGACGGTCTGGCACTGTTTCACCGAGATTTCCCCCCCCCTCACAGGTAACGAACGGTGACTGTGTTATCAGAAATCAATAAAGTGTCAACTTCTCTGGGACTCTGGGGAAGGGAATTGGGGGAATTTAGGGAAAATTGCGATAAAACAGAATTGGGGTGAATTTAGGGAAAATTTAGCATGAACGGGAAATTGTAGGACTTTAGGACAGAGTGAGGGAGGAGTCGAATAATTGGTAGGGGTGGGGTGGGGAAATAGGGGGTTATAACCCCCCTCCCTATATAATGCTATATGCCCCCCTATAATCCCTATAATCCCCTGTCATGTGTTATACAGGTATAACACATGACAGTTGAGAGGCGGGACCAAAGAGCCAGAACTCAACCCCCGCAATCACAATTAGGTGAGTACATCGATTAATAAATAATATTTACTAAATTACAATTAAACCGAAAATAATTAAGCGGAAAACATATTCTGAATATAAAAGGAGTAGAGTGAAAAATGAATAAAAATGCAAAAATGAATAACATCAATATATTACGGGAAAACATGGAAATAAATAAGTTGTTTTTTAACAAGGGGTAATATTATATATATATATATATATAATATATATATATATATATATATATATATATATATATATATATATATATATATATAAAGGCATCATGTTTTTTTGTAAAAACGCGATGACAAGAGTGGAGTAGCGCCGTGGTGTGGAGGCGGTACATATGGTATTACATATGGTACATATGGATATATGGTACATATATATGTATATATATGTGTGGTATTGGACTCGTGCTCCGTCAAATAATAATATTCATTCACATTCTTCATCATATTCAGGCGAGCTCCCACCTTTGATCCGGCAAGAACAGCCCTACTGGGTTACCTGTGGTAATTAAAGTCCTCTCTTAGGAACGTGCTTCGTGGAGGTGCTTGTAGACGTTAGTCGGAACGTGATAGACAAGTCCTGTAGACGTCACTAAGGACTGGAGTACGGAGGGGCTGGAGACGTCACTGGAGACGGACCGGAGTACGGAGGGGCTGGAGACGTCACGAAGGGCCGGAGTACGGAGGGGCTGGAGACGTCACTTAGGACCGGAGTACAGAGGGGCTGGAGACGTCACTAAGGACCGGAATACGGAGGGGCTGGAGACGTCACTAAGGACCGGAGTACAGAGGGGCTGGAGACGTCACTAAGGACCGGAGTACAGAGGGGCTGGAGACGTCACTAAGGGCCGGAGTACGGAGGGGCTGGAGACGTCACTAAGGACCGGAGTACAGAGGGGCTGGAGACGTCACTAAGGACTGGAGTACGGAGGGGCTGGAGACGTCACTAAGGACCGGAGTACAGAGGGGCTGGAGACGTCACTAAGGACCGGAGTACAGAGGGGCTGGAGACACTAGCCTTTTTGTAATTTTTACACTTTGCAGTTTGCGCTTTTTTGCTTGAATTTATTCTTTGGCCTCTTTCGTGAATATTATCTTTGTCACGATCTGTCTTTTTTTGTAGCAGCCTGGCCTGAAGACCTTCTGTGAGTGTGTGCGAGTGCGTGTGTGCGAGTGCGTGTGTGCGAGCGTTTGTGTGCGTGTGTGTGTGTTATAATAAGTGCAATCCGATTGATTTGTCAAGTGTAGCCTTTATCTTGACTTTATTTAAACAGTGCTTTACCGGCATATGTGATGAAATATATCAGGTTTTAATGCAGTAGCGGGAGCAGGCAGAGGAAGTATATGGAGAAGGCAGAGAAAGAAGAGGAAAAAGGAAGGGAAAGAAGGAGAAAAGCGAAGAGAAGGGAGAATAAAGAGGGACAAGGGGCAACTCTCTTCACACTTGTGAGTATTATCGACATCTTAGGAATCTTACAGATAACGTGGAAGATAAAAATCGAGTTAAAAATGTTAAAATTCGAGTTACTCCCATAGGAAATAAAATTCCACAATTCCAATCAATGTAAAAAGACAAACACAAGAGGAATTCAAATAGTAACAAATCACCGAATCCAGACGATCTGTCCTAAGCTGTAGACTTACTGGTGGGCAATTTCTGGTGCAGATTGGAAAGTGTTTAACGTGGTAAATATACACTTATCTATGATGGCACTTAACTGCTTCACGTTGTGTAATTTTTTCCCCAGCAGACACCAACAGTAACAGCATATATCAGTTATGCAGAACATTCACAAATTAACACACGTACATACCGCTAAATTTCCGCGAGTTAGGACAAACATAAACCAGCCCCCAGCAGAGAAAAGAAAAACAAAAGCCCCAGCAGACATATACACTAACCCCAGCAACCACAAATAAACCCCCCTATTCCCCCCTGCAGACACACAAGTCTGCCCCTAACAGACAGGCAGACACCGTGTAACCCTAGTATGAGAGAAAGGATTTTTTTCTTCTTCTATATAGCAAGGAACGGAGAGACACTGTAAGGATTCCTTTCTGCGCGGGACTCATTAGTGTCCTGCCGCTCCAAGACTGCCGGTGCTGGTCCTATTCTTCGGTCTGGTCTGACGGGAAGGTCTTAGGATCAAGTCCAGTCCAAAGGAGATGGGAAAAAGGACAGAATTTGTAAGTTCTCTCTTTTTCATCATCTTTATTTCCTTCATTTGCTTCCCCCTGTGCTTCATTCTCTCTCTTATATTACTTCACTTTGTTCGTGTTTGTTTTTTAGTTTCTAGCCTGCCTCTAGCCTGCTCTAGCCTGCTTCTAGTCTGTTTCTAGCCTGCTTCTAGATTGCTTCTAGCCTGTTTCTAGATTGCTTCTAGCCTTTTCTAGCCTGCTTCTAGCCTGTTTCTAGCCTGCTTCTAGCCTGTTTCTAGCCTGCTTCTAGCCTGCTTCTAGCCTGCTTCTAGCCTGTTTCTAGCCTGCTTCTAGCCTGCTTCTAGCCTGTTTCTAGCCTGCTTCTAGCCTGCTTCTAGCCTGTTTTCTAGCCTGTTTCTAGCCTGCTTCTAGCCTATTTCTAGCCTGCCTCTAACATGTTTTTAGCCTGCCTCTACCCTGTTTGAAGCCTGCATCTTCCCTGTACATGCTCGAAAATCACACTTTAATTAGTTTTCTTTAATAGACGCTGAAATTGGTAATATCGAATACTTTTCGATGTAGTGTGATGGTGCTGGTTGTATGAAGCGGTGTATATATATATAATTAACTGCACTAAAAAAAGATAAAATAGCCAATTATGTCAGCGCTACTATTTGCAGTCATGATCAAATTTGATTCCGCTCCAACAAGAGTGGTTCGGCTGTATAGCGAACAGCCGTTCATCGAAGAACAAAAAAAAGTCATTAAATTGCAACTGAAACCTGTCCCCCTAATGGGTGATGTCCCTAATCGAGCTCATCCATGAATTGGTCCAGTTTTTGTCATGTACCAGAAAATCAATACTGATACATAGATGACACGAGTCATCCTTGTGTTATGGTGGCAGTATGTAAAGTAAGTAAGTAATTATCCAAAGAAGGCACCAAACCGGGAAGGCTATGTAAGTAGGTAAATATGCAGGCGATGAGTCACAATAACGTGGCTGAAAATATGTGACCAAAACACACACCTAGAAGGTGAAGGGACGACGACGTTTCGGTCCGTCTTGGACCATTCTCAAGCCATTCTGATCGACTTGAGAATGGTCCAGGACGGACAGAAACGTCGTCGTCCCTTCACTTTCTAGTGTGTGGTCTGGCCAACATATGTAAAGATAATTGGAACAGTTCAACGGTAGATTTCTGATGATTTGCAACTCCTCCTCCTGTTTACAGACAGCACCTATTGAGACGGTCGCCAACAGTCACGAATTCGTACGTATTTAACTTTTAGATAGTAGTGTACTGACTAGTAACGATTTTTTTTAATATAAATGAAGTCAAAAATCAAACTTAAATATCCCTAGGCCTAGTATAGCACACATATGTACATATTAGGCCTCAGATATTGGTTATTAGGCCTAGGAAGGTTAGGTTAGTTTGTCAAAGCAACACAAGTAAAAAAAAAATTTCCGGTTTGTCCAACTCAATAGTTCCGTTTTCGACTTTCTAATTTCGTTGTACGTCGGTTATATATATATATATATATATATATATATATATATATATATATATAGATATATATATAATATAATATATATATATATATAATATATATAGAGAGTGCGCTTTATTTTTGTTGTTTTATATAAGATGCATGAAAGGATAAGCCTTGCATGAACCTTGGACGTAATGGATACAGAGTTAATAGGCCTGCAGTTGCCAGGGTCCTCTGGTTGGCATATGGGAGGGAGAGTGAGGGGGAGGGAGGGAGAGGAGAGAGGCGCGGGAGAAGGGAGAGAGGCGCGGGAAAGAGACCACTACGGGATGGTAGCTCAGTATCAGAGCGACTGACCTGTTGCTCTGACGTGGTGCTCGGTGCTTCCCCTCACTCGCTGCCTTCCCTATCACTCTCTCCCCTCATCTGCCCGCCCCCTCTCTCTTCCCCTCTCCCCATCATCCCCCCCCCCACGGTGCTCACCTGGGGAGGGACAGCGCTAGTTAGCAAGGAAGTGAGACACTTCCTCCACGTGCTGGGGGAGGTGGTGAACACGTGGGATAAACTCCACCCAATTTCCCCACCAGCAACCACAAATTCCATCTCCACAAGAACACCCAGGCCGGAGCTACAGGGGGACCGTCCCAAGCATAGATGGACACCGGGCACTGTCCACGTCCCCCACCATCAGGACTCCCACACACGGCAGTGATCGCACTGGTGGCGGGCGCTGACACCTTCCCGCCCAAAATGTATTCCGATCACCACTTGCGTCGCCTGAGGAAGAACTGATCTGGCGACACATCTCACAGTCTGTCCATCTAGGGACACTGTCGATCTAGAGACACTGTCGATCTAGGGACACTGTCGATTAGGGACATGTCGATCTAGAGACACTGTCGATCTAGGGTCACTGTCGAGCGAGAGACACTCGATCTAGTGACACTGTCGATCTAGAGACACTGTCGATCTAGTGACACTGTCGATCTAGAGACACTGTCGATCTAGGGACACTGTCGATCTAGAGACACTGTCGATCTAGAGACACTGTCGAGCGAGGACACTGTCGATCTAGCGACACTGTCGATCTGAGCCAATGTCGAGCGAGAAACACTGTCGAGCTATGACACTGTCAGGAAAGTAAGTATCCTAATAGCTTAACACCTATGATGTATTGTTCTACAGATGTGTTAATAAAATTAAATCACATATCCTCATCAATACAGTTCAACTCTGATTAAATTTTTTACAAATGAAATGAAATTTGTTAATTAAATATTAGCAATAATGGGTCTACATCCATAATGTCTTTTGTTTTTGCAAAATTCTTGGTCGTTATAAATTTCAATAAGAAAATATTGCATAGTACGCTGGTTAGTGTAATTATATCTATAAATAGAATACATGTTTGTCTGCATCTTGAGATGATTTCGGGGCTTTAGTGTCCCCGCGGCCCGGTCCTCGACCAGGCCTTCACCCCAGGAAGCAGCCCGTGACAGCTGACTAACACCCAGGTACCTATTTTACTGCTAGGTAACAGGGGCATAGGGTGAAAGAAACTCTGCCCATTTTCTCGCCGGCGCCTGGGATCGAACCCAAGACCACAGGATCACAAGTCCAGCGTGCTGTCCGCTCAGCCGACGGCTCTCTAAGATGTATGAAGTAGTAGATATGCAGATATGAATGCATATGCATGTTTGGTACATGTATGAAGTAGTAGACCAGACGCTTCCGGCTAGCCGCTCATAACTTACACACATGACATACGGATGTAGAGTGTCATAGGCTAGTCGGGTCGGCCCAAGTGCCATGCTTTAAGAAATATCGACATCTTAAGTACTCCTCCCTGCGATTTTCATGACGTTGATATATGAAATCACGGGTTGTGTTACCGTAGAGTTTTGATGCTTACTCCAGCTTTTCACCAAGGTGATATGGACAGGAAAAAAAGGAAAAAGGAAGAAGTGCAGTGGTGGAGGAGGGCAAGAGGAGAAGAGGAGACGGAAGAGGGGAGAAAGCGCCAAGCCATTACGACTATGTAGCACCTGGAGAGGTTTATGAAGGATTTGGGATGGGACGGAGGAGGGAATGGTACCCAACCACTTGGACGGTCGGAGATTGAACGTCGACCTGCATGAATCGAGACCGTCGATCAGGTGGTGAGGGGAGAGGAGGAGGAGGAGGAGCCGAAGAGAGGAGAGAAGAGGAAGGG
>WNGS01169217.1:11166630-11180958 GCA_020271785.1 Procambarus virginalis
TCACAGTGTTCAAGAGAGAACTATCAACATCAGAGGCCTGACTGTTCAACACGCTTCCACTACACAAGGGACATAACTGGCGACCCTCACAGTGTTCAAGAGAGAACTATCAACATCAGAGGCCCGGACTGTTCAAACACGCTTCCACTACACAAGGGACATAACTGCCCGACCCCTCACAGTGTTCAAGAGAGAACTGGATAATCACCTACAAGATACCTGATCAACTAGGCTGTGACTCATACGTCAGGCTGCGAGCAGCCGCGTCCAACAGTCTGGTTGACCAGTCCAGCAACTAGGAGGCCTGGTTAAGGACCGGGCCCCGCGAACGCTAAGCCCCGTAATCATCGCCTGGTAAGGTAACCAGCACGTCACACACCTCGTGAACACAATCTATAAAACAAAACCACTTATTTTTCGCCAGGTTCAGTCAGGTTATAATTGGTTTGGTTAGATTATATAAAGTTGATTATAGACTAACGCTGATACAGACGTGTACATACTTTTCTCAAGTCTTTGATCCTATTCGATAATGGCGGGATGGATCAGTCGGCAGCGCCGCCACTCTCCGCGAAATTATTTATTTGTGAATCTATCAAACCTTAGGAGATATATATAGCCTAATCAACCCAGCGATGTCACAATAATGTGTGCTGACGATATGAAGACCAAGCACATGTCGGAAAAATGAAGAAACGACGACGTTTCGGTCCGTTGTGGATCATTATCAACGCAACAACGATTTTATAATGGTCCTCGACGGACCGAAACGTTGTCTCTTCTTTATTTTCCGACGTGTAGTTTGCTCAGCCTAATCTGACACATTTTGTTTGTATTAGACAATGCAGCCTATCGATGAAGTTTTTATACATGGACCTCCGTATTCTTATGTGTTCCACTGTAGGCCTACATAAGCTGCAAGGCCGAATATCTAAAAACGTAACTCGTCAATCTGCAGCCTGTTAGATAATTACCTTTTTTTTTTGTTTAGATATTACAAGAGTTGTTACAATCTTGTACAGCCACTAGTACCTGTAGCGTTTCGGGCAGGTCCCTGGAATACGATCCCCGCCGCGAAGAATCGTTGTTACAACCAAGAACCCATTTTACTGTTGAGTTAAACAGAGGCTACAGTTAAGGATTTGGGCCCAGTAAATCCTCCCCGGCCAGGATACGAACCCATGACAAAGCGCTCGCGGAACGCCAGGCGAGTGTCTTACCACTACACCCGGAGCGGAGATATGACTACTTGATATGAAGCACCGGCCAGGATTCTGTTCCTTATGGGGGAGGAAAAAACAAACTGCAAAGTTAGGCTACAGTGATAAATTATGCTACCTCCATTTGTAACTCTTGACCATACTCCACGTGGAATCTGAAAGTCAAAATAATTAAATAACACGTGTATAAATATGATTATTGTTTGTGATGTGTGTATATGTATGTATTAACACGATGTACTGAACGGGGTGAGAATAGCTTGAGCTACCTCATCCCTTTGTGTGTATTTTACATCAATAAACTTATTTCAATTTCAATAACACTGTGTATAAGGCTAACAGGCGGGACATCCAGAGCTAGGCGTGTTCCACAACTTCTGTCAGAATAAGTGGCGTCAAGTGAAGTTACAAGATTAAACAAGAAACTAGAAAAAAACATTAAAAATCCTTACCCGGGCAACTGGCGCGTCGACCCCTCCATCAGTGTGCCAGCACATGTGAGCAGAGCCTCGCTCGTGGGCTAGAGAGCAGGCGTCCTATTGGTCGAGGGTCTAAGCTCAGAGTGGGCGTGGATATAAGGCTTGCTATGATTGGCTATAACCACGGTATTGATCATTTGCTATTGGCTGGCCTTGGGCCTCCATGGCGCGAATTCACGAGGTATTTCTTCCACGGCAATGCACTATGATAACAAAATATGGCACTGCCTTTTGAACGAAAGGCGGTGGAATTTGATGGGGAAGGAAGACATGCGCACCGCGTTCCGCAAGGCGCGGTTGCGGACAGTCTGGGTGGCATAAATATCGCGGAATGGAGGTTTCTCTCTCACTCCCGTCACCGTCCGCGACTCAGAAGCGAACCACAAAATAGCTACCTATATTTACTTTAGCTAATTATACATTGAGGGTGGCCATCTAAGGATATCCATCTTGATCCACTAGGCCTTTCATTGCTAATAAATACAAGCTCAATGATAATAGTCAGATATGAAATAGGAAACGAGAGGAAAATGGCGGTAAATAGGGAATAGTTAGGCAACTGTTGTGGGGTTGTATCTTTGAAGAAGTCAGTACTATAGTTGACCTAGGCAGTCCTCGATAAGAGTACAGTACTATAATTAGGTTTCGTGGGAGGGTGATAGAAATAAGGGCTTGAATAGAAATATAATATGTTTTTGCTTCATTAAACTGGCTTTTATATTAATGTCATTATTAAGTAATAAATTATTAATGTTTGCTGACGAATCTATAGATGTTTGAGGACACGCTTAGTACAACTGAGTTAGTACAATGGGTTAGTACAACTACTATTTGGGTCGGCGTGATATTTCAAAATATCATTCATTATATAGTAATAACTTGTTCCTGTTCGTAAGATTCATTATGACAAGTTGTAATTCTTTTCTTGAGTTATATTTGATTTTTATTATTTCAAAGCACATGTAACAATGAATACATACATATAATTCATTGTGTACATGTATATGTATAGTGAGCAGAGCTTATTAAAGCTGAATTGTAATAGTCAAGGCTCAATCAATTCTAATCAGTTCAGTCAATAGGCTTCAAGCCTTCGACTCGTAGCTCCTATAACAGTCCACTTGTGTGGGTATTGGATCAGGGAGACATCTCCCGTCACGCAGGGTGCAGTCGCACCTCCACAGATCTCTAGTAGCATTTATTGATACTGGTAATGGCTCAAAAGGACCACCACTTACGGGCTATTCATGCCCGTGCCACCTTTTGGGTGGCTTAATCTTCATAAATCAATCGGTATTGGATCCCAACTGGCCTACACCAGCCGCAAGGAATGGAAGCACTGACACGTTTGTAAAGTTCATTACGGAGTGGGGAGAAAATGTCCTGACAAACTCAAGACCTTCGGTGAACAGTATATGTGATCCGCGATGATTCCTTCAACGGCACTTCCTCACTTCTTCATTCGTCAACATCTTCAAGACGCTGGACTTGGAAATGCCTACAATCAGGCATACTCACTTGACCTGGCCCAGTGTAATGCTGAAGCTTGTTGACCAAACCCCACACTAGAAACTGAAGAGATGTAACAAGCATCTTCGTCTTAAACTATCACACGATACTTCGTCGTCATACCACGATATCGTATCATTTCTAACATCCAAATGCTATAACCAATCTGTATTAAATACACATCAAAACCACCATAACTTGAATACTGTCACACAAAATCATAGGTTACTGGGGCAAGTCACTGGGATTGCTTTCTAGATTCCCACATCATTCCGCTGTGGATCGGGCATACGAGTCTGGTGGGGCTTATCTCCACCACTTGGGTTTTCTAGACTCGCCGCACTGCCAGTCTAGAAGAAATGGTGGGTCATCCTAGGCTCCACTGTTCACGGAACCATGTATCTCGGACGCGTCTCCCCTGTGACCCGTAATGCATTCAAAATTTCCGCCACATTTTTCCCGTTCTCTGCAGATAGACACCAATTACTCTAGAAATTGCGCTACAACGCTATTCGTCTGACGTTGTGTGCTTCCTATAGGCTACTTATAAATGTCTATGGACTACGCAACTCGTGCCCGTGGGGCACACAGCTAGATCGTTTAGATATTTTGTCTATTCTTGTATTGACGGGGCTCACACGACCCAGTGCTGTAGCTGCCCCACACCCACTTTAACAACAACAACAACAGACATCTTAAGTAGGTTCCTGCAGGCGACGCTGTTCTTATTCTTCTTGATAATAGGTGCAGTTTGCATGAAGGGTTTGTCCTCTCGATGCATCATTACAGATGTTGGGAGACACGTGTTGTCCCAGTTGTTCGTCCTTAGGTGGTAGTGTACTCAGTAGATTATTGAGAGGTGGCAGTGCATTTGATTCTATTTTTCTTCCCTAAGTCGGGAAACTGAAGCCTGTTAGGCGGTCCGTCTAATTACCACAAGCTACATCACAAAGCTGCCTGGCAATACGTTAGTAATGAATAAATATGATATATTTACTCATTATAATGTTGGTGCTGAATGTACAACACGAAAAAACATGATTTTAATCTGAAAAAGTATCTTTATAAAGAAATTAGACGAAAATAAAGAGCTGGTGACGCCAAATCAAGTCGACGATCCAAGCGTCGGTTAGGTTCGGTTTGGCTAGGTCAGGTTAGGTTAGGTTAGGTTTGGCTAGGTTAGGTTAGGGTAGGTTAGGTTTGGCTAGGTCAGGTTAGGTTAGGTTAGGTTTGGCTAGGTTAGGTTAGGTTAGGGTAGGTTTGGCTAGGTCAGGTTAGGTTAGGTTAGGTTAGGTTAGGTTTGGCTAGGTCAGGTTTGGTTTGGTTTGGTTTGGTTTGGTTTGGTTTGGTTTGGTTTGGTTTGGTTTGGTTAGGTTAGGTTTGCTCAACCTAACCTAACATATCATATTTATTCATTACTAACGTATTGCCAGGAAGCTTTGTGAAACTTGTGTAGCTTGTGGTAATTAGACGGACCCCTGTTAGGCTTATCCAAGTTCTCCTATACCAACTTTTTACCTTTCCTAAGATGCAACCCTCAATAGAGTCCCTCAATAGGTTAAGTTACAAGGTACATAAGTCCAACAGTACATGTAATTATTTACTGCTAGTTGAACAGAATCAGGTAAAAGGAGACGTTTACTATTGGGGAGTGTTGTACATGCTGCTATGGCGGTGTGTCCACTCACAAGATGAGTGGTGCTGCCCAATAAACTCGCCCCTCGGGGCAAAATTTTAATTTTTTTTAAAGGAGACATTGACCTAAACACTACTATCCATCTGTAGGAATTTAACCCAAGACCTTTTGGCTATGACCCTACCACGCACCAAGGTCGTGGTGCACCAAGGCCTAGGTCTTAGTGCACTTTGAGTAGCATGTGGCATACAGGACTTACCTGGTTGATGGGGTTCTGGGAGTTGTTCTACTCCCCAAGCCCGGCCCGAGGCCAGACTTGATGTGTGAGAGTTTGGTCCACCAGGCTGTTGCTTGGAGCGGCCCCCAGGTTCACATACCCACCACAGCCCAGTTGGTCCGGCACTCCTTGAAGGAAACAATCTAATTTCCTCTTGAAGATGTCCATGGTTGTTCCGGCAATATTTCTGATGTTGTGGTGCAACATGTGCCACAAGCATCCAAAAGCCATGATGTCATATAGCAATATAGCATGTAAGCCATGATAGCATATAGCATGTTCCGGACCAGCCGGGCTGTGGTGGGTATGTGGGCCTGCGGGCCGCTCCAAGCAACAGCCTAGTGGACCAAACTCTCACAAGTCAAGCCTGGCCTCGGGCCGGGCTTGGGGAGTAGAAGAACTCCCAGAACCCCATCAACCAGGTATCAACCAGGTATCATACACCTTATGGACATGCACACACCAAATTGGATTATTCTCATTAGTTTATGATAGGTTAGGCTTGTTTAAAAAGTTGCAATTAATAATAAAATAATAGTGGTTATGAGGCCAGTTCTTAGTACTGTAAAACAGTGCTAAGGTCATAACAGTTCAAATAATCAGCAGGAATTTGATTTACTTAAAGCTTGCATATTGTAAATTTTTATAATTATGCATGTCTAATGTTGTTGAATATAATGTTCATTAATTTTAAGTTATCAATTACAATTTTTAATTAATTTTTGTTTTCTTCCAGAAAATATTTTACTACTTCTTGGTCAATTTTCAGTGATCATTGGCACTTAATTCTTCTGGTCTAACAATGGCAGATAAAAGGTAAAAAAAAGTATATCCCCATCAGTTCCACCACCACTCCCAACACCACCAGTTCCAACACCATGACCACTCCCAGCACCACCACCACCACTTCCATCACCACCACAACACGGTTTTGTCCTCTCCAACATTCGTACATTACCTTCATTACAAACAGCTTTACCACTATTACCACCATCAAGGTAATTTGTACTTATTATGGAACCCTTTGCTATATTGCTCTTAACATTGCTCTGTTCATATACGAAGATATGACAACATATGGGTATATTGTGCCCCACTCAGTTGCTTACATGTGATTGAAATATATCTGGTCATTGTGTTTAATTTTTAGGTAAAATCATGTCTTTGAAAGCTATCAGGTATACAGTATGTTAAAATTTTTATCGCCAGGATGATCCAGGAGACTGTAAAGTCTGCTTCATGAGATTTGACACAGAGGTCCGACGTCCACGCATGTTGGTTTCATGTGGCCATTCATTTTGCTCTATCTGCATTACCAACATGATCAAGGACAACAGCACTATACTATGCCCTAGCTGCCGAACAGAACAAGCGCTTACAGAGGCTGAGCAGCTTCCTATCAACTTTGCTTTGTTAGAGTTGGTGGATTCCGACAATTCTTCCAGTGAATCAGTGGTAACTGACCAGCACCTCAGAACAAGTATTGACCCTCTAATCAGGGCCCCAGTACTTAATGCAGGGCATTGTGAAGATCATGGACAGTACAAGTTGTTCCAGTGCACCACTTGTGCTGAGTATATCTGTCATGTGTGTACTGTTGTTGATCATCCAAGTAGCACGTGCACAGTCATATCTATAAAAAAGTCGGTAGACGACTCAAAGATGCTTCATACAAACAGTATTAGCACTGATATTAATAAGTGCAAGGAAGTGACAGACCATCTTGAAAATTATGATGCTTACTTGGAGACCTGGATCAAGGATCATGAAGACCATATCAGCCAACTGAAAGCAGAAGTGCAGCTTCATAAGGATATGACGCAGAAATTGCAAGATGAAAGGGAAAGAATAAAAAGAGCTCTTGATGAAGGCCTTCAGAAAATGGAATCTCTTGAAGCTGAGCAAACTAATCTCGGGGCCAGTTTCACACTGCAGGACGTTAGTGATGCTGTTTGTGATGCATTGCATGTCCAAACAGATACTAGAAACTGGAACCTTCAGTGTACTGAGCAATTCCCTGAAACATCACTTGTTTCCTCATCAATGAAGGTTAGTTGAATTTATATTTAAAAATTTATGTTCATAAACATTGAATATTATGCTACGTTGATTTTATCTTGAACCTGACTACATGTTCATTAACAATATTTTGTATTTCTGTATTTTGCTTTTAGTATTGCAAGGTACCATAGTTGATGCAATAATTTCTTTAATATAGATGTAAAGGCCGATAGAAAATATTCTAAAACATATATGGCTAAGTGCTCTAGACTTGTATTGCAATTGTCTTCTCTGTATTGGTTGTCACACAGTAGTAATTATTATTTGATTCAAGACAACTATATTTATGTTGACCAGACCACACACTAGAAGGTGAAGGGACGACGACGTTTCTGTCCATCCTGGACCATTCTCAAGTTGATTGTCTTGATTCGATTGTCACAATCGACTTGAGAATGGTCCAGGACGGACTGAAACGTCGTCGTCCCTTCACCTTCTAGTGTGTGGTCTGGTCAACATACTTTAGCCACGTTATTGTGACTCATCGCCTGCAACTATATTAATAATTTTATATTGTAGAAAAGTTATTGCTTTTTCTCATACACTAGATGCATACAGTGACTGCCTTTGCCCTTGACATGATGAGAAACTATGATCAAGAAAATAGCACTGAAGCTCAAGATCGCATTGACAGAGATCAGGACATTACCACAGCAGGGCAAGAGAGGACAACCAACTCGCAAGAACCATCTGCATCAATTAAAGAAAAGCTTATTGCGCTTATGCAAACAAAGGTTAGTGGACTTGCATCATGCTCTCCTTATCGAAGAGAAAAGTATCATTCTAGCTTTGCACATTTCTGGAAATTGATCACACTGTATGTACGCTTATCAGTGATGAATGGTTGAATAGATACTGTACATTAAGCCTATGGTTTCTATATTTTGTTGATTATCATTTGATGTTTTTAAATTTTTAGTCAATATTCACAGTATCCCACGACCTTTCATTGTAAGTTTTATGCACGGTTTAATAGTATGACTCCACCACCAGCTTTATTTCTTCTATCAGTTGTGAAGATTATAATCTGGAATTGCATGCTTAGCCTGATAATTGGTTTTCTAAATCAAACTAAATTTCTATATCTGTTGTGTAATTAGTATTGCTCATAAAAATTATCTTACGTTTTCTTGAATATTCTCCTTCCTGTAAACAATGAGACTAAGCAGTTATTTAATCTGAAAGCTGTGTTGAACCACTCATTTTCAGTTGTACAACTCAGAAGAACTGAAATTAATGTTATCAATTTTAACTTTCAGATGCAAAATCATCAATTTAAAATTTTACAGCAATTCTTCCAACCTTGTTCTTTTTACATTGTCTTATACGAACATTAAGAGTGTTGCTTATTGCACATTCGCGCACCTTATACACAGTGTCTGTAATATTGTCAGCTCGAACACCTGGAAAACATTTTTGATACAGAGTATTCCTGCCCAAGAACTATTTGAGCTGGTCACAAATCATTGATTCCCCCTACAAGTTGGATTTTGTGAATGTCATCCTCATGTGTAGTTGGGATGTGGACTGTTCATTTTCACTGTTTGAAGAATTGTGGGACGAATGTGAACAGTACGCAAGTGCAAGTTATGGTGAATGGATGATATTGAATTGAATGGATGATATTGAATAAAGAAAATGGGGTAATATATATTTTACAATTCTTAATATTCAGGGCCTGTCTGAAGCCACCCCAGGAGACAATAACCCCTCTGCAAATGTCAGTGGAGGAGAAGCACCAGAAGCTGGTGTTGGCAGTCTAGGAGGCGGCACGCCCCATCCTCCACTAACAAGAGCGCCACCTTTCACTCACCTACACGCATACTGCTCAGGCGAGTTAGTTTTAATCTCTAGCTAAACTTGATTATTAGTTGGGAAATAAAAATTAAACAAAATTCCTATTATAAATTGATGATAATATAGTTACATAAATATAGAAACAGGTGTGATAAAATCATATTGCATTGTATAAGTATCATCAGTTTGTCTTGTTATATCAGTACTGTATTGTATTGTATTGTATTAACTAAAGGTATGAAGGGATTCCTCGTTCTTAAAACCAATTTTGTATTTTATATTTATTCTCTGTTTTAAATACTACTTAGCATCTTGAGGTTATCTTGAGCTGATTTCGGGGCTTTTTAGTGTCCTCGCGGCCCGGTTTTCGACCAGGCCTCCTTCCCCAGGAAGCAGCCCGTGACAGCTGGCTAACACCCAGGTACCTATTTTACTGCTAGGTAACAGAGGCATAGGGTGAAAGAAACTCTGCCCATTGTTTCTCGCCGGCGCCCGGGATCGAACCCGGGACCACAGGATCACAAGTCCAGTGTGCTGTCCGCTTGGCCGACCAGCTCCCGCTTTAAGCATGCTTTAAGAATGTCCATACTTTTTGTAGGAAGCATATGTAATCCACTATTGTTTTCTAGTTTTAGTAACCATCTTGGTGCAGGCTGGAAAAAGCTAATTGTCACTATCATAAAGTACTTGAAGATATACTATATTGCTTCTAAGCCAAATTAAAATTATATTATAATTCCAGGTGGTCATTCAGACTATCCTACACAGCTGGCCAAGTGGGCTAGTTACTACCGCAGTTACGGAATGCACAGAGAAGCCGAGATTATGGAACAGCAAGCTAGAAGCATAATGGTAAGTAGATCACTGATGAAGGAAAAATATAGAATCTGTGCTAAGCAACTAGTGCTTGGTTCACTAAAAATGTTCACTCATTTGAACTAGATATCAAAATATAAACTTAACCCTTTGTGGGTATTTTTCTGTTTAAATATGGTATGGGAAATTTTGTACTTAGCATGACAGGCCAGTTACCATATTAGGTGGAATGGGGGGGAGGGGGAGGTTGGGGAAGAAAGTCAGGCTAGGGCCCTGACGAATCAAAATAATGCATGGCTGCAATGAATCGGCTCTCTCCATATTGTTTGACCAAAATCTTACCATGCACCCAAAAATGTAAACAAATAAATTATTATACCACCATTTGGGTAAACTGTTCATACAAAAATTAAGAATAATTTGTATGGGGATACAAATAATACCCTGGGATTGGAAACTAAACAACTAACCGAATCAGCACTATACAAGGTCATTATATTCAGTTCCGACACTTAAAAAGTGTTCCAATGAAAAGTACTTTCCTGACAACGTGTTACTTACGACCAACATATCAGGGGGTTTATTGGGTTACTTAACACTATAGTGGTCCGGCCTCACATACCTGGATTCTTCCATTTTTACCCATTTCATTTACATCATCTACTGGATGTATTGGCTTCTATTAACTATGATGTACTGTACTTTATTGACTTACATCAGCCGCCAGATGTGTCGGCTCGCATCAGCCGCCAGATGTGTCGGCTCGCATCAGCCGCCAGATGTGTCGGCTCGCATCTGTTTAATCTTACATTATCATTAATGCATAAAATTTCTTCCATTTGAAAATTAATAGTTTGCATTTCTTTTAGATAAGAAGTATGGCCCATTTATTAGTAACCTTGGTTGAATATAGCACAAAGTGCTGATAATGTAGAGAAACTCAAGAGTAAAGTTATTTACAAATAAATAATTCATAAGTATTTTGTGTCAGGGGACAGGCAGCCAGTATATACATGCAGTACATATTAGGCTTATATTGATGCCGTCGTCCCCCCACCCCCTTCCCCCCAGGGTTGAATTACTGACCCTCCCCAGGATGCAACCCCACAACAAGCTGACTGACTCCTGGGTACCTATTTACTGCTAGGTTAACAGGGGCATTAGTCGATAGGAAATGCACCCAACCAGGATCATACGTCAGGCTGCGAACAGCCGCGTCCAACAGCCTGGTTGACCAGTCCAGCAATGAGGAGGCCTGGTTGACGTCCAGGCTGCGGGGTCGCTGAGCCCGGAATCACCTTAAGGTAACCTCAAAGTAACCATTTCTGTCTCCAAGGATTCAAACTCAGAATTCTCGACTGTGGATCGAGAACAAACCTGACTGTACTACCAATGCCAATAGTACAAATAAATTTTCTCTATTTTAACCCTTGAAAATAAACTTTGAAATTCAGAACCTAAAGTGCTCTTAAATGTGCATAAATGTAAATATTAGATTGTGTGTAGTTACATTAAGAATTTGTTGTATTAATTTAATCATAAAGACGAGCTGATGTTGCAGTTGTTGGTTAACTTTGGACATTTACAGGACCATTTAAAAGGGACTGGGCCACCAGCACCAGCCCCTGGAGTGATGGCAGCAGCAGCAGTAGTACCAGTTACATGTCCTCCTCTTACTCAGCCATGTAACTACTCCCAGGAATGGATTGATTACTACCATTTACATGGTATGCATGAAGAGGCACACTTATTAGAACAGCAAATGCAAACCCTCAAGGTTAGTAAGAAACCACACTAAGAAAATTTTGTCATTTCTTACTGTCCTTGTTTATTGTCAGTATTCAACACTACTTGTAAATTTATTACATTGTAGTGCTATCATAGTTAATTTGTTGTATCAAATGCAAGCCTCTGACTCTTCCATTTCTGCATACCTAGTAATATTGCTTAAACTTTAATATTGTTAAGTGTAACCTATATGTGCTTTCTCGAAGGTGGGAAAACCTGGAGACTTGCAATTTGTTCAGTAATATACTCTTGGGTGGCTGCTACAAATTGTCCCATTTCTGTGGTAATGGATTGTGTGCTGTAATGACCTGGAGGCAGTTCAGTGGTTTGCAAACTTGGGCTGGACGGTAGAGGACGGTCTTGCTTCATGCAGATCGGCGTTCAATCCCGACCATCCAAGTTGTTGGGCATCATTCCTTACAACCCCCACCCCCCCACCCTCCCATCCCAAATCCTTATCCTGACCCCTTCCATGTGCTACATAGTCTAATGGCTTGCCACTTTTCCCTGATCATTCCCTCCCTCAGTTTTGGAGGGAAAGAAAGATTTGCAAATCATTAAGTGGGTTGAACGCATGAGTGGGAGTTGTGGGGGGGGGGGGGGGGGAGGAGGGTGATTATTATATGCTAAATAATATCTATTTACGAAGTATTAATTTAATAATAAATTAGTGTTGAATGTTCTTTTATTCCGTTTGATGGTGTTGTAGTAACTGGTTTTGAGTTTATAGCGTCCCAGCAGTTTATGAGGCGTGACGGAACACAATACGCATCGTACTGACCTATCAGTGTCTACGGTGGGGGAGGGAGTGAGAACTAGCTCTTCATACCCCGCCCACTATACAGTTACCATACGTCCGTATTTACCAGGACATGTCCTGGTTTAAGGTCTCAAAATTTGCGTCCTGGAAAATAAAATAAAAATTCTCCGAAAGTCCGGAATTTAAGCTTCCATCACTTAAAAATTATCTACATATACATATATATTTTTTTTATTCGTATATGGAAGGGAGTACCACCTCTGGCTAAAAGAAGGGGACCCTTAGCCTCGAAGGAAATCACACACAACGCATTAGAGGAATGTTTAGGTCCCCTCCAGTACAGTTTGTGTGCTTTCCTCCTACCCCCCCCCCCCCACCCCTTCCTTTTGTGTTTTGCTGTGCTTTATTAGATATTTAAAGGTTACAAGATTCACATTAATAATACAATTAGTGCTTAAAGGTTATGGATCTCTTGAAGCTCCTACACTTCCGGACAGGAACCGTGGACGCAGCCACTAGGCGTTTCCACTCTGGACCGCCACACTGAGGCGCTGAAACAAAAAACTGGCAGCCCTTGGGTCTCTGGTGACGTCAATGAGTCTGGAGCCCAATTCATTGAGAAATCTCAAGGCACTTTTGCCCCAGGGGCCATGCGTTCTACAGACGCTATGGGAACAAAGGTGTATTGACCTTCCAATCGCCTGTATTTGACTGATTTTGCTATTTCTCTGTGGTTGGCCGTCCCACCTGCCTGATCAGCACCGAAGTGTACATAGGTGTCAGCCAGGGTGAATCCACATATGTAGTCCCACACCAACTGTTTTCCCCTTTTCCAGGAGTATGTAGTGATGCCATCAGGGCGAAGTGCGGGAGTCATGCGGTTTTGGTCCCCTACGATGCGAGGTTCTTCTCCGCTGGGCACTGAGCTGAGACAAGGCTCCTCGTGATGATGTCATTGAAATCACTGTGTCTTGCATGCCAGCCCTTGGATCTTCCGCAGTGCATCCCATGCAGTCCATATTGGTCTGCTCCACCCTTTGAAATAAACTTGTATTCAGTGTGAAATGGGGCACCAAGGCGGAGGGCTACTGCTACACAAAGGGATTCTGGATCTAGACGCGTGCCCAGTGCCGACATGGGTACTGCCAGGAGGATGTCTCCTGCATGGGGGGCACGTACTGCTCTGAGGCGGGCTTTGTCCTTGTCTGATGTTGCGACGCTAGCATGGCATCAGCTATTTTTTCCACTAGTGGGTGGTCCCAGCTGGACTGTTTATGTTTTTTTGTTGTTGGTTGGTGAAGGGTGCTGGGGCTGCAAGAGCACTCCACTGATTTGAACATTCAGTGAAAGCAGGATCGTGTATTCCTGCTGAATCACTCAGAGGTTCAGGTAGGTTATCTCTTACGAAGTCGTTCGATGCATGAGAGGAGGAAAGAAAGTCTGGAAGGCTGGTAGAGCAATCTGGGAGGCTGTGCGGACACCGAGTCTTACAGGGAGGGTTGCTTGCTCCCACTGAGAGTCTCAGCTGTAGCCAAACCTTTCTTGATGATGTCATTGACTGCTTCATGTCTACAATCTTTCCCGGTGACCTACGACAGATGAGACTATAGCTGCCATATTGGTCTGTCGACGCATAGCCGCAAATACACCAGTGTTCGGTGCAGATAGGGACGGCAAGGCGCAGGGCAACACCAATACTTAGAGATATTATATATATATATATATATATATATATATATATATATATATATATATATATATGTCGTACCTAGTAGCCAGAACGCACTTCTCAGCCTACCCTACTATGCAAGGCCCGATTTGCCTAATAGGCCAAGTTTTCATGAATTAATTGTTTTTCGACTACCTAACCTAACCTAACCTAACTTTTTCGGCTACCTAACCTAACCTAACCTATAAAGATAGGTTAGGTTAGGTTAGGTAGGGTTGGTTAGGTTCGGTCATATATCTACGTTATTTTAACCCTA
>WNGS01169217.1:11192142-11224264 GCA_020271785.1 Procambarus virginalis
TTGATCAGGGTCGTATCTCATACAATCTTACCCCAGTTTTTTCCTCTTTAAAAGTTTAGATTGGCGGCCCCGTGTTTCTGGTTGCTGTTGATAAAGATCCTAACAGACGAAACATTATCTGTAAATATCGCCTAGTATTCTTTCTCTTTCTAGAAAAACTCTTTCTAGTTTCTGGAAAATACGTCCAGCACCACTACAAACTCTATAATTGCAAGGCTCGTATCCCTTTCCAGTTGCATTGACAAACTATGGAAAAATGAGCAATGTCAATAAAATAAAAATAATTTCCTCATCAAATGAACTTCAACAGCATTGTAAATATTATATAAAAATTAAGATAATTATAACATTAATATATATATAGATAAATAAGGAATATCACCAATTTATCAGAATTACAGTGCTTCATTTGATTGTTTATGACGGAGGCATCCTAGGGGCGACTACGGTTTGCTGTGTCCAGACATCAGACAATAACTTGTGCGAGTCTACGCTCATTTAGAGGAGAAGCCGTCAGACACACTGCCATCATCACATACAAGAAGAAGACGAAATGGATGAGGAAAGCAGGACGGTGTGGGTGGGAAACTTTGACGCTGAGAAAGTAACACAGGATCTTCTATACGAATTGTTTTTGCAGGTAATTGTCCACAGCAGTATTGTCACTGTCGTTAATTGGGGGTCTACGATAGTCGTAGGATCGTTTGAGCCCTACACAGTAATATAGTAGGGTAATTTTAGTGTTGGGGTTATTAATGGATATAGTAGGCTCGGAAGTGCTGATCCTTTAGCTTGCAGGCTTGCTTGGTCTATTGCGTGGTTACCACATAAGTGACCTTCCTCAGAAAGTGAAGCTGATCACATATGCTGTTGTAGAATACACAACCTAGCACGCAGACTGACAGGTTGAAACATAAGTGTTGTCACACTGCAAACAAATGTCATTTTTTTTTCCTTATGCTGAATATGTTGGTCTGTTACTCAACTTAAGGATATCTTTTAAGCAAATAGTCCAAGCATTGTATTGTCTTGCATTATATAATTAATGTCTAATGAGAGTTGCAGCCCATTAGTCTACTCTATATCCAAATTACGAATTAACCCAATCGGCTTTTTATCCGTAATAGGGGTTTTATAGGATCACTTATGGTGTACATATTGTGATTGTTATATTAAAGTAATTATAAAAATGCAAATACAGTATATTGCAACTGTGTTCAAATGAATTTATTCTTGCTTTGACCAGTACTCACCTAGTTGTACTCACCTAGTTGTGCTTGCGGGGGTTGAGCTCTGGCTCTTTGGTCCCGCCTCTCAACCGTCAATCAACAGGTGTACAGTTTCCTGAGCCTAATGGGCTCTATCATATCTACATTTGAAACTGTGTATGGAGTCAGCCTCCACCACATCGCTTCCTAATGCATTCCATTTGTCAACCACTCTGACACTAAAAAAGTTCTTTCTAATATCTCTGTGGCTCATTTGGGCACTCAGCTTCCACCTGTGTCCCCTAGTGCGTGTGCCCCTTGTGTTAAACAGCCTGTCTTTATCAACCCTGTCGATTCCCCTGAGAATCTTGAATGTGGTGATCATGTCCCCCCTAACTCTTCTGTCTTCCAACGAAGTGAGGTTTAATTCCTGCAGTCGCTCCTCGTAGCTCATACCTCTCAGCTCGGGTACTAGTCTGGTGGCAAACCTTTGAACCTTTTCCAGTTTAGTCTTATGCTTGACTAGATAGGGACTCCATGCTGGAGCCGCATACTCCAGGATTGGTCTGACATATGTGGTATATAATGTTCTGAAAGATTCCTTACACAAGTTTCTAAAGGCCGTTCTTATGTTAGCCAACCTGGCATATGCTGCTGATGTTATCCTCTTGATATGAGCTTCAGGGGACAGGTCTGGCGTGATATCAACCCCCAGGTCTTTCTCTCTCTCTGACTCTTGAAGTATTTCATCTCCCAAATGATACCTTGTATCTGGTCTCCTGCTTCCTACCCCTATCTTCATTACATTACATTTGCTTGGGTTAAACTCTAACAGCCATTTGTTCGACCATTCCTGCAGCTTGTCCAGGTCTTCTTGAAGTCTCAAGCTGTCCTCCTCTGTCTTAATCCTTCTCATAATTTTGGCGTCGTCAGCAAACATTGAGAGGAATGAGTCTATACCCTCTGGGAGATCATTTACGTATATCAGAAACAGGATAGGTCCAAGTACAGAGCCCTGTGGGACTCCACTGGTGACTTCACGCCAGTCTGAGGTCTCACCCCTCACTGTAACTCTCTGTTTCCTATTGCTTAGGTACTCCCTTATCCACTGGAGCGCCCTACCTGTTACTCCTGCCTGTTTCTCCAGCTTATGCATCAACCTTTTATGGGGTACTGTGTCAAAGGCTTTCCGACAGTCCAAAAAAATGCAGTCCGCCCACCCTTCTCTTTCTTGCTTAATTCTTGTCACCTGATCGTAGAATTCTATCAATCCTGTAAGGCAAGATTTACCCTCCCTGAACCCATGTTGATGGGTTGTCACGAAGTCTCTTCTCTCCAGATGTGTTACTAGGTTTTTTCTCACAATCTTCTCCACCAGTCTAATATATTGGATGGGTAATGGCAAGTTATATTGGATGGGGTAACTTCCCATCCAATATAACTTGATATTACCCAAAAATTAACAAAAAACATTGCTATGATCTTTGCGGCTTTCTGCTATATATTTAGTTTTTTAATTTATAAACTTTTTATTAGTTAAAGCATTAGAACAGTTTGATATTTTAATACGAAAATCAATTTTAAAATGCCCTTAACTATAACAGCAATAAAAACATACTTTTTCACTATTCCCACCATGAAAGCATCCAGCCAAGCACAGCCTTGCTTAGCTGGAACTTTTTATTTTTCTGCACCTGATTTGAGGTTCTGTACAAGAATGGCTGATGTCGCTAAACACATTATTTACAAAAACCGATCCCATCCAAATGTGATCACAATATAATAATCTATAGACAAGCATTCATCGCTGGTGTAATGTCGGAGGCTATGTGTTTTGTGTGGCCAGGTTTTCTCAAATTCATTCAATGATCTGAAAGAAGATTATTCAGTTTCATTCCACTCATCATAATACTGTAGTTATTATGTAGAAAATAATTAGTCGTAATTATTAAAGTAATGCAAATAATTACTTGCATTACTTTTGTCATTTTCTGCTCATTTATGTTTTTATTGGTGCAAATGATAGGGCATGTTTTTGTGCATATTTTGATACGTACCAGAACCGCTACAAAATAATTAAATATTTATTTTTTAAAGTTATTTTGTTTGACACAACATTCTTGATATGACTGTACTGCTGACAGAGGAGTTCTACTATAATATTTTATGGCAAAATCTGTGGTGTAGATCTTTAAAATGGAAAACCACAAACATGTCCACAGATGAAATACGGTACTTACCGAGATATCCAATTTATGTCGGTGGCTAAAGATTTGTCTCGTGCCAAGAGATTGGCCACACGTTTCTGTTTATGCTTGGTAATCCAACTCGTATGGGGCCCATCCCTTATTTCAGTCGGGCTAGTTTCTTACCAGGAATTTCCAAATATTTACAAAATCGTAATTCTTTGTACTGTACTACAACCTGGTTACTCTGCCATTTACCGTCGCATTTTCTAACTTTATCAGCTTTCTTATGTTTGTGCAAGTACTGTATCGAATTCTCCTTGGGCAATCTAGATATACAAACAATTATGTAGTGTGCAGATATGATGTCAGACACTATACATGTTTAAAAAAATGTAGGTTATAAATTTTAGCAATATAATAATTTTGTTTTCTGATACTGTACGCTATTGGAAAAGTATAAAATTACATCAGATTTTATACTTTATACTAAGATTTGCCAGTATAACAAAAAAATAAATGGTAGTAATAGTTGCCAACAATAGGAATAACAATACTGTACAATGCAGTAATTCAAGTACAGTAGGCCATTTTATTGTAAATTGATAATTACAAATAAAAAATAATTAGTGATACAGCACAATAATAGGAATTATAAAAGAATAGCCACCATACTGTTAAACAAATTGTTTCTTGTTGATGAATCAAGTCCCAGTGATGTAGTGGTTAAGACACTTGCCTGGCGTTTTGTGAGCACTTTGTCCTGGGTTCGTATCCTGGCCAGGGAGGATTTACTGGGCGTCAATCCTTAACTGTAGCCTCTGTTTACCCAACAGTAAAATGGGTACCTGGTTGTTAAACGATTTGGCGGAGTCGTATTCCGGGAATATAGGATTAACCACTGTGAGGCGCTGAGTTTGTTGCGACACTCCCCCTGTGCGCATGAAATCAAGTGTTCCCCAAAAATTATTTTTGGTTTATAAAATGATAAATCTCCTTCCCTGAACATGTCTATGTAAAAATAAATACCAAATTCCACTTACTTTGGCTGTGGGGACGTGGACAAGGTGCGCTGTGGCATCATCACGGGCTGGTTGCCCATGCGTGAAGCTCCCAGAGGCAGTCGCGCGGGCCATTCGAGCACCGCGAGTTGCCACAAAAAATATATTTTCAATTATTTGTTCTATGTATTTCCAATGCGGTTTTGTTTTTTTATTGTATATGATGCATATTTGTGTCCTTTACAATATGTATACAATAGAACGTTCATAATGTTCTATGGAGCTGTGATACATGTCAGTAATGTGTCCACAATAAATGTTGTCACAATATTACTTTTTAAAAATTCACTAAAATTTCAATATGTACAGTGTCACACACTATTTACACAGTAGCACACTGCATTACACTCAGTACTTTGGAAGTGAGTAATACTAGTAATCAAGGAAGTAGTCCATGGTACAGCGCGAATTCGCTCTCGCTGCACCATGTACAAATAGATTTTAGCTTCCTGTTTCTTCGTTCTGTGTGCTTGCAAATAACGCACTCACGTACACCCTTGGCTTTAGTACTTGTAGGTGGTATGCAGCCAAGCTTGTAAAGCATAAGGCACTCTTGAAAAGATCACTTTGTAAGGTCCCTCTCTGGAAGAGATTAAGCCATTCTGGAAGAGATTCGGCTATTTTTGAAAATAACTATGGAAAACACCACCATGGAAGCCGCTAACACTGTTCATCTATGCTACCTGTGTCGGATGCATCATCACTGAACCCAGAAAACAATTCATCTATGTATCATCTATATAATTGGAGAATGCATAGGTGGGCAAGGGTGGTGCTCAGAGCTACAACTGGATACGCTCACTGTATCGTCTTCATAGGTGCTGTATCACTTGCATCCGACCTTTGTGTTAGGTCAATATTGTGCCTAGCTTCATCAAGAACATAAGGGTCATGATATTGAAGCATTAAGGTCTGAATTTCACCGGCAGAGAGCGATGTTTCAACACCTCGTCGGACAGGTGTTTGGGAGCCAGAGGCGTGTGCACCACCCATAGTTGCTTACTCAGTACTAACCCAGCCAGCAGCAGCCCTAGGACATTCTGGGAATTTTTGCCAAGATGACTGCCTCTCACTGGAAGTTCCAAGAGTCCATTTCGTACCCAACCTACCGTGAGCATGTTTCGACCATATACGAAAAAATAAAAAATACTTTTGTCGGTTGGCGCAGTAATGGGCGAACGGCATTTATTGTTTGGCGCAGTGCAAAAGTGCAGTGCAGTGTTAAGGACTTGCCTGAAACGCTATGCGTACTATTGGTTGTATAAGAATGTAAGAACATTTGTGTGTGTGTGTGTGTGTGTGTGTGTGTAAAAATAATAAATGATGGCTTACAGGTATGAATTTTGCTTCAAATTAAAAGCAAAATATGAATTAGAATATTAAGTGTAGCATTGCTTATATAATTGACTGAATACTTTAATATGAAATAATGATGTAAGTGGAGATATAATTTATATAGTACAGTACAGGATTAGAAAGTTACTCGATTCCATCAATACAGCAGTAGTTTTGTAATAGTGAAAACACATGCTCCTATTTAGATAATACTTTTTACAACTGTGTGGACCATCATGCATTCATAGACATAATGGACAGTTAGATAGTAGAATTTTGTACAACACCATTAATTTTATAGTCTAAAAAATACAGCTAAAAACCAAGCTTTAATATTCCTTCCTACATTACGTAGGTGATGTAGCTCTTCCTTAAGATGCTTGTGTAATTTAACTTCAGTAAATAATTCAACCAATCTGGATCATTCAGAACATCAGAGACCCCCCCCCCCCGTGTTACACGAGAATAATCTTGTTACTCTCGGTTGCAAATAATAACCAATAAATTTTTACAATAGTAAATTAAGGTTATTTATCGTAAGTGTGGAGGATGGACCAATTGGTCCGATAAATTACTATTTGTCCAGTTTGAAAGACTAGACAGGTGAAGGGATTAAGCCTGGCTAAAATGTACAGTTACTCTACAATATATGAATGCTAGATTTAAGGTGATATCAATATTAATAAATAATAAAATGAGCATCTCGAGCTTTGCCAAGTTAGAAGACACAGTCCTTGGTAGTAGCCTAGACTTCCTGAAGGAACAAGAGGTTTTAAGTTACAGGAATGGTTTCTGCTGCCGCCACTAACCTGAGAAGAATTTCACAATTGAAAATTGCTTTTATAAACTTATATTCAGTGCATCAGGGCATTTATTCGATACTTAACACTTTGACAAAGTATAGTCAAGGAATAACAGCAATCTTGGTTATAGCCTAGTCTGAAAGCAATAAAGAATTCAATTAACTAAGATTTGAAAGGAAGTACGTAGATCTTTTTATTCTGATATTTCAAATTCTAATAACACACAAATTATATAGTATTAAGTTTAACATGTACATTGCATTAGGGTTAAGCCCAATAGAAGGGGGAAAATATTTTGTATCCTAAAAATTTGTATTAAAGTGGTACAGCATCAATAAGGAAAAATCAGCCACAAACCACACTGGTAAATTGTAGTGGAGCCCGAATGCCCGAGTGTGCTACTATTAAGCTCAATTAGCTCTTCCTCGAGCTGGGCACACTGTTTTTCTTTTGCAAGGGAACGTGGTGATGAAGCCGGCTGTTTAGTGAATCTTGCTTATCACACAAATAGTTTATCATCGTCTTTCCACTCGGTTTATACGTGTATTTAATCACTAAACACTCTTCTGCTCTTATTCAACTCATAAATGTCCTACAAAAGGCTCATAATAGTCAAATGGTCAATAACAGAGCATCGATTAGAGGTCTGGTGGTCAGAGAGTTGAAGTTATGGATTAATAGTAATTGCATCCCTCCTCCTCAGAGAGGGCTGGGGTGCCAGTTAGTTATCTTTAATTATTGTACTGGTTTATAAATAAATGTACCTATCTAATTCGGTTAATATCTTTACGATTGAACAGTACAACCTAGATTCAACGAATTATATGGGACCAACCACAATTCATTGCAGTGGGGGATTCATTGCAACCAGAGATGCCTCCAGTATGCATTTTCACACACTGTGGGCTGATTTCACTTGGTGAATTTTTCATTTCGATCTATAATATACTGTACAGTACTACCATATGAACATGCTGTACCTGAAAAAAAATTTGTCTAGCTTATTTCTCATATTTTCACCATCAAAATTCATTTTCATAAGGTAGCAGGGCCATATCTGTGAGTGAACATAAACCTTGCCAACTCGGGATAAAATCAAGCCATAGAATTTGGTTAAAAAAAAATTATTCAAAAGAATGTGTGTACAAAGAACATGAGTAGTTTACAATTGTAGTGACAAGAGTTACACAAACTAATGAAGGCATTATTACACAAAGCATTTCAGGCAAAACTTGAAATACTGCAATTTGCAAAAACAAAATTATTTAAAGGTGTGAAGGGGGTAAACTCTTAATCCTGGAAACACAAACCGAAACTGTCTCTATTTTCCGCTTGTTACAACTTGTAATAAAGTTGTTACATCTTGGCTTAACGTGTTTATGACGTATTAGAATGTGTTACATTTGATATATTGGTTGTTATAACTGGTTAGGAAGTGTTAAAACTTGTTCGAACGTTGTACCAACGTCGTAGTTTTGGTGTGTGTGGGACGGGAATACTGTAATAGAGAAGTAAGCTAACACAAATTGAAAAGGTTTAAGAAAAATAACAGATGAATACAATAAAAAGGTAATACTTTAATGACAAGCATAAACGCTTACATTATGGAGTCAGTGGTTCTGGCAGCAGTACAGTAGTTTATTTACATTAATACAGTAACAGAATGGAAATACTAAAGAGTGATTTAGAAAAGCAACTGTAACATAGAGTAATAAAGTATAATTTAAGTTTAAGTTTAATGGGGCCAACACTTAAAAATAAACAAGGATAAAAAAGTACACGAGTAAACATTTTATAAATGAAATGCAAAAACTAGATGACGATGAAGAAAGAACATATTTATTAAGAAAAATTTAAGAATGATTAACAATAATACAGTAACTTAAAACTAGGGGAAAATGTGAGGGAAATTAGTTACATGGTATTGAGTACACGATATTAATTTCGTGATATTAAGAAAATATTTCTTGCGTCTCTTTTTAAACGGATTGGGAGACGTACAACTTTTAACTACATTTAGGAGGTCATTCCACAATTTGAGTCCCTTTGATTTGCATAGCATTTCTGCTTTGGTAGAGTCTCTAGGATTATTGAAGTTACTGTATCTGTTCCTCATGTGATGAACGTAAGTTCTATTACAGTCTTCTAGGAAGTGTTTAAGTTCAGGATTGGTATTGCAGTTCAGAGTTTTATGGCTAAGAGAATGGCCATAGGAATTCTAACGTAGAATTCCTATAGGAATTCCCATACGAATTCTAACATAGAATTCCTATGGCCATTCAGAGAATGGCCATAAGAAAAATGGCCACATACTTCTTAGCCATTCAGAGAATGGCTAAGAGTATGTGCAGAGCCTTTATATTTATAAATACTGAAGATAAATATACAAATATCCTCAATAGCTTTCCCAAGGCTCCAACTGTTTCTTACAATGTTGAGTCCATCTACAAAAATCATCAAAACTGTGATTGGTGCCTTATTAATAGTTATCATTCATGCTCCAAAAGCCAAATTTCAGTGTTTTTCAATCTGTCATATGAAGGGAAACTAGCAAGAGAACCAAAAAATTTAACTACATCTTGCAGAAAACAAAATGTTTTCACTAATGGCATGGCAATGTGGTGTAAATGCGAGGGGTCAAAAGTACATGGCTTGATCATGCCTGGACAGGTAGGTACATTACATAGGCAATCATGCGGGAAAAAAATCCCCCTAATTTTAGCAGGAAACTTCAGTCTTCAGTCTGTGTACACAGTTTTTAAGATACACGTATTTGTGCTTATTATATTAGATAATTTTTTTTTTTTTTACTGTAATGAATTATTTTAAAATAATATTTGGTTATACTGTTCAGTAATCATAAGCCACGCCACATGCCTCTCGTTCCCCAGACGGTACCTTCTGACTATCCCCAATCCTTTGACACCTCCTACCCCAACACTATCCACCCAAACACTTCCCATACCCCACATCTCGAGCCACTGTGGTATGGGTTTAATATGGTATGGCCCAATGCCATTCTTGGTTATCCAGCAAAATCCCTAGTTTTCCAGATTTCTGTCCAGATACAGCAAAGCTTTGCCAGAAAAGTTATCCGGACTTGATTTTGGCTGGATAGCCCAAATATCCAGTTCACTCGGTTTCAGATAACTAAGCTCATTCAGTATATATACAGTATACATGGGTGATATGCCATTAAGTCAACCATATATACATTCAGTATATACGGTTGATTTCAGATGATACAGAAAATAATTGTTATTTTTGTTTGTTTATTAATAATCAGTTGTGTAATGGTATAGCATATTATTTAAAATTAGATTGCCTAACTGGTATTAAAATCGCCACAGTACTGTACTTCATTACCACAACTTGTTTTTGCAGGCTGGCCCTCTTCACTACGTTAGAATTCCTAAAGACAAAGCAACTGGCAAATATAAAAATTTTGCTTTCGTTTGTTTTCGGCATGAGGTGTCCGTGCCATATGCCATAGAGATGTTGAATGGAACCCAGATGTTCTATCGCAGTCTAAAGGTGCAGAGTCGATACCTTCAAGAACTACAGCAGAAGGGAGCCAAGACATCACCAGGAGGCATACACACTCTCGATTCATTTTCTCCGGAAAACCGTGCAAATTCTGATCATTGTGTGCAGCAGTCCCTCCTGGGTGCTCCTCCAAGTCCCATAGGAGCAACAGTGAGTGATTACCAAAACCAAATGAGGTGTGTAGCAATGGCTCAGCAACAGATGGCTTACCTTGCTGCTCATCAGCCTGTTCCCCTCTCTGCTAATCCATTGTTGAATGCTCATAGGCATCGTACGTATGATAGAGATGGCTCAATAAATTATAACAGAAGCCATTCAAACCAGAGACACGCCTCATATCATGGACAAAATCCACAGTATGACAACAGGATTGGAAGACCTTCAGCTGTCGATAATCACACTATGCAGGCTATAAAGTCTCAATTTAACAGACAAGCCGAGGATAATTCTAAAATGTTAGCTCGGTTACAACAACAACACGGTCGTTTTGACTACAGTAGATTGGAATTTCCAAATAACAGTAATAGGCACAATAATGACAGGTACCACAGAGAGAGTGAAAGGCCTGATAACACTTCTCGGCATCAGAGGTACAGTGATCAGGGCGGCTTTCACGGCCACAATGACAGGTCTGGCAGGAATCGTCAAGAGCCTTATAACAGGCATTCCAGACGCTGATTTTATCCTGTAGCTTATATTGTTACTTATTTTAGTATTTTTGAAGACCACTTATTGCCCGTAGAAAAAATGTTAATATTGTATACTTTTATTTTGGAGGGTGGGGCTGGGGATTACAGTTCAATAGTACAGTATAATATTCAATTTAACGTTTTATTGTTAAATGTAGATTATTGAAGTTCAAGACATCACTTCTGATCTACTCTGTCCAGATGTGAATTTTAATTGTTTTAATTTGTATAAAACATTGCCAGATGAGTAATTTAAGAACTGGTGATTATTTGTCAAGGAAAATTTTGTTTTCTCAAAGGTCTATTTTGTTAACTATATTATTTTATCGTTTAATACAGGACATTTAAAATTATTTGTATACTGTATATACATTATGTACTGTATATATTATGTATAATGTATTGTGCATTATATATTATGTATAATGTATTGTGTATATATAATACAATACAGTAAGATTTTGCAGTGTTTTTCAGATTATGTTTAATGTGTATGAATATGTGAAGTAATTTTTTTTTATTACCAATGCCAAAAAATTATGACACTCTTGGTTCAAACAGTTAACATTTTAACCAACTTAAACAGAACCAGATTTAATATTTGTCTTCTGTAGACTATGTACTTGAAATGGCTTCAAATTGTTTACTTTGTGTTTGGACAGTTATTGTGGAGTTACAATACGAAAATAAGACAGCCCTGGTAGCAAAGAACCGAGAATGATTTCAGTAATTTTGTTACATACGAAATGTTTGGTATACGTGTTCGTACTTTTACGTGTTTTTTTTCAGTGTTGGGTAGAAAGAGCACTAGTTAAATGCGTTTTAATCTTGTAAACTAAATTTGTGCAATTAAAGAATAAGAATAATATTGATATTACATACCATTACTGATGCATGTGCGAGGAAATTGGAAATATATTACCTGTATGATTGTAACACTGGGCCAGGCTGTCAGTAAGTCACTGCAACACATGAGATTTAGGGTCTTTAGTGCCTTTCACACATTATGTACATGTTTGTGGCTGTAACTAGAGCATAAAGTTTTCTTATTAAACCTACCTTTGCATAGAAACCATGAATCATCATATCTCATCTTTCCTATTTTTGATAGGATGGGGAGGCACTTGCCAGGAAAGAATTGAGATGTATTTTAGGAAAAACGGCTTTAAAGGTAAGGCATTAACATCTGACCCCCCTTTCACAGTAGCATCTTGCACCATACGCTTCACACTGCTACGCATTAGTATTATTAAACCTAACCATTCACCCAGCAAGCATAAGAAATATTGGAGGAACAAAGGAGGATTTCAAGAAGCAATTAGATAAGTTTCTGCAAGAAATGCAGGACTAACCAGGTTGTAGTGGATAGGTGGGCCACTCTACAGCCTATTGGACCACGTTGCTCACAAGTTGAGCTTGGCCCTAGGCTGGGCTTGGGTAGTAAAACTCCCAGAACCCTCTCCAGGTAAAATCACACTACCACACTTCCTATCATTACTACACCCAACCATTTTAAGAGGTTGTTACCTTGAGCTCGTCTTGGTGGTTTCGGGGCTTAGCGTTCCTGCGGCCGGGTCCTCGACCAGGCCTCCTTTTTGTTACACACCCACAGGAAGCAGCCCGTAGCAGCTGTCTAACTCCCAGGTACCTATTTACTGCTAGGGCATCAGGTGCATCAGGGTGAAAGAAACTCTGCCCATTTGTTTCCGCCTTCACCAGAGATCGAACCCGGAACCTTAGGACTACGAATCCCGAGTGCTGTCCACTCGGCCGTCAGGCCTCCCCTGACGGCTGAAACCAATTTCATTAAACAATTGTTGAAACCAATTCCATCCACAACTTTGAATAAAAAATATGGATTTTTTTTCAGAGAGGTAATTAGCACGTTGGGTATAAATAGCTAGGTGGGGGGGGGGGGGCATAATGAGCTCAATCTTGCATCCCCATAGTCTCTGATAGGTTAGCACATTTGCTGTCATTACCACATCTGACCCCTTCACATTTGCTGGCATCACCAAACTTCCTAGCTTCAACACACCCAACCCTCCACACTCGCAATATATCTACACCACAATTGCTACGAAAAACTAATTATATTTTTTTAGCAATCAGCGAAGTTGCATACAAACAATGGTACATTAGCTGCATTAAAAGTTTACTCAAATTATATTATTATGGGTTTATTTTTATCAACTCTGTTTTAGTAAAAATGTACTGTGTGTGTGTAATTATATGGCATATTATAATTATACTGTATGTGAGTGTTTTGAGTTTTTCTTGTATAGGTCTCTGTAAAGACATTGTATGTACAGATAACATTTTTAGGCCATGTCGTCACTTGTAAACTATTTTGAGTCATTTCAAGTTTATTTAATTCATTTGTTGAAATGTGTAAACTAATATTGCAGTATTTTTGCTTACCTTCTATTGGAATAAATCTGTAAGACTAGAACATAAAAGTAATTTTAAATATCTTTGTGAAAATTTCTGGTATTGGATATGTTTAAATCCATTGTTTTTGTATGATTTTGACAGCATAATTGAGGTATCCTTTCAAGAAGTTTTTATTTGTAGGAAAACACACACAGCTTCTATATACATCCTTATCTTGGCTATTAAATACTGCTATGTTCCTTGACTGTTATCTGGCCATAAATGCACCATTATAGTAATAACACCCGAGGTAGCATTTAGGCTTGACATAGCGTAAACTATGTTAAGCCTAATATTGCAGTGAACTAAATATTTGAACATCTTACATTAGCACAAATATGTTTTCTATATTTTTCAATACTAAATAGACTTTTCAGTTAAAATCAGACTTTTGTTTTTGTTTCTTTGCTTCATATAAATACTGAATGCTTAGCATCCTTGAAAGATCTTCAAATAACCTAAACACCTTATTATTCATTTTCCTTCTTTATGCCAGTAATTTGCCCCGAAAGCTCGATTTTTGTAATCTCCCGAGTATTTGTGTGTAAATATTATCATCCCCCAAGCTTGTGTCTGAATCTGGACAAAATCATTCGTGTGTATGAGTGTGTATTGAGCCATGTATGATAATTCTGTTAATCTCATGTTGAAGCTATTAAAAATACACTAGGCAGAGTAACTGTATGCATGCGATTATTATTAGTATGTAGTGGATTGCAATGGTATCAGAATATATTCATTATATTACCTAAAATAACTAGAATTCCAATTAAACTCAGTGTAATATACAGTAATACCAGGTGATCATTATGCCAAGCTAGCAACCCAAAAGCAAAAATTAAACGATTAATTTTTGGCTAAAGAGATGGCATTGGTTTCTAATTTGGTTTAAGGTAATGTTGGTAGTAGAACTGTGTGTGTACCAGCATGTATGATCTACCCCTCCGGTCTCACTTAACCTGTGGAAGTGACTCTTGACAGAGTACCTGGTAGTTTCATTTGTAAATAAATGATAATTTTTTATACCTAGTAAATAAAGATAGGAAATGCGAGCTACAAGGGAAGGGAACTATCAGGGGAAAGTGCCAAGTCATTATAACTAGCACTGGGAAGGGATCAAGAATAAGGATTTGGGATGGGACTGGGGGGAGGAATGGTGCCCAGCCACTTGGACGGTCAGGGATTGAACGCCAACCTGCATGTAGCAAGACTGTCACTCTACCGTCCAACCCAGGCATTTAAAGTTTGAAAAGGTTTGGCATACGTAGCAGTACAGTACTGTATTTCCCAACGTGTGTAAAACGAGTTACTATACCATTAGAAAGTTTGTAGGATATTATTTTCTAATATGGTTTCCTGACCGTCCCTCGCGGTCACTTGTCCCCTCGATAGAATTCTTAGTGAATTGGATACCTTTGATATCGTTCGCTTTATGCGCTTCTGTTTTTGTATTTGCATCCTTAGTGATATTTAACGCCTTTTGAATATCCTGCACATTTGATGGTGCTACGCAGCCTTTCTGGCGTGGTGCCTTTTTATAATTACTTGTTTCTAATTTTACCTTTAGTTTTAGGGAATTTGGAAAGCTGTCAGTGGGATGCATTGTGCAAATCTTTCTCGGTAAAATATTAAATACCATGGGGCCTCGACTTCCGATGCTAATCCATTCCCAGAGACGGATCGGAAGTCGAAATATCGGAAGTCGAAGCGAATTTTCCTATAAGAAATAAAGGGATTTGAATTAATCCGTTCCCCACCCTCCAAAATATTAACATAAAAATACATTTTATTCTGAATACGATGTATTTTTCTAACTACAATACAGTACCAAAGTTACTCTTACCTTTATGGAGGGCTCTTGATAGCGTATGGAAGGTGGTGATGGGGGAGGAGGAGAGTTGTTACTGTTTGGAAGGGGAGTCCCCTTCCATTATCACATCAGGCAGTGATGTTTTCTCTGGGGTACTCACTCTCCTACGTTTTGCCTGAATACCACTAGGACCTGGTTGTGGTTCAGTGCTTGTTTGTCTCGCTACAAATTTGTCAAGAGATTTGTTTTTCCATTCGTTTTAACATTTGTCTGTAATGATGCATCAGTTTAGCACCCATAATGTCCTTTTTCTTAGCTAGTATGGTGGATATCGTTGACTGAGATTTGTTGTACTGCCTAGCCAGTTCACCTACCTGCACACCATCTTCATATTTACAATGATCTCTTGTTTCTGCTCTATGGTCATTCTTACATGGGATCTCATATGTTGAGCCTTAGCACTGACTTTCCTGGGACTCATGGCGTATTATAATAATAATTACTTTAATGTTCAAAATGCAAAAAATCACCACAAAAGCGGAATTTCTTATAGGCGCGATCGTCACTAAGCGGGTAGCTGTAGTAAACTGAGGCAGGTCGGATCGCGTGACCGGGAACCACGTGCTCGGCCGTGTACCAACAAATATCGGATGTCGACGACACCATCGGATGTCGAGTCGCATTTTTCGATGAAATTTATATCGTAACTTGAATTTATCGTAAGTAGGGGCAATCGGATGTCGAGGTGCCACTGTATAAATATATTTAATTTTAAAAGGTAGATGAAATTATAAACAGCTTTTAAAATCACTATTTTTGAGCTGGCAAAATATATAAAGAATGTAACTTCTCATGAAAATCTAGACTTGCTAGAAGTTCACTATTTTGCATGGACCATCATACGTACATCAAAAGAATTCTTGCAAGATTTTTATGTATACTACATCGCTTATGGATGAATTTCTTATTTTAAGAACGGAAATTGGAGTTTATCTCTACTGTCTTATTCGTTTAGTTTTACTTGGCATAATTTAAGTGTGAAGTCTGCCTCTTGCTACCATGTTCAGCTTTTAAGAAATGTCAATATTAATTTAGGTTATGTGAATTGACATATATATTGACCCCATCATTAAATTTTTCTTAATAGTTTAAAGATTTCGGGTCACTTTTTGGCGCCCAATAGTTTTTGGTTCTGATGATTACACTCCATTCCTATTTAGGAGTATTATAGAGTGTTCAAGATTATTATTTAAATTGTATATAATAATTCTGCATTGATGGTGCTAATAGTAGCCTCCAGTAACCACTATTTTGCTCATTTTCTTTCCTTACTATACACACATAAGATTTAAAGATACGTGAAAATCAAGAGGACTATTTGAAACCATCAATAATTAGAAAAAGACAGTTTCAGATCACTATTAAAAAATGATTTAGCACAGGTAAGGTATTCTTTACACAATTGTGGTAGTTGGGCAAGTTTACATAATGGTGGTAGTTGGGTGAGTTTACCTTATGTTGGTAGTTGGGGGAAGGAGGCAGCAAGAGTAGGCTATGTAAGCTAACACCATTAGACACTTGAGAACAACTATGATAAATTGGTTAAAGATGCGGCATAATGATCCCTGCTCCTGTATCCACAAATAGGCAATGTGTATCAGCTCAAACATGCTCTGCTTTTGTGTAACTCTGAATGAAGTAGCTATCTCTTACAAGTACTGTACAGTATAGTACTGTACAGTGGCAGAAAGTGGAAAGGTTCTTGCTAAGCAGAATCATGTCAAATATATGGTACAGTACATACTGAAAAATGTAAAAGATAAAAATATTTAACTTAAATTGCACAAAACATTATATGATGTCTTGAGTAACTGTCGATAAATTGTGCACGACATCATATGATGATTGGGAGTACAACGCAAGATTTAAGTCCCGCGGCTACACGGGGTTCACACCAGCTTCCTCGGGGTTCTTGTAAACAGATGCCATTAAAAAAAAAAAAATTGTGGGCAACATTCCAGAGTGTGAAAACCTCAGTACTGAGTGAGCCACCAAGGGTGGTGCATACTGAGTTCACAGCACTGCTGCTTGTGACCACAGCATCGCCTAAAAATGTCAGAAATATATGTAACTGGTATTAGCGATGATAGTATTACAGAAGACCCCTGACTGTGATAAAAATTCCAGGATTCTGATAGCAGGATTGTTGTGATAATTTGTGCTGTGCATAGTATTGTGGGAGGAGTAATGTTGAGGGAGGGCTGTAGCATCATCTGCCGAATCTGTGTGGCCACCTGTTACTGTCTGCACTCACCATACTAGTTTGTGGTTTGCTATGGTGAACACAAATGTAGATACTTGTATGTAATGTGTATGTATATTGTAATAACAGCAAAAGGAGTATGTTAGAACTCATTTTTGGTGAGGGAGGTGGCACCATCTGCATGACTTGTCATGCTGTGTAAGGGTGGCCACTATGATCTTTGGGCACCATACCAGCTTAGTTGTACAGTTATTGGTAACAAAATGTGTAGATACTTGTATGTAACCTGTGTGTATATAGTGTAATAACAGCAAAACTATTTGTTTATTGTTTTATGAACATAATAATTGAATCACCAATATGATTACAATACTTTTGAGTATAGCGATGATTCACATTTTATTATATAAATATATCACACTACACACTATTGAATAATATTACTGCAAAAACACCTAGAAAAATCAGATATTGAGATAATTAGGGAATAATATCTTTGACACCTCGGGTGGAGCCGACTGCCTCTGGCGATTGCTCTGTCAACGCCTTTTTTTTTTCCCCTGTGGGTGTTGAAGGCCATATAGCCCAGAGCAGTTTAAGGGCTAAATACGAACTTTTTCCCAGTCATGTATCAAAATACGCACTTCACAACACACCTGTTGTGAAGTGCCTCAACATGTACAGAAGTATGTATTGAGGTTTGGTGTGGGGTAAATGCTACTTGAATACAGTAGCTATTAAAATGGGCAGAACTATCTACGGGTGAAGCACTGTACTGTGTACTATAGGGGCAGTGGTATATTGTGTATTGCAGGTGCAACACTGTACTTCAGGTGTATACAATGAGTTCTACTACCATTTATTACTATATTTGTTCTTAAAGCCATTATCTTTACAACCATCTCTGCTTATAACTATTTCAATTATTACTGTCACCATTACTAATAATGGTGACACCATTAAAGCTAGTATTTTGCTGTGAATGTAATGCAACAGCTTTTGCATCAATCAAATGACAAGAAAGGTTTAATTTTCTAACTACTCTGCTGAATAAATAATAAATAAATAGCCACAGGTCATCTTTACACTACTGTATTAGATATTTTGCAGGCCATAATATTTCCATTAACATCTTTTGTTGCACAAAGTGAGTGTGTAATTTACTATTTTTGTCTGCAGAATCGAGCTATTACCTTTTGGACCCTGCCTTTCTAACCAATCTATTTTTCCTCTATTATATCAACTACAGATTTTTCTAACACGCACACACACAACTTTTGTTACAGCTAGAATATGCAGCATAAATAGTAACACAAATCAATAAAATTGATAGGGAAGAATTCCAGAGACCTGGAACTTCTAGCAGAAGAGGTCATAGATTTAAACTAAACAAAGCTGCCCAAGAAACATAAGAAAATTCACTTTCACAAACAGAGTGGTAGACAGTTGGAACAAGTTAGGTGAGACGATGGTGTTGGCCAACACCGTCGGCAATTTCAAAGCGTTATATGACAGTGCTGGGAAGATGGGATACCATGAGCATAGCTCTCATCCTGTAACTACACTTAGATAATTACACATCCCCAGGAAGCAGCCCATAGCTGCTAACTCCCAGGTACCTATTTACTGCTAGGTGAATGGGGACATCGGTGAAACTCTGCCCATTTCTTTCCACCTCGGCCAGGAGTTGAACCCGGTCACTTAGGACTATGACACCCCCCACCCCCGACCGCTGTCCATTCAGCTGCATGGCCCGTGTGTGTGTGTGTGTGTGTGTGTGTGTGTGTGTGTGGTGTGTGTGTGTGCGCGCGTGTGTGTGTGCGTGCGTGTGATGGTTTTTCAATTTAAAAACTTTTAATATCAATTAGAGAACTATTCATTATTCCATTATTTTTAACATTAAACAATATCATTCTATATTTTGTTTGAACTAAATCTTGGTGGACTCCATTTTGTAAAAAATTAAATAAATTTAATCATGGGTAGGTTTTGATAGGCGAGAAGTCATAGAAGCAATTGGTTATTATTCGACATCACAATACAGTCGGATCACAATTGTGAGAATTATATATAACATTAAACAATTCTGGTACCAGTATATGCAAGTGTGAAAGCCATATTTTATATTCTTAGTTGAAAGTACTGTACAGTACTGTATATTTAAGTTAGTACATGTCAATATGTCGAAGAAAAAATTAATACCCGTTCTGATGTGGTTGTTTACTTCAAAACTTTGAATATACTTTCCAAGCTTTGTGCCATTTGTAGCTGTTACCTATTTTGTTATCTATTGAATGCATTTTTTTTTTTTAATACCGGTAATTGTCAGACTTGTATACAGTACCAGTGAAGTGCAAGGTAGAGGCTTTAGACAATTTTTATAATAAGGATTATTATTTTTATCTCCTTTAGTTTATTCTGCAGAGGGCAATTTCAGATACTGTACAATAATGAATGCTACTGGAGATGGTAATTTTTTCTTTTTATTGGTTCACAATATTGTATTTTTTTTTACATTTTAGGATAGATGCATTACAGGGGGTGTTGTTGGAACAATTCTTTTTTCTTAGTATTTTTCATGTAAAGTCTTGCAATGCTCAATTAGCTTGAAGCATATTATTATATAAAATTCAGTTGTAAAATGTTTTAGGATTAATCAGTCAGGCTATCATTGCTATTGTGGTACACTGATGACAATTTTAATATATATAAATATAAAGTTTTATATTTAGTTACACTGTAATAGCTTTTTGTTCAACCTTCAGAAATATTTTTTATTTGCATTAAATTGTTTTAATTGGTATTTCAGAGAGTTAACATACAAACTGTGCAATTTAGTTTATAAATAGAAGTACTTGATTGAAAAATTGCATCTTCCATCTCATTGCAAATAAATTGTGGTCATTATCTTATAAAATTGTGGGTTATTGATTTGTATTTGAAATATACCAGTAGTACACTTTCATCAGTGTTTTGTCTTAACAGTTTATACAAAGTCAAAGTACAAAACATTATTTACCAGTGGCTGATGAAGGATTCATTAAATATTGCATCAAATTGTTGGCTTTTATTGAAGCTGTAACCTAAATTTTGTCTGCTTTATATTTAATAGACATATTAAATATATATGTACTATATTTAAATACTAAGCATTATGGGTATGGGCTCAAAAAATGTCAATGGTGTGAAAGTGAAAATAATAAAGGCTGGAAAAAATAATTTTGCATAAGAATTTACAAACTTGGTGCAAAATAATTACTGTATTGCCTATCATTGAGAGCAGTCAGTTCTGCTCTCACCAAGGTTATTTTTAGTTTTTAAGCCCATTTCTAATTGTTTTTTCTGGTGATGGTTTTACTGCATGGGAAATGTTACATTATCCTAAAATAGATGTACTAGAGTGGACAAGATACACATTATTTTGTCATCAGATTAAGTACCTGTACTAGTGTCTGGCCAGTAACTGGATAGGTTACAGTGCAGACAGCCTCATCCTTGGCTTGGGGACATGGTTGAATTCCATTGTCCTAACATACTGTACTTGCACACCTTTCCCTTCTTGGTATCCCCCCCCCCACCTCCCTGGAAGGTTAAATACATGGAGACGTGTGTGATCTCCTTTCATACAGCGTTACTAATCCAGCACATGCAATACTTCCAGCAGATTTTTTTCATCTAACATGAAGTCGACATTGAAATAAGGGAATGAGCTGATATACCGACAAAACCTGCTGGATTATGACAAATGACTTGACATCTATATGTAAGTGTTAAATTTCTCTTCTTTCTACCTTATTGAGTTACATACCGATACATGAAAATGACATTGCAATATTGTACCTTAAATAATTTTGGCATATTAATCACTGTCAGGTAATGTGTTAAGTGTACAATTGCAATAAGAGAATTATACAGTAATTTCTCTTTCAACATTCCTTTGACTTAAATTTAGCAATGCCAACTTGAAAATACAGTACAGTACCGTATATAATTTAGGCAACAATAAAAATTATCTAGAAAGCATTTCTGGTTAGACAGTTAAAAAAAAAAATAATGGTGCTTAGCTAGGTATGTTACTAAACATTTAAGTGGTTCTTGCATTGGGACAGAAGCACTTACTCTATGAATACCAATACCAAGGTCAACACCTTGCCATCTATGGGACATTCCTGCTACATTAATCATACGTCTATTACATTGGCTTGAAAAGTTCTCAATTCTAGTAAACTAGCAGACTGGTGTCCTTTGTAAGTTGTACAGTTATCAACAATATACTGCTGTTATTGTTGTTCCTGTATCAGTAGTCGAGGTTCCCAGTTCCAGTCAAGAGCTTGTAGCCAATTTCATGCACTTGCAAGTACATTGCAGTATCTTTATGTATGACAGTATCTATCATTTGTATCTGAATAACAAATGACAGCCTCATTGGCTTTTGTAGGCCATGTTAAGTTAAAAGTAGTAATTATCAAAAGAAGGCACCAAAAATGGGAATTGAAAGGCATTAAATACCACTAAAGATGTCGATACAAGAACAAAAGCACCTAAGGTGAACGATATAAAAGGTATCCGATTCACCAAGAATTCTATCGAGAGAAGTAACCGCAAGGGACGGATGGGAAGCAAGACGCACACGTCTTGAAAGTCTGGACATTCAACAAGGATATGCATGGACCGTAAGAAGGAAAATGCAGTTTGGACAATAAGGAGCAGGGCAGCGCTCCAGTAAGTGCCCGAAAGTTAAACGTGTATGGCCAATACATATCCTTGCCAGAGCCATTTCCCATCACTGGTTACGGTGGTAGGAGGAAGGGCATGGGGACATGCTGCCCTAAGAGAATGTAGTTTGTACAACAAAAAGTTAATAAACCTGCAGATAACATACTAAATCAAATTATATAATGTCAAAAAGTTATTGGAATAGGCTGATGAAACAATGATGAATTTTTATTCAAATACCAGTACTATTTAAATATTTTATTTGGGCCTTAAGTGAAATTACCAGTACATGAGTTAATAAGCTGATATTCCATTCCCCCTCATAATCCAATACAAATTATAAATACTGTAATCAAGTTGCGTGTTAGTCATAGAATAGCTTGCATTTCTTACTTCAAGCATGAGCAGAACTAAGATGAAGTTTGACATTATTGTACTGGAACAGTATTTCATCCCTTAAAATTGTTTCGTATGTCAATAACTTTTAAAGTGAGGAGTTATGCCATTCTATGTTCACCGGCACACCACGATGAGGTCTGCAACTACGAGCCGGACCAGGGTTAAGAATCCTAAGGAAATCCTATTTGAAGAAACCCTTAATATGGTATCTTCATGGATAGAATCCTTAGTTGCATGGAACCCTAAACCAAGAACCTACAAGAAATAAAATTTCTCGTTTAAAGAAAATAATAAAGTCCTGTAGAGTACTTGGGATTTCCAGTGATAGGTTACCACCAGAAATCACTCGCCACCAGCTAACTAGTGATATGCTAACAACCACCCCAAGGAGTGGCAAAGGATAAGGACATAAGTGGATAGGAAATAGATAAAAGTATTGTGAACAAGTCTACTGCCTTATATGTAGGACTACAGTACTGCCCAATAGTAGTCCAATAGCTAGAAACCAGCTAAAAAATTGTTCAATCGGTCCAGCCTTCTTCTGTAGACTGGTTTATCAATTGANTACATTAGTACACCCACCGAGGTGCAGTGGTCAGTGCCAGTGGCGTTGATGGGAGACCCCGTGGAGGCCTGAGTTCGAATCGTTTGAGGGCCATAGACTGATTGATGAAGATTAAGCCCCCTATGAGGTGGGCACGGGCATGAATAGCCCGTAAAAGGGTCATAGAGTTAAATTGATATATATATATATATATATATATATATATATATATATATATATATATATATATATATATATATATATATATATATCTGATCACTGTATTATTCTCTAGTAATGTTCCTTGTCAGGTGAGACAACTTCCCTCCACCTAGTAACACAAGGAAGGGAGGCGGGAAGATAAATAATAACTGGGAGCACTAACTTTTTTTTTCAATAGGCGTTACAGCCCCGCTCCTGTGTCAGGTAAGTCCACTACGGGCTCACCATAGCCCGTGCTACTTGCCCCGCTCCTGTGTCAGGTAAGTCCACTACGGGCTCACCATAGCTCGTGCCACTTGCCCCGCTCCTGTGTCAGGTAAGTCCACTACGGGCTCACCATAGCTCGTGCTACTTGCCCCGCTCCTGTGTCAGGTAAGTCCACTACGGGCTCACCATAGCCCGTGCTACTTGCCCCGCTCCTGTGTCAGGTAAGTCCACTACGGGCTCACCATAGCCCGTGCTACTTGCCCCGCTCCTGTGTCAGGTAAGTCCACTACGGGCTCACCATAGCCCGTGCTACTTGCCCCGCTCCTGTGTCAGGTAAGTCCACTACGGGCTCACCATAGCCCGTGCTACTTGGAACTTTGTGTTCCAAGTAGCGAATCTTAAACAACAACAACATTGCACTTCATTCCGGGGGCGGCAACACAGCAAGCTCTGCCTAAACGCTTCCTACATGCTGGATGAGGGTGGAGGCCCGCACTCTCTCCTGGACCCCGGCCAGGATTGATCATTTACGTATTCCCTTGCGAAACCTGTACATCTTCCCTCAGTCATGGCAGCTCTGTTGACATATATTTTACCAAAGTCACTCTGGGGCTTCTGAAGTTTCAATGCTCTTGTTGAATAAAGGTAAACAAAGCCGCCATGACTGTTGGAAGATGTACAGGTTTCGCAAGTGGTTGTGTATACATGCTTAATGAATCCTTCTAACACTATCTTAGAAAAGGTCATTGAGTCTTTTTTTTTTCAAAGTTTATTTCTCAATGTGGGTCTCGTCTGCCTCACTACCAGACCAGAGCTATACAAAGCACTCAGTGCAGCAAGAATATAGTCTCTTCAATTGTTTTGCATTAAAAGGCATCGCTGACCACTGCGGTGCTTTGTCTGACTCTCAGTCCTTCTCAACATTAACAATGATTGATGTTAGTCCTTTATCTCGGTCTAAGACTCAGACTAAGACTCAGACTTAGACCTTTGATAAACACCTAATTCTTACGTTCAATCGCTTGGATGCTGCTCCAGTGAACGCTAAACTTACACTTCTATCGGAAGGACATTTCTAACTCCCATACCTCACATCTAACCTCATAGCTCACATCTAACCTCATAGCTCACATCTAACCTCATAGCTCACATCTAACCTCATACCTCACATCTAACCTCATACCTCACATCTAACCTCATACCTCACATCTAACCTCATACCTCACATCTAACCTCATACCTCACATCTACTAACCTGGCACTACACCTCACATTCCACCTCTAACCTCACACTCTAGTGTAGCTGTGAGTGACATGTCACAGAGTGGCTTCAAGAACTGAGAACTTGATAAACACCTCCAAAGGATACCTGATGAACCAGGCTGTGACTCGTACGTCAGGCTGCGAGCAGCCGCGTCCAACAGCCTGGTTGACCAGTCCAGCAACCAGGAGGCCTGGGCGATGACCGGGCCGCGGGGACGCTAAGCCCCGACACCAACTCAAGGTAACCTCAAGGTAGGTCAAGGCACAGCTGTACTCTAGTATCCCACAACCAATCAATCAAACAAAGTTTATTGGAAAGAAATTGTGTACAAAGAACACAAGTGTACTGTACACCTGCAGGGGGCAGGTGTTGCACTTACTGATGAAACCACTCTAACCCCCAATTCCAAGCCCCCCCCCCCACATGCCCTCTACACACACACACACACACACACACACACACACACACACACACACACACACACACACACACACACACACACACACACACGCACACACACACGCACACACACACACACACACGGGCCTGGTGGATAGGGCGCAGGACTCGTAATTCTGTGGCGCGGGTTCGATTCCCGCACGAGGCAGAAAGAAATGGGCAAAGTTTCTTTCGCTCTGAATGGCCCTGATACCTAGCAGTAAACAGGTACCTGGGAGTTAGTCAGCTGTCACGGGCTGCTTCCTGGGGTGTATGTGTGTGTGTGATGTGAAAAAAATAGTAGTTAGTAAACAGTTGATTGACAGTTGAAGCGGGCCGAAAGAGCAGAGCTCAACCCCCGCAAACACAACTAGGTGAATACACGCACGCACACACACGCACGCACACTGGCGCTCGACCTTGCAAGCATGTCTAGGCGAGTACACACACCCAGAAGCGCACATCAATACAATCACATCAGCGGCACACGCTAAGCTAGTTAACATCTTGACAGCCTTCAAGATTTCAGGGAAAGATGTTTTTAGAACGAGAGCCTTAGGGCCCGTGCAGAAATATCCCTGAAAAAACACACACGAAGGTCAGACCAATGCTGGAGTATGCAGTACCAGCAGTTGTACCAACATTACCCAGTATTTGTTGAGGATGTTCGTGTACTGATCAATCGTCTTGAAAATTTTGTGAAGGTGAAAGGTACGGTAAGGTAATTATCAAAAGAACTCACTAAGCCATTACGACTATATACCGCTTCGAAAAGATAAGAGATTTAGGATAGAACGGAGGAAAGGAATGCTACCCAACCACTTGGACGGTCGGGGATTGAACGCCGATCTACAAAAAAGAAAGACCCCTCGCCCTACCGTCCAGTCCAAGTGATTTGGCATCATTCCTATCCTCCGTCCTATCCTAAATCCTTCTCCTTTCCATGTGTTATACTGTATAGTCGCAATGGCCTTCAGGTCACATGGCGTGAGGGACCTTATTGCATATTATAGCGTCTAACAAATCCACAAGGGCCGTGACGAGGATTCGAACCTGCGTCTGAGAGCATCCCAGACACTGCCTTAATCGACTGAGCTACGACATGATAAGAATTGCAGAATCGTTCATTTGATGCACCGCGCTATTGTGATTTGTGTGTTATAATATCTACTTTATTACATATTTCTCTCAATTATCCATACACTGTATCGATATTCTGAAGCTTTCCTCGTCATCTGAGCCAGGGTGCTGTAGAGAGTTTAATCGTTGTTTTGGTAACACACAATCATCATTCTAAGCAAAGAACAACAGAGATGTAATTCATTTATACATTACGAGGTTGATTTAATACAAAGCCAGCACCACCTGGCAACCACAAGCGCAATGTTTACAAGCAACACGTGGCAGTGTGACGTCACAGTCCTTGGCAACCTTGGCAACTGTAGCCATAATGTTTACAAGCAACACGTGGCAGTGTGACGTCACGGTCAACCCACCTTGGCAACAACGCCACATTGTTTACAAACAACACGTAGTAGCATGGCGTCCCGTGCAAGGGGGTTATCTTGAGGTTATCTTGAGATGATTTTGGGGCTTTAGTGTCCCCGCGGCCCGTCCTCGACCAGGCCTCCACCCCCAGGAAGCAGCCCGTGACAGCTGACTAACACCCGGTACCTATTTTACTGCTAGGTAACAGGGCATAGGGTGAAAGAAACTCTGCCCATTGTTTCTCGCCGGCGCCTGGGATCGAACCCAGGACCACAGGATCACAAGTCCAGCGTGCTATCCGCTCGGCCGACCGGCTCCCCAGACATAAAACTCCTGCTGTATACACGGATTTTGTGAGTGTAATAAATGTGACCATAGAATGATTGATAAGAAATACCAGGTAAGGAAAGAAGAGAAACTCAGATTTCTAAGAGATCACAAAGCATGGTATTAAATCATCATTTGTTACAATATCCAAATCACGAAAATTGTCTCAATGGAGGACGATGAACATCAACAAATATTTAACAATCATTTCATTGGGTTAATGAAGATTACAATCTTCAACAGAGAACAATTTCAACTTTTGTAGAGAAAAGCACAAAGCTGAAAGGAGGCTACTGAATATTATGCGAAGTCAAACATAATTCGACGGAACGTCAATAATATTGTTCAAAATCTCTCATTTCGTGTTAAATTTCCAAGCATTTTATTCCTGCCGGGAGTGTGAGTTTAACAATGAGGAGACAAACTGTTTTTTATTCTAAAACTATTATCAGATAAAATGTGTAGAGTCTTGGAGAGGAAGATTAAGAGTACCCTGAAGATAACCTCGGCATATACACATGATTCGCCAATAAAAAATATATTTTGTTTGTATTTTCAAAATATATTAATTAAGTACCACGTCATATTACCTGTGCATGACCTCTAAATGTACTTGAGAATTCGATTCTTGCAACTATTTGATTAGTCAGGTTATTGCTCCTTAGAGCCAGCATGATAATTATAGTCTAGCAGTCACAACGTGGTCGATCCCAAGTCATCAGAATGCGATGTCATCAACCAGTTCAGTATAAATATAACTTAGAAACCAAAGTATCACAGGCCTTGGTTGCTCGCATCAGAACAGTGGATATTGTAGTGATGTGAAGAGGCCAGTGCACCTTTATTAACCCCTGGAAATATTCTAAAGTCTTTAGGGGATTAGTTTAAATACAGTAGGTGTAGTAGCTTACCTGAAGTTCTTGAGAAGTTTTAATCTGGCTTGTAGCTCGTGTAGGTGTTTGTCTTTCATGTGGGAGTTGTCCTTTGCCTGTCGCAGCTCTTCACACGCCACCGTCAGCTTGCTGCGGCTCTCCTCTAGGCTGTGGCGTGTCTCCGCTATCTCCATGACCAGTACGTGGTTGTCGTGTTGAGCTTTCTCTAGGGCAGAGTGAGCTTCGCGCAGTCTGAGTTCGATCCTCTGGAGTTCGGACTCGCGTTCTTGTAGCTGCCCGACTGTATGTTGCAGATCGACCTGCATTGCTTCCTGCTCTTCTCGTGATGATTGCAGAGCTTCATAGGTAGCTTGCAGCTCGGCTTCTAGAGAGAAGTCCCCAGATATGAAAGCTGTGTTAAGTGGGTCTTCTTGGGACTCTGGTTTCTCAGGCTCTTGACTTAGCGAGGTATCTTCTTGAGGCTGTTGTTCCATCAGGTTGTGTGCTGGGTGGGAGGATGAAGAAGGGGCTGCACCCATAGTAAGCAGGGCTGGGCAGTCCAGCTCATTCAGCTGCCTCACCAGATTGTCGATGGTGTCTTCTTCGTCTGTGAGCGACAAGTCTGCTTGTGACATTCTTGGAGAAATATCTTCATTTCTCTTTATTTTTACCTGCATTGCCAGGTTCTCAGCATCAGAACTTTGAAGGGCAATACGCATATCTTCAATGACCTCTCGTAAGCACTGTAGCTCCTGTTCTTGTAGAAGAATCTGACGTTGGAGATAAGAAGTCTCAGCATCCAAAGGTTTTGACGAAATGTTTGAGTTACGATCGACGTGAGTTATCTGTCGGCATTTGCAGCAAAGAACCCCGGTAGTGTCACACTTGTCCAACACTCGCGTCTCTTCGCTCTCCAGCTTGGCATCCATCTGAGACATGCTCTGTGAGATGTTCTCCAACAGGTCATAGCGGCGCTGGACATTGACTACAGATGTCACCAGTCGAGGATTGTTAGGTCGTCGGCAATCCAGTGGCACGATGCTATTTACCTTGGCAGCTTGAGTTAACTTTGTGAATAACTTATTGTGGAACTCATTAAATTTGAGATGCAAAGGACATTCGCTGTCTTGAAACTTGTCTATGTTAACCGATGACAAATTGAGGGATCCATTAAGTGTCAAATTGGAACCTGAACAGCTGCATCTCTGCTGTGCTGCCTTCTTCCGGTCGTCCGGTAGCCCCAGCACCTGACACAAGGCGTCCATATCCTCCACATTAACCTTTCCCATCCCAGAGTAATCGAGATATCTGAACACTTCCTCGATGTACTGATCAATACCCAAGGATAACACCGAAACCTCGTTTCTTGGGGACTCGGGGACATGCAAGTTATAACTCAGTGCATACTTCAGCCAAAGACCCCGACTCAGTTCAACAGGGACGCCACGAGGCCTCACACAGTCATTATTTATTTTACTGTTTCTATATATATCTCTGAAATATTTGATACACGATTCGTTTTCTAGTTTGCCTTCATCACACACTTCCTGGGTGTCACTGCCGTCCCCTGGGTCCCTCACCACGCTCAGACCTCCCTCCACAACTCCGTCTCTCTGTTCATTGTATCCCGGCAAGTTGCAGCTCTCTGGAAGTGACTCGTAGGAGTTAGTGCTGCTGCCGGAACTACTCCTACCACTTCTGGGAATATTATTATTCTTATTAAGAGCGTTTTTGTTATCCACACTACCTCCTGTGACATTTTTGTCTTCACTAACGCTATAACTATTATTGGCACAATTTTCCCTCTTTACATAACCTTGAGAGGTGTTCATTAACTCACAGGAAATACTAGATTCACTTTTCCTTTCCTCGTTATTTGTTTCCTTTACGTAAATATTAGACTGTACTCCTAAACTCTGACTGTTGTTGCTGCTACGAGTGTCTGATGGGCTAGAAGTGTGTTTGTGCACGTCAGCTTGATTCTGAAAACTTGCAGATTGGCCTGGGGTTATATTCCGTATGAGCCCCAAGGGTGGCGCATAATCATCTGAGCTGTGCGAACTGATTCTTTCCACCTGTGACTGTGAACACGTCCCAACTCCCTCAGCCACGGGAAGATCTTGCACGCTGGTGTTCTCCTTGCTTTCCAAACTCTCTTTTAATTTGCATTTTCTCCATCCTAAGAAAGGCGACTTGGGAGATCTGTGGTTCTTGTTATTATTGTTTTTATTACTATTGTTCAGGGGGAGCTGCTGAGTGGAAGGGGAAGTTTGAGACTCCTCTTTGTTGGACCGGGAACGGACCTTACCGGAAAAGGAGCGGGACCTGAAGACAGCCCGTACGCCGGCGACTATACTGGGAGCCTCTCCTCCCGCTCCTGTTGGACGCTTGCACTCCATCCCTCAGGCACACCTGTCAAAAGGGAAGAATATAGGTTAATGAGATGACTAGACAATCGACTTGAGAATGGCCCAGGACGGACCGAAACGTCGCCGTCCCTTCACCTTCTAGTGTGTGGTCTGGTCAACATACTTCAGCCACGTTATTGTGACTCATCGCCTGCGAGATGGCTAGACTTGGTTAATGATTTTGTTAACCTAGATGGTCATATAGGTTAACAAAATGGAGTGTTATTTTCTCCTTTTCATATAGGTATGAAAAGGAGTGACAAATGAGTTTAGAAAAATATATATTGCTAGAAACTGTTTCCTTCAAGTTTGGAGCACACGTTTGCAAAATGTCCAATAATCGTTCTCCATCTCTAAGTGTTATTAGTGATTAGTGTTATTAGGTTATTACAATATCTATAAAGATATTGTATGTCTTATGAGCATATACACTGTTGCCTGGTTTTGATATGATTGGGTTATATTTTGTTTCAGAAAGTGGTAGTTAAATATTTGTTTAACCTAATCGCTGAAAATACAAATGTTTTTCTTATCACCTACACGCGATTATCGGCTTGATAATGGCAAGTGAAAATGCTATTTTTTTTAATTATTTTTAAGTAACAAAAAAAACAGCTACTCTATACTCTACGAAAGGTCACATTGAGTCAAGAGCCAGCTATGTGATGCTAAAAAATCCCCATCACACAGGATGGTTAGTCATACAGAGGCATGTGATAAGCAGTCTGCACTGGCAGACTCCGGATGCATTTTGAGGATATCATCAACACAAGATTGAATAAGGCAGCAGTGGTAATAAAGGTCCCCATCTCGCAGGATGGTTAGTCATACAGGGCCATATGCAGGCGATGAGTCACAATAACGTGGCTAAAGTATGTTGACCAGACCACACACTAGACGGTGAAGGGACGACGATGTTTCGGTCCGTCCTGGACCATTCTCAAGTCGATTGAGAATAGGGCCATATGTTTAGTAGCCTGCACTGGCAAATTTTGGGTACACTGTGAGGATATCTTCAAGAATACGAGTGAATAAAATAATTGCAAAGCTCCAGGTACCTCATGCCAACTGGTCTGGAAGGTCTAAAAAGAGTTAATAATGTGACTGATCCAGTCTGCGGAAGAACCCAGCCAGCGACGGGCACTTTCCAGGTGGCGGGGCGGCAGTGGCGGCCTCGGCCCTCACACTAACCCGACCTGCTAATAGTACGACGCATTTTGACGTACACTTTACCTAAAGCCAAAAATTGTCGATCTGGAAAATGGTAGACTGTTCCGTTTTCTGTTCTGAGTCCTCTGGTGGGTTAAGATAAGGCTACTTTAGTGCAACAGTTTCTTGACGTTGGGAAGCCTTAAGAGGACGGGCTGCTCACACTCAACCTGTCCTCTCGAATAATACATCGTATTTTGACGTCAAAATCCCCAACGAACAAAATATGATGTACTATAAATCATAGCGGCTCACAAACATTCACGTTTTCTATGCGTAGGTCTCTCGGTTAGGTTAGATTCAGGTGTTTTAGTATACTATTTTCTGTCCGTTGTGGCAACATGGCCTGACAGCTGAGTGGACAGCGTTTCGGATTCGTAGTCCTGAGGTTTCGGGTTCGATCCCGGTGGAGGCGGAAACAAGTGGGCAGTTTATTTCACCCTGATGCCCCTGTTCACCTAGCAGTAAATAGGTACCTGGGAGTTAGACAGCTGCTACGGGCTGCTTCCTGGGGTGTGTAACGAAAGGAGGCCTGGTCGAGAACCGGGCCGCGGGGACGCTAAGCCCCGAAATAATGTCACGATAATCTCAAAATAATCTCAAGATAAAAGCTCTCGAAGAGGGGCTGCACACTCAATCTGCAAGGTCCAGTACCCATACAAGTCAGCCTTGAATACCCTTCTCGGTAATATGA
>WNGS01169217.1:11358991-11374820 GCA_020271785.1 Procambarus virginalis
GATCCATAATCTCTCACCACAGTAGTATCCTAAGCCGCCGCCGACGACAACAAAGAAACTTTGTTTACACGACAAATTATCAAGAGAAAAAGTGCAATGCACTCTCATATACATTTGTTTGTGTTGTCTATTGTTGCATGTAAGAACAATGTGTACCTATTGTTTGTAGCTGTGTAAACTGTACACATGGGGGGGCTACACCCAGGACGTCATGTTCTCTCACTCTACAGGAGTCATATTCTTTCATCTCTCAGTGCCCAATGTCTATGTCATTCCCAGTCTCCGTGGACGCCCCACTCCAGCCAATTTCTAAGAGCGACGTTAGTAGACCAAGCAAAAAGGGTCCTCCACCTAGTGTAGAAGAGACTTCTGGCACAGTTATCAACACAGAATATAATCAATATGAAATTCACAATGACCAAGAGACCAAAGTAATACATAGAAACGTAAGATTTATGGAAATGTAGGTAATGCAAATTTTATTCAGACCTTATAAAGAGATCTACATGAACTCCATAAATGGTCAGAGACTGCCCGATACTCTTTAATATTGACAATGCAAGACTTGCATGTGGGGCATAACAATGCACACAAACTGCCAAATAAAACACCATTACCTTACAGCAGACGTACCTTACGGGGCCTCGTAGCCTGATGGATAGCGCGCAGGACTCGTAATTCTGTGGCGCGGGTTCGATTCCCGACGAGGCAGAAACAAATGGGAAAGTTTCTTTCACCTGAATGCCCCTGTCCTAGCAGTAAATAGGTACCTGGGTGTTAGTCGGCTGTCACGGGCTGCTTCCTGGGGGGGAGGCCTGGTCGAGGGACCGGGCCGCGGGGACACTAAAAAAGCCCCGAAATCATCTCAAGAAACCTCAAGATAACCAGAGTGAATGAGACAAGGACCTTGGAATTAGATTATGAAAAGATTCATAAGTGGGAGCTGCAGACAAGAATTAACCAAATCCTAGGAATAGTCAAACATAACTTTTATTTTCAGGGAAAGAAAGGTAATTAATATATAAATCTCTTGTGTGGCCCACTTGGATTTTTCTAAGCATGGAGGCCTATCTTCAGAAAGATATTCCTGCTTTGGAGAAAAAGTCAACACAGGCAACAAAATCATTCTAGAACAGTCGGTCTCATACCAGAAATGGTTAAGGACTGCATGATTAACAACACTACAAATCAGACATGACAGGACTGATCTCATCGATACCTTTAAAATATTGAACAAGTTGGAGGATATTAATGCAGACCACTTCTTCAAAAGGTCAGAAGTAACATGAACAAGAACAACGGATTCAAGCTCAACAAGCCATAATGTAGGACAGAAAACAGGAGATGTTTTTTCACCCAAAGGGTTATAAACCCATGGAACTGGCTTCACGCTGAAGCTGTAACTGCCAAAACCCTGCTACAATTTAAAATCCAAATAGATAAAATAATCATGACAAATGGGGGACCTTTGACAAGCTGCCTGCTTCCTGTCTTCATCGAGGCCACGAGAGAGATAGTAGTCCCTCAGGTAAATTCAGGTAAATTAAATGACATATAGATAGCTTGCATATTTACATGTATACACAAAATTGTTCCCAAATACAAGACAATGGATAGCTACAATTTAATTAATAGGGATAAAGTAAGATGTTAGGTACATGTATATTAACTTTAACATTATTAAAATGTAGAGTATTTTTCTATTATAAAATCATTTCCCATAGTCCTGTTGAAATCCCAACACACGATTGTTGTACTGTATAACATTTGACCTTTTCTGCTGTTTTAAGTTGATGATAGTCAATTTCAATATGTCCAATATATCAATTTAACTTGTGCAAATATCATGCAAGACATAACACATTTTATTAATTTTACTACAAGTATCGTTTAAGGTATGGAATAATATTGATGGTTAATAAAGATTATTTTATTTTACATCTTGCAAGTAACATGTGAGACTAGCACAGCATGGTAAATGTGAGTTTGAACGAAGATAAAACCAACAAAAAATTACTTTGAGTGAAAAGCCTCGCCTTGTTTCCTATGAAGAAAATTAGCTTTTGCTTATGTAAACTTAACAGATGAACCAAACACTATAATGATAATTTTGTGCAATAAAGCTCCTTAGTCCAAAAGTTTATTAATAATATTTGGCAGTTATTTGCATTAGAAGATTATCCGTTTACAATCCATAATCGTAAATGAGCTGGAAATATGTACAGATTCTGTAGAGTAACATCAATGGTATGTAAAGTGCAGCTGCAGTCATTCTTGCTGATATTTGTACTAACTGAAAATGCGTGTACTGTACAGTACTTACTAGCATAAAGTACTGTACTTGGAAAGATTTCTTTTACTGGTGAAATAATCTAAATGTAATTACCCAAATACAGTTACAAAATGAGAGCAACATTAATGGTGTCCAGTCATCCCTACAGTTTTGTCATATGACGCTTTAAGACTGCTGATTCGATGACCAAACCACACACATCAGAAGATGGAGAAACGACAACGTTACGGTTCGTCCTGGACCATTATGAAGTCACATGACTTGATAATGGTCCAGGACGGACCGAAATGTTGTCGTTTCTCCATCATCATCTCCATCACGTATATAATGCAGAAACGTGTATTCAGCCACGTTAATGTGACTCATCATTTGCACTGCTGATAGTTTTGGCATGAGCACATTGAGAGGAGTTTGCCCTTACTGGGTAATATAGTGTGTCGAACACTTCCCGGTGTTGGCATATACTGACAGGTGATTCTTAATGCAAGACTACAATAAGTCATCACATAATAAAGATATATACTCTGTAGGAAAATATATTCTGTACTTAGCTAAAGCCAAAAATCAATATTATGCACATATAAATATATATTAATATACAAATATACAAGTAATCAAGCTCCATTTAATTTATTTCATAACAGGATAATATTCCAGCATAGTGGATACCCAATTCAATGGAACAAGATATAATTGAAAATTGAATACGAAAAGTTTTCTGTTTTCAATTGCATCAGAACAAACATAAAACATATGGATAAATGAGAAATTATTGCTAGACTATTTGAAGTGTTGATAAACTTGAACAAATTAAAAACAAATTATTTTGTATGTTGAGATTGAAACTTTTCAAAGTGATTTGTGGCAAAATTATGAGAAATGCATGATGTATTATTTGCACTAATAAAACACATTATTTGTAGTAAAATATGTAAAATAACAGATGCAATAGCAGATCACAGGCATAGGAAGAATTAAGACCAATCATTCATGTGATTAAGACTTTGAGACACACATGTCTCCCAAGTCAAGCTTGGTCTCCCAAGTCAAGCTTGGTCTCCCAAGTCAAGCCTGGGCTCACAAGTCAGTAGAACTCCCAGTACCCCATATTGCAGGTATCAACCAGGTATCTATCGTACAGTGTATGAGTCCATTCTTACATCAATGTAGCCATTAGCATAGTTGTATCTTTATAGCAGCATGTACACACATTAAAAAAATAGAATGATTCATACAAAAAGCAAAGCTTAACCAATTGTAGGAGTTAGATCGAATTTGTGTAGAAGCCATCCGATCATACACATAGCTTGTAGCATTAAGAATTTGTATATCACACAAAAATGATATAGATTCTAAAGTACATTATTCATATTCTTGAACAATATCACACAGATATTGAACAGAAAATAAGTTATTCAATCACAGAAAATAACAAAATATTCCAAAATATTTGTTTAGTTACTCTACGTATGTTTAACAAGAAATATTTTGTGTAAATGACCAATTAACACTCTCTTTATCATACCAAAAAGTAAGCAACTGAACATCTCGAGTGTAAAATAATTTAACATATATTGTACACTAACGTTTATTTATGTTGGGATTATTGTTTGGATTCGTGGTTAACATTGAGAATATTTATATAAATAGGATTTAATGCTGAGAACATTCTTGAGAGTAAATATTATGAATTTATCATGAAAAAGTTACTCTGGAATCATCTGCAGTCAATGGAAATTCAGTGGTCATGTACAAGAGCAGAATCACATTATTAGCTTAATTTCTGTACAGTAGTTTTAATATTTAATTTGAATTCAGATGTATTGGTTTTATTCTTAAGTACATGCTCCTGTTACCATACTGTAATCAATCTCCATTTAGATACCTTTTTAGTACTTTAAAACAGAGATTCCGTGCCATATCATTAAAATGTATACACAGTACTCTTGTGTACTTGGAAAATGTCCACATAAATTACACAGGTGAAATATCTAAACATTTTCCTCCAAACTTTTACATATGTACAGAGCTTTGTCAGGTAGCCCACCCAATCACTCACAGATGTACACATTTTCACAGAGTACACAACCATTTACAGAAGTACACACCATCAGGTATGCAATAATTTGCAGAAGTACACACTATCAGGAACTCAACCACACATACACATGTGTAAACAGTTTTATTAGATATTCAACCATATATATATATAAAGATACACAATTTCATCAGGTACTCAACCAGTCCATCAGCCATGAATGACCTCTCAGGACTATTTGACACACCAGAGCTATCAGCTCTGTTCTTTTAATGCAGTTCTTTAAGTTTCACAGACTTGTTATTTCTTCAGACTCAGTTTGTTTTTCCTGGTCCAAGGAGTTTATCAGATATTTGGGGTCATCCAGATCTCACAAAACCTCAGCTGTACTGTGTCTGCCAGCTTTCCCAAGACTCCTAGGTCTTCCAGGTCTCCAAGTCTTCAAGGTCTAAAAGATTTGTCATATCTTCTATCTCTGGGGTAACAGCTGTAAACCATCTAGAGCTCATTAACAGGAGGACAGGAACCTGCTGGAAGATTTGTACACTATATTATTCAAGTAGCCATATTACTCTGAATAGTAAATATGCTTCATATACTGTAGTGTACTTCTCTTTAAATATCTCGGTTTAAATATTGCAGATTTGTGGTATATACAGTAGTTATAAATGTGATGAATAAAGTATATTACAATTTTGCCTTCAAGATTCCAGGTCAAATTAAGAAAAAATTCTAAGGAATATGTGTGCACTAGCCTATTTATTCTAATATATTTATAAATAACTAATAAATTCTAATATATTTATCCAGTAACCATTTCAGAGAAATAATTACTGGATTTCAACATGAGCAAATGTAAAGTTATGAAAATGGGACTAGGTAATAGACCAAAGGGACAGTACACAATGAAGGGGAACTGCCTACCTGTGATGACGCGAGAAAGAGACTTGGGTGTGGACATAACACCTAATCTAACTCCTGAGGCACATATAAATAGGATATCGACAGCAGCATACTCTACACTGGCAAAAGTTAAAACATCATTCAAAAAACTAAGTAAGGAGGCATTTAGGGCGCTTTACATTGCTTACGTGAGGCCAGTCATAGAGTATGCCGTCCCATCAATGAGTCCCCACCTGAAGACACACATAAGGAAACTGGAAAAGGTTCAGAAGTTTGCAACGAGACTCGTCCCAGCATTACGAGGGATGGGGTATGAAGAGCGCCTGAAGGAACTGAGCCTTACGACACTAGAAAAAAGAAGGGAGAGGGGGGATATGATAGGAGCGTATAAAATACTCAGAGGGATTGATAGAGTGGACATAGACGAAATGTTCACACGGAATAGTAACAGAACGAGGGGACATGGGTAGAAGCTGGAAACCCAGATGAGTCACAGAGATGTTAGGAAGTTTTCTTTTAGCATGAGAGTAGTGGAAAAATAGAATGCACTTAAGGATCCCAATCATTATGGACGAAGAGAAGGAGGACGCGGGAGAGAATCAGTAATAGCGAGAACCCGTCTTGGATACAAATATCCATGGCGATATGGAATGCAAACAACAGTTGATCAGCAAAGTTGCAGAATCTGTGGTGAGAGTGACGGACACCGCCTTAACCACTATCTACGTGAATGTTAATACCTGAGAGACATTAGAAATATGTGTAGAATAATAAACCCCACATTGTTTGAGTTAGGAAAACACTATTTGTCAAATATTGATACTGTTCTTAATAGATTCCCTCATTTTGCACCCGCAAGATAACGAAAGCTTTTAAGGGTTGACCGATGTTAATCTTCTTGTTTGAGGAGCTGTTCACTTGAGACAGTTAACCAATCCCAGCTGTGTTTGGGTACAAATGACAGGATGAACAACCCAGCGGGTTTTCTTCCTATTGGGGAGTGTTGTACATGCTGCTAAAGCGGTATGTCCACTCACAAGATGAGTGGCACTGCCCAATAAACTCGCCCCTCAGGGCAAATTAAAAAAAAAATAAAAAAGGAGCAGGTGGTGGAAGCAAATTCTATTCATAATTTTGAAACTAGGTATGATAGGGAAATAGGACCAGTCATTGCTGTAAACAACTGATGGCTCGAAAGGTGGGATTCAAGAGTCAATGCTCGATCCTGCAGACACAAATAGATGAGTACAAATAGGCGTTTACACAGGACCAAAGAGCCAAAGTTCAATCCCCACAAGCACAACTAGGTGAGTACCTACCCTAAGCCAGCCGTTCATGGCTCGCCGAGTTGGGCAAGGGCACCAACGCTTGTTGCAACTGCTGCCTCTTGTCAAGTTGAGGAGAGCGAGTGAGTTTGGGTCTCGTCTCTGTCGTCACTCTTCGCACATTCTGCATCAGTTTCCCCTCAATCGACCTCCACCTGGCGTCCATCTCCATCTCGTATGCATTACTTTCAACCTGCAATGTGTGCCAACTTAATATTTACCAGATTTTTTCCTGATTTTTTTTCCCCTGATGGCCACTAACACTAGTGGCTTCGACGAGGATAGGAAGCCGGCGGCTTGTCAAATGTCGCAGCTCTCCCCCTCCCATTTGCCTTGATGTTGATAATATGTTGTAGAAGTGTTTGGAAATGTTGAGATAAAATGTGAAATGAGAGAGAGAGATTGAAAAATTAATATAAAGCGATAAATTGTTAGACATGTATGGAACTTTTAAGATGCGTGATAGAGAGAGAGAAAGAATAATGGGGAGGGACAGAGCCATGGGGGAGGAGGAGAGTTATCTGCAGGCCAGCATATCTCCTGATACCAACTGGAAGCCATAATGAATACAGGGAGTATAATGCATTCAGGAAGTTTAATGAATAAGAACTATTGTGATGAGCACAGTTTAGAGTAATGAACCCTGGTATAAAGAGTAGAAAAAAATCCTTAGAAATAATGGGGGGGATTTTTTGACAATCCGCCAATTTCCTGTCCCCATCGAGGCCACAAGAGATGCTGGTCTTCAGGTAAATAATAGCCAGAGGCTAGTGTAATGACCCATGATTGGAGGTTGTGAAGGTACAATTGTTGATGAGGAAAGTGTGGTGGTTGTGTTAGTTTTTGCTGGTGAAAAGTGTGTTTGAAATGGTGCTTGTGGTTGCATTAGGGTTTATGTTTGTAAGAGTTGGTGTTGCGGTTCTAATGGTGATTGGTAGTGGTCTTTTGAGTTTGAAGTGGAGGGAGGAGAGAGACAGATAAGCATACAAATGTATACCTGTGATGTATACTCGTGGGGACGAGGGAGAGAGGGAGGTCAGGCAACAAATGTGAATTTCGTGTAAGCAATGAATTTCGATCTTCCTCGGTGTAGAAGAAGGCTAAAAACAAATATGTTAATAATACAAGCCTAAATAAAAAACCCATAGTAAATTAAGTAATTCCAGGATGTAGGTTTTGACAAAATTACCAGAGACTAACATGACAATTTGTGAAGAATTTGTAACTTTAAAACAATTAATATTATGCTGATAACAAAATTTACATTCTATATACAGTATATCTAAGACCCACACATATATATATATATATATATATATATATATAGACCCCATATATATATATATATATATATCTAAGACCCACACATTGCAAGTTAGAATCAAATCATTTAAATCAGTCTTCTGATATAATAAAAATATATATTTGGTATATTTTGCAAGTGAGACTTTTGAAAGTATTCCTTGACATTAGCACATGTAATTATAAATCATGGTATAGAAACATTTGTTTTCCCACTTTGACTATGTGTTAAAATATTTCTAATCAAATTTACCGGGGGCATACAAAAACTAAAAACAATACGGACTTTCCTATGAACAAAGGTACTCTCCAGATATTGAATGGAAACCATAAACAAATGAAGAAAACAATTCCTCTTTAAAGTTAGGTATCTATACCATGGAAATCTAATGATCAGCAGTCAGAACGGATCTGTCGCGACTGTCAGTAAGACGGCCTCACCTCGTCACACACACATGCCTCCTCCAGCCATATATACAGTGACAGTTTCACCCCATGACACTGTTCTTCAGTCTTTTTCATAAGAGGTAATAATCTCCCCTCATCAAATTCTCTCAATATTGGGGTAATACCTTCACCTCATCACACTCTCTCTTTCAGCCTCTTCCAGTCTGCGTTGGACCCACTGCCTTACATCACACACTCAACGTCCTTCCATTAACGGTAATAACCTCACCTCATCACACTCTCTCTCAGCCTCCTCCAGCTTGCGTTGGACCCACTGCACCTCTCTCTCCAGCCCCTCGATAATCGCAGTCGAGGATATACCAGGTCCGGTAAACGAAGACTTCCACTTCGACCGGTCACCTTCTACGATCATGGGTTGCGACCTATCGCCCCATCGTGTGTCTTCCTTAGGCATGGATGATCTTCTGTACTGTGACAAGCCACCCTCTTCTACGATCATGAGATGTGACCTCGTATCTCTACTTGGGTCGTCGTCAGAGTCGGGTGAGGTGCTTGAGGATGACCTGAAGCTGGAGCAGCAGCTCGAGTCATCTCTGCTTGTCCGTCTTGGCGTCCACAAGTCGTCTTCAGAAGCTGTTGACCAGGAAAATGTAAATAAGCTCATATTGATGATGGCGGTGACAATATCAAGTTATTTATGTGGATAATTAGCAACAAAATATAAATAACAATAGCAAAGCACAATAAAAATAATAAAAACATTGTAAAACTCTCCTATGAGCCAATATGCCTGTGGTTTCCGATATTCTTATGTTATAAATGATGAAAATATGAAATAATGAAAGAATGTCACATGACCCACTTTAATCTGACGATAATACTAACGGGGTAAAAATAATCATAGAGTTAAATTCAGTGAATAAGTGAACACACACACACCTGTGAGGCATGTAGCACATCACTGATAAGTGCACAACCACAGGTAAGCACTGACAGGTAAACACAGCTTGCCAGGAAGACTCTAAGTACGTGAAAGTTGTACACAATATTTGTTTACATTATGTTTTGATTGATTGATGAAGATTAAGCCACCCAAAAGTTGGCACGGGCATGAATAGCCCGTAAGTGGAGGCCTTTTGAGCCATAACCAGTATCATTAGCTGATACTGGAGATCTGTGGAGGTGCGACTGCACCTGTTTGATCTGTTTACCCCCCATTATATCAGATAATCTCCCCCCGTGATGAAGTATGGTAACTGGAACTCGGTGCACACCGACCCCATCTGAAAAGGGGAAGGGAAGGGACTATCAGGAGAAAGCGCCAAGCCATTTCGACTATATAGCCCTTGGAAGGGATCAGGATAAGAATTTGGGATGGGACTGGGGGAAAGATGTAATTAGATTACCTGAGATGGGATCCGATGATCTATCCGGCGTGTTTACATCATCGTCTCGTTCGCTCTCTTCGCTGTACAAGCCGCTATCAGCGCGGCTTGTCATATCCAGCCTGCGGAGATGAGTGTATGTTAGACGAGTCAACTCATTAAATCATCAAGTCTAGATTAAGTGGAGGGAGATGATGTCATTCTATTGAAGTTATAATACAAACATCACGTGACTTACGGTGAGACAGTTTTGACTCATCAAGCAGCCATCATCAGCATCAGCATCATCAAAGGTGGATGTATTCAAGAGGCAATTATATAAGTTCTTGCAAGATGTGCCGGATCAACGGGCTGTGGAGGATATGTGGGCCTGCGGGCCGCTCCAAGCCTATTGGACCAAGCACTCACTCATAAGTCGAGCCTGGCCTCGGACCGGGCTTGGGGAGTAGAAGAACTCCCAGAACCCCATCAAGCAGGTAAGTCGCATTTTTAACGGATGAGTCGATTTCGTTAAAAATGCGACACAGTAGGTGAATTTTGCTGAGTATCTTAATAGGCTTGAGGGATATTGTGTACACCAGTAGATTGACAGCTGAGAGGCGGGACCAAAGAGCCGAAGCTCAACCCCTGCAAGTACAACTAGGTGAGTACACCTCGCATAGTGTGGTGGGGGGCAGAGGGGTCGGGGGGTGGAAGGGGGCTGGCTTGACCTCATGGATAGGGTGATGGGGGAGAGGAGGAAAGGTTGTTCAGGTTCTGAGTCGCGCGATGTATTGTGGTTGATGATTGAAGTGTCTTCGAAGGTCTTTTCCTTCAGTATATTCCACTGGAGGAAAAGACCTTCAACAGCTTCTCCCCCGAAACAACCTACCCTGGGCTTTGCGCCCTGGTGAGGCCACTCCAGACCGACAACCAGAGGGGAGACATCTGTCCACGAGGCTAACCATAGCCCGTGCTACTTGCCCCGTTCCTGTGCCAGGTAAGTTACGGGATCACCATAGCCCGTGCTACTTGGAACTTGTTCCGAGTAGCTGAATCTATAACAACAACAGACAACCAGAGCGCAACTCCATAGTCTCCTGAGACTGATGGATGCCTGCTACTATTCCACTTATACTAAGTCAAATTATAGGGTTGAGGAATTTTCTTACCTTATGGGGCGCCAGACAGCTGGGTGGACAGCTATTCGGATTCGTAGTCCTGAGGTTCCGGGTTCGATTCCCGGTGGGGGCAGAGACAAATGGGCAAAATGTTTCTTTCACCCTGATGTCCCTGTTACCTAGCAGTAAATAGGTGCCTGGGAGTTAGACAGCTGCTACGGGTTGCTTCCTGGGGGTGGAGGCCTGGTCGAGGACCGGGCCGCGGGACACTAAACCCCGAAATCATCTCAAGATAACCTCAAGATGGTTTCCCATAGTCAGGAAGAGGAAACCTGTTAGGCTTATCGAGGTGTTCCTGGCCCACTACTGACCCTCCTCAGGATGCAACCCCTTACACAACAGTTCCTTAACTCTCGGCTACCTATTTACTGCTAGGTGAACAGAGGCATCAGGTGAAAGGTATCGTACCCAGCCGTCTCTTTCCCACCTATGGTTCGAACCAGGAATTATCGGTTGTGAGTCGAGGATGTTCACCACTGCCTCAGCCTAACATTTCCTCTCTAAATATGAACTTTTGTTTTCTGCCCGCCAGGTACTCCCTGACCCTGTTCCGTGTTTTATCCAGATACCTTGAGGTGCTTCCGGGGCTTAGCGTCCCCGCGGCCCGGTCGCCGACCAGGCCTCCGATACACTATAGCTCTGTACCCAATTGACCAGGCCAGCTACTCTAGCTTATCTCGCCTTCTAGCCGTCTGTGAGGACCAGAATTACATGTTGTCTGACCGTCTAGGTCCCGAGGAAGATACCGTCTACCCAACATTATTCGCGGCGTATCTTGGGGACTTTGCTATAAAACTCTATGGAGAGTGTCACGACTTTCCCCTCTCAGAAGACCTGTTGCTCCTTCCTCCTCCTTCGTGACAACATTTATTACTCCTCGTGTGTTCCGCTCTTTTAGTTTTTCTCCCGATTATTTATTCCGGAATTTTGCATGGGATGAATGGTAGTGACACCTGTTTGATGCTTCCTGTGTGTGTGTGAATAACATGGCAGCGTTGTTGTGGGTTGTGGGGGAGGGTTGCTGGCCCTGCCTTCCCAGGGGGTAATGGCCTGCCTTAGAGAGTGACGACATACGGGTAACACCCCAAACGCAACACCAGCACAACACCCGCACAATACCCAGACAACACCCGCACAACTCCCATCTGGGTTTTTTGGGGGAACACAAACTGCTGTTTGTGGGTGATACTGTGTGTTACTTGTGTTTGTTATGTCCAGCTGCTCACAAGATTCCATGCTCTCCTGTGTGATACAATTTGTTTTATAACCTCCCAACTAAAGACTGTAGGAGGGATGTTGTCAGCTGATTGTAAAGGAGAGCTTCATACGTAGTGATTTTACCGAGCCTGTCTTCTGTGAGCCGAGATTCTCCAGGAGTGAGCTTAGGTCTGGGCGTGTGAGCTTAGGCCTGGGCGTGTGAGTTTAGGTCTGGTTGGGTACAAGTTTAGACCCGAAGGATGTGAACTTAGGTAAATTGCTTGTGACTCGGCATATTGCATTTTACATGGGAATTTTACCGGGTGAACCATGATGAGCTTAAGCAGACCTCAATCAAAAGTTCTACCAGACTTACTAGTAGTTAGGAAGGCACACTCCGCTACCACAGTCCAGGTTTTACGAGATACCCACACATACCCAGATGTGGGTAGTGATACCCCCGCCCGCACTCAGGCGTGGGTAGTGATACCCCCGCCCGCACTCAGGCGTGGGTGGTGATACCCCGCCCGCACTCAGGCGTGGGTAGTGATACCCCACCCGCACTCAGGCGTGGGTAGTGATACCCCCGCCCGCACTCAGGCGTGGGTAGTGATACCCGCCCGCACTCAGGCGTGGATAGTGATAGCCCGCCCGCACTCAGGCGTGGGTAGTGATACCCCGCCCGCACTCAGGCGTGGGTAGTGATGTTCCAACCCTTCTCCATCCTTTTGAAGGTTTGACTGATGACTGCCGAACATTCCCCTGCGTAATAAATAAAGTTACACAAAGGGGTTGATTGGTGATTCTCCATATTAACACGCTATTGCCACGCTACTGTACGTACCTTCTTATATAATCTCTTCTTCTCGTCAGATATTTTTGACAAAGTTGGAAGCTTCCAAATCAGTCAGCAGTTACACACAGGAATCACAATTGCGTGATGCATCAAATGAACAAATCCACTAGGACCGACCATGTCGATTAAGGCAGTGTCTGGGGTGCTCTCGGACGCAGGTTCGAATCCTCGTCACGGCCCTTGTGGATTTGTTCGGTCAGCAGTTGTCTGTGAGCCGACGCCATTGTTGTGGTGGAGTGAAATCAACCACTTTGTATAACTGTTTATTACGAAGGAGAACATTTGGAGATCATTCATCACACCTCTGAAATACATCACCGTTGGTATTTCATCTATATTCCTCACTTTGGGGTCACAGAAACACTGACAAAGTGGACAGGAAAACACCATTTATCACAGGCGAAAACAGCGAGGTGACAGGAGGACTGTGGGAGCTTATGAGCCAGGGGGACGAATAGGAACTATCCTCACAATGAAGGGAGTATTCCTTCAGGGTGAGGATAGTAAGCAGGTGGGATGCGTCAGAGGAGGAGACCAACTCCGTACAAAATTATATATGAAACTGCAGAAGAAAATTAGAAGACTTCTCTCACGAGACGACCAACAACTATTAAGATGGAGCCCAATAGCTGGAGCCCCCAAGCACAGATACATAATGACAAACTTTCACGCGCGTCATTACAACATTAATCTACTCAAGCTTGTAGCGATTGGGCAAGATAACTAGAAACACTCCGTCACTATAAAAGGAATAACAGTTATCAAATTATTCTTGGTACAAATCATTGTTCCATTAAGTCTTCTGGGTACAAATCATTGTTCCATTAAGTCTTCTGGGTACAAATCATTGTTCCATTAAGTCTTCTGGGTACAAATCATTGTTCCATTAAGTCTTCTGGGTACAAATCCTTGTTCCATTAAGTCTTCTGGGTACAAATCATTGTTCCATTAAGTCTTCTGGGTACAAATCATTGTTCCATTAGTCTTCTGGGTACAAATCATTGTTCCATTAAGTCTTCTGGGTACAAATCATTGTTCCATTAACTCAAGATAGTCGGGTTACATTTATCAAACGTAGATTAGAATTTGCTCGACTCGTTCAATTGAGTATTCCTGTCATCTCAGGAAATGTGGAGGACACGACAAGCGTTGATTGCATTGTCTAAGAAATAGGGAATGTAGTCAGGCCGACAGTGTGTTTAGCCATGACCTGGGGCCCAGTGGCGCGTCTCTTGGAATTGTGGAAGAATTCCACAGTGCACTCAACGTGCACTCAACAAGCACCCAACGTGCACTCAACATACACTCAACAATCATCAGCCATATAGAGCCTGTGTACTATAGTCTGCGTCCTTGGCTTACACTCCAGGGACCTGATGATTCTGTTCACCCAGCAGTTATATATTGATAAATTAGGCAACTATGGTTGTTTCGGTTCTCGACAACGGGTAAACAGGACATTGAGATGCCGTTGGAATAGCCAACAGGCCCAGAGAGTAAGGCCACCCCCCATCTAGAGATATCTGCTTGATACCTGGTTGATGGGGTTCTGGGAGTTCTTCTACTCCCCAAGCCCGGCCCGAGGCCAGGCTTGCCTTGTGAGAGCTTGGTACAACAGACTGTTGCTTGGAGCGGCAAGCAACAGCGAACGCAAATGTAGCGAACACCATCGGCTTTCAATGTCATAACACCGGCAACATCCCTGGCTGAAGGGAGGATGGATACTCCAACTCACCTGCCTCCAAACTCACACGACATTTACCACCACGCCAAAAGTAACTTCAACACGCCCAAGCCAACAGTGATCAGACCACTTAACATTTTTTTTACCTCCCTCCATCCCCCACCCATCCAATATTTCCAGCATTCCGCCTCCCATTCACCTCATATAGCTTCGTCTTACCAAACATTTTGGTCAAAGCAGATTCCTAAGCTCCTTCTAGTTGACAACTTCTGCGGCTGGGAGCTGCTCGATTCATTGCTGGTGCTCCACGAGATTAACATATTTTCTGACTGCATTTCCCCCCATGTTCAGACTCTCACTATTGATCTCCTATCATGTAAACACGTTTTCTGTTAGTATGCTTCTTGCTGAGAGCAAAAACATGGGAGTTTCCCAGTCTCTCTCTCGGACGCTTGGAAACTTATAATCATATCACTCTTGCCATCCTGGGCGAGGTCGCCTCAAGATCACTACCACAATGTTGCCCAGACATGCAAGTGAACCACAGTGAGAGAAAAAGAATTAAGGTGTAACTAGCTATCAATGTTATCAAACACAAGTAAACCACAGGCTTAGGATAACGTAATATATAATATCTTAAAATCATCATAACGTCTTTCTAGATATCTGGTTAAAATTTCACATGTCTAAACGCCGTACATGTCAATCAACAATTGATATATATTTCCTGTTAAGCTTAAGCTTATCGAGGTCCCCCTTACCTTGTGGTTATCTTAAGGTGGTTTCGGGGCTTAGCGTCCTCGCGGCCCGGTTCTCGACCAGGCCTCCATCCCCCAAGGTCGAACTAGTGACATACTCCGGAATTCAAACCCCCACAACAGTTGCCAAACTCCCGGGTATCTATTTACTGCTAGGTGAAGAGAGGCATCAGATGAAGGGTAACGTGCCCAAACATTTCTGTCCCGCCTAGGGATCGAACCCGGGATCGAACCCGGGATCCTTGATGGGAGTCGAAGATGTACACCACTATACTACAGAACCCATAAGAAGAAGAGGAAGCATTACGAGCTGAACTTACATAACCTCCGGTGGCCTTTGTGACCTGTCAAAGGTCATCTCAAGCAGGACTACTACTGGCTAGTTAAGTTTCCTTCAGAGAAATGTGCACACTTCCTTGAAAGAGACGAGCAACATTCCCTTCAAACACGGGAGACATCTCCCGTCACGCAGGGTGCAGTCGCACCTCCACAGATCTCCAGTATCAGCTCTTGATACTGG
>WNGS01169217.1:11463598-11501221 GCA_020271785.1 Procambarus virginalis
TGCTATTTCTTCTGCTCCATCCAGGCGGCCGCCTTACCCTCCCTCGCTCCCTCCGCGTCACAAACGAGGTCCGGGAATGTGAGTACCCCTGATTTTCCTTGTGTTAATTTGTTTATGTTTTTCCTAGACTCAACACTTGTCCTAAATTGATTTGGAGTACAAATGTAAGTACGTAGACTTCATTGTTTTGCTCTATGGTGTTCAAAATCAAGCTAGCGTGAGCCAATGACGTTGTAAATATGAATATTCTAGCAAACCAAAATCACGTATATATATATGTGACTATTCTGACAAATCAAGGAAACAAAACAGTCATTAGATTTGTAGATGTATAGAACTATTGCTAGATGTAGATGCTAGTTTTTGGGTGTACAACGGCTCGAGTTTAGGCAGTAAACGATTGCAAATGAAGATATTTAATCGCCAGATGTGGAAAAATGCCTTGTATCTGCAACCAAGTGATTGGACTTTCAAGTACTACATAGCCATGCGCTCTTTCTCCTCATAACTATCTTACCGCCTTATTCTTGTAAGTTTTTATAACAAATTCGGCTACAGTAATTTTTTTATTAATACATGAGGTACATCTGCATTTGTGCAGCTGCCTAGACTATATGAAGTGGAGTACAGTGTCAAAAAAGTTAGCTGCATAATGCTAAAAAATTCCCATCACACAGGATGGTTAGTCATACAGAGGCATGTGATCAGTAGTCTGCACTGACAGACTCTGGGTGCATTATGAGGATATCATGAACACAAATAAATCATCCTGCTTACGGCTATCTCTGCGTAGTTACACCTCCAAAATTCATTAAATATTTAACAGCTCTACAATTTATATTGCCTCTACCTACTTCCTCTCATCCCAATCGACTTGATAATGGTCCAGAACGGACCGAAACGTCGTCGTCTCTTCAGTTTCTAGTTGTGGTCAGGTCAACATTCACTAATATTCCTGTTTGTGAGTGACCAAAAACAATCGCTTGTAAACTTGAATAACAATGGCTACACGATAAGTAACATTGGCATTCATGAAACTATGATAATTATCAGTGTGAAAGATAAGGCAGTGTGTTTTTTATATCCTCTGGAAGGGATACGAGGATAGGATAGAAGCTGGAATAGCAGGAAGGAGGAAAGAAACAGTGTTATCCTCTTTGTATCTCGGGGATCGAACCCCGACCTGCATGAAATATATTTAGAAGAATGTGGGAGCAAGCAAGACACAAAACCACATTGGATATATATATATATATATATATATATAATATATAGATATATATATATATATATATATATATATATATATTAAATGCTACGATATCAGTTTTTGTTGTAATCTCTAGATATATCACAAATAATATATAAACAAGCTAGAGGCAACCTGAACGAACGAGTCCATTGTCGTTCAGTAATCCGGTCAGAGGGAATGAGTGGCAGAGAACTCGAAACACGATTTTTTTCTCCCGTAACCCTAGTCAGCTGGGAATGTATTGAAAAATGCAGCTTTTACAAGGATACATGCACAACCAGTTCAGCACACATACATGCATACACAAACACATACATATACTCTCCCCCCCCATTGCCAGTATTATGTGGGATGTTTTCAACATAAAGTATCTACAGGTTACAATATTCTACATAAGATGAAGTAAAACAGTTTTTTGTCATATGAGACAAAATAAGAGGACCCCCGTCCATATAGACAGAGACCTGACGTACACAGAGAGACGGTAAGATCATATTTGAGGAGAAACAGACGAACAATAAACTTTCCAAGTGTGATCTCTTTTAATACCGAGGCTCTGTGTAGCCTTCAAGATGTCTTGGAAAGCCCCAACGCCTAAGAAACATGTATTAAAGATCATAGCAGCATGCAGAAATGACGTGATGTCCCGTTTCTATTCGTGGGTATTCGGTTAGGTTAGGTACGGGCCATTTAGTACGTCGTTTTAGTGACGCTGTGAACGTTCAAGAGGACGGGCTGGTTAGAGAATATTCTATGGTGTGCAGGTTAGACAAAACTGGTACATGGCACTCCCGAGGGCCCTGATTATCCAGTAAAAGTTCCAGCAGCAACAGCTGTCACTCACCATAGGCACCTGTCACTCACCACAGGCACCTGTCACTCACCACAGGTACCTGTCACTCGCCACAGGCACCTGTCACTCACCACAGGTACCTGTCACTCACCTTAGGCACCTGTCACTCACCATAGGCACCTGTCACTCACCACAGGCACCTGTCACTCACCACAGGTACCTGTCACTCACCACAGGTACCTGTCACTCACCACAGGTACCTGTCACTCACCACAGGTACCTACCACTTACCACAGGTACCTGTCACTCACCACAGGTGAGTGTATGAATCCAGATCGTCGCTCTACCGTCCACCCCAAGTAGGTCTGCTAGCTGGAAATACCTACTTCAAAAAGCTGGGATCAAAGCTTGCTATACGAGAGGGGCCTCAATATCTTCTGTGACGAACGCATTGGACCAAGCTGTCCCTTTTTGACATATACTAACATATCATATACCACCGAACGACCGTATATCAGGGAAACAGGCGAGAAGAGATCGAACTAGCAAATACAGTCCAGGTGAAGGGAACGAACAATCTTCGTACTAGCAAGACCGTTGCAGCTCACCCTCGACATTTTATCATTCGACGACCCTTAACAGTATGAAGTTACAACATCATCTTTGGCATCGACTAGCTCATTACCTCACACATATGGTTGATAGCAATGGACATAGCAACATCCTTAACTACAGACGACTCTACTAGCCACTTAAGGTATTCTGATTCCTCAAAAGGTATACACACGTCCATATAATCCTTAAATGATCCTTAAAGCTAAGCAAATCATCAAGAATATAAAGGACACATTATAACACAGAAACCTGCTCTTAACAAGCTGCCTCAGACTATGTTCGTTATCAAGAGCTTTACAAGAATGTGTCCGTAATCAACGAGAGCTTTAAGATCAAAAGGTCTCGAGACCTCAACCACGAATTAAAATGTCTGTACAGACTCTACCGAGCTAACTGCATCAACAGCAATCAAAGTTGTTGACTCTACTGATACTGACGTAGAGTTAGTTGACGGAGGGAGCAGACAAGAGCAGTGAAGAGGGAGATAAGTGACTTGGTAGTTCATTAATACAGGGAAGGCCAGAAGTGACCAATTGTACTTTCCTCTCCCATCCATCCCTTCCACTCCTTACACACTTGTATTCGGTAACACACACACACACACACACCACACACACACACACACACACACACACCACACACACACCTGGGAGTTAGTCAGGTGTTAGGTACCTGACTTACATTTACATTAGGTTAGGTACTTAATTACATTAAACCAGTAGTAAACCAGTAAACCAGTATTCTACACGTTCTACTGGACTCTATCATATCTACATTTAACCATCACATTAAACCATTTGGGTCCAATTAATTTCCCTGGGTAACAGCTAATGTTTAATGTTAAAAATGTTAATGTTTAATGTTTTTACTACTGGTTTAATGTAAATTAAGTACCTAACCTAATGTAATGTAAGTCAGGTACCTAACACCTGACTAACTCCAGGTGTGTTGTGTGTGTGTGTGTGTGTGTGTGTGTGTGTGTGTGTGTGTGCTACCGAATACAAGTGCGTAAAGAGTGGAAGTGGTGTATGAGAGAGAAAAGTACAAATGGTCAATTCTGTTTAATGTTAAAAATAATGTTTAATGTAAATTAAGTAAGTAGATTACAACTGGTTTAATGTAGATATGATAGAGCCCAGTAGGCTCAGGAACCTGTACACCAGTTGATTGACAGATGAGAGGCGGGACCAAAGAGCCAGAGCTCAACCCCCGCAAGCAAATAGGTGAGTATACACACACACACACACACACTGAAACTCTCGTGTCTGCTAATCTTTCTTCACATCATAAAGAGACGAGAGTTGACCTGAATCACGTGCTCAGCGTGTACAAACTGCTCTCGGTGTGTCGGGATGTGAGCCGCAAGTAGTGAGCGTCGAGCATTAAACTTTGCGGCGGCGGCACTCTATACCCCCCTTGATCCCTGACGAGCCCACACATTATTTGTCTGCGTGTCGTGTCTGTGGTGACTTGACGCCAAGAGATTATGAAGATTTCGTGCGAATGTTAGTTCATTGAATTGTTTCTGAGAGCTTCAATGCTCAAGTCTAACCCCCCCCCCCCCCCCCCCACGGTCTCTCTCTAGTTAGCTGTTAGCCAGGGAAATTAATTGGACCCAAATGGTTTTGTTTCGTTATCCCTATTTTAAACCTATGAATGAAGTAAGCCTCGGCTACCTATTCATCTAAACTCATTACACCTATTCACTTCTCTGGTATTAAGTGTTTTCCTGACATCCTTGTGGCTCACCTTGGATAAATATCCGCTTAGTGGGATATATATATATATATATATTAATATATATATATAGATATATATAATATATATATATATATTCGGTATATATATATATATATATTATATATATATATATATATATATATGTCGCGATCATGTCCCCTCTTGTTTCTTTTTTTATATTTGTAAAGCTTTGAAAACCAAATTACACTGCCTTTTTCTCGTATTTAATAATTATTCTCTTCCACCCTCATCCTAGGCAGTGTTAAAGGTTGAGTACGGGCGAAGGTTGTCATTATCTTGCCCAGTGTATGCTAACACACTCGTCTTCACCAGCAACCCATACGGCAAAANGTGTGTGGTAATCCCCTCGACACTGACGTGTGTGGTAATCCCCTCGACACTGACGGTGTGTGGTAATCCCCTCGACACTGACGGTGTGTGGTAATCCCCCTCGACAGCCTGATACTGAGTCAGTATGACTATACGGGCACTTGGATGGGACATGAGATATAACCTAATCTGAGATACGAAGATGGAGTAAAAGAAACAGTGCCCAACCACTTTTACCACTTGAATAGAACTCCGACCGTGCAGGAAGCGAGACCGTCTCTGTACCAACCGGTCCAAGTATTACATATGCTCTACAGAGGGCGCTGCGTCTACTACCGTTGTTTCACGTCTACGCAGTGAGGTACGATAATCTACTGTTTCTTCATGTCTGCGTAGTGAGGCACGATAATCTACTGTTGCTTCATGTCTGCGTAGTGAGGCACGATAATCTACTGTTGCTTCACGTCTACGTAGTGAGGCACGATAATCTACTGTCTTTCATGTCTGCGTAGTGAGGTACGATAATCTACCGTTGCTTCACGTCTACGTAGTGAGGCACGATAATCACCGTTGCTTCACGTCCACGCAGTGAGGCACGATAATCTACCGTTTGCTTCACATCCACGTAGTGAGGCACGATAATCTACTGTTGCTTCACGTCCACGCAGTGAGGCACGATAATCTACCGTTGCTTCACGTCCACGCAGTGAGGCACGATAATCTACGTTTGCTCCACTCTACGAAGGCAGTAATTAGAAACACATTATGCAACAATTGGATAGTTTGCACAGAGAAAATGTTGAAATCAACACACTAAAACAATGTTGTATTTATCGAAGTCTGTGTGTGTCTGTAAATATTATAATTGGATGTTTGTGTCGTGATAAATATATAATAAATGACATTTGTGAATCCACGATGACTTTTCCAAATACTTATACCAATCGTTACTAGTATGAATGACTCTTTTTTTTTAAAACTTCTGTAATAGCATTCCAACAGAATACATTTGATACTGAATTCTGTAATATTTGTAAGTTTTGAAGTTGGGTTTAGAGAGCTCCTTATAGTGGGTTCTTGTCTCTTGTGTCTCCCTTCTTTCGTGGTTCTTGTATGCTTACCCTATTCTTCCCCATCTATCTCAATTTTCCTCTGTCTCCCTTCTTTCGTGGTTCTTGTATGCTTACCCTATTCTTCCCCATCTATCTCAATTTTCCTCTGTCTCCCTTCTTTCGTGGTTCTTGTATGCTTACCCTATTCTTCCCCATCTATCTCAATTTTCCTCTTCCGCCAAAAAAATTCGTCTCCCACTTGTGTCTCGGGTTGATTTTTCCTCCACAAGCTAAGTGGGAACACCGCAGTATTGGAAAGTGTAAGAGAGACTTTTTCCATGTATTGATAAAAATAGAGGAACATTTTGCTGGAACACCGGACATACACACAGGCCGCCTCACACAGGAATTCTTCTTCAGGGGGACACGTCTGCCTTTTGGGACTCCTCTGGAGGCCTGACACGCGATCCTCAACCCAGGAAGGACTCTCTTTTGTTTAGCCTCTCGTGGTACGGTGTGTCCGGGGGAGAATCTCCGCTACGCGACTCTCAGGAATCCTCTTCATGTTGCTGATCTCCGCTGGATGGACTGGTGGCCATTGTTGGCGAAGAGAGGTGCCGGGAGCCCGTTTTCTGTTTACCAAAAGACAAAACTGCTTTAAAGGGAAAAAAAAACATTCTTTCCACTTGCGAACGCAAAATCGAGGTCAGATATTCCTGTTTCAAACGCCAGAACAAAACCGAAGACCGGGAATGTTCTGAACACAAAGTCTTAAGAGAGGGGGAAAAAAAGACTTTGCGGATCAGGTTTGCAACTTAATTGTGACTTAAGCGTATGTCATTGTTGCTAGACAATGTCACTTCTGCTGGGAGATCCTGCAGGAGGAATTTATACAGAATTTTGTAACTAGCTCATCAAGATTGTAACTGTTTAGCTAAATGAATTGTGGGGTTCAGTCCCTGAGCCCATTATGTGCCTCAATGCATGGAGGAATAACTCCAGATTTATCATGCCGGTGGAAGGTTAGGCCGAGCGTCTCGCTTCTTCACCTCATATAAGCAACCCAAGCCTCATATAAGCACCCAAAACCTTATATATGCAACCCAAGCCTCATATAAGCAACCCAAGCCTCATATAAGCAACCCAGCCTCATATAAGCAATCCAAGCCTCATATAAGCAACCAAGCCTCATATAAGCAACCCAAGCCTCGTTAGCAACCCAAGCCTCATATAAGCACCCAAAACCTCATATAAGCAACCCAAGCCTCATATAAGCAACCCAAGCCTCATATAAGCTACCCAAGCCTCATATAAGCAACCAAGCCTCATATAAGCTACCCAAGGCTCATATAAGCAACCCCAGCTCATACATCAGAAAGGATATGAGAGTTATAACACATTTCGAACGTCATAGATGGGAGTTTCTATTCTGACTTCTCTAAAAATACACATATGGATATTCAACTGCAATGTTGTTATAGATTTAAACAAAATAACGAAATAGAATTAAGTGATCAAAAAAAAAAGTCTTGGAGAGTAGGCTAGTTATTAATGAAGGACCTTAGACCTAATGCCGAGCGGACAGCACGCTGGAGTTGTGATCCTGTGGTCCTGGGTTCGATCCCGGGCGCCGGTGAGAAACAATGGCAGAGTTTCTTTCACCCTTGCCCCTGTTACCTAGCAGTAAAATAGGTACCTGGTGTTAGTCAGCTTGTCACGGCCCGGGCCTCGACACAGCCTCCCACCTCCAGAAGCAGACCGTGACAGCTGACTAACCCCAGGTACCTATTTTACTGCTAGGTAACAGGGGCATAGGGTGAAAGAAACTCTGCCCTCGTCAGGACACCTGCATGTACCAATTGTCATTTTAAAGACTTCGTGACTCATTATGCCACAAACAAGACAACTACAGCTATATGTCTAAAAATATAAAGTGGTTCACCTGGTTGCTCATACAGCTGGACGCCTCAAGCGAACACCACAAATTATTAAGTGACTATTTCTTAAATACAGGATCTGAACACGTCGGAAATGATGGTTTAGACGTCAGATGGACGCCATGGACGCCGGAAACTCTTGATTTATTACGTCAGAAACTATTGATTATTACGCCAGAAACTATTGATTTAACGCCAGAAACTATTGATTTTACGTCAGAAACTATGGATTTACGCGCCAAAACTGAATTTAACGCCAGAAACTATGGATTTAACGTCAGAAACTATGATTTAACGCCAGAAACTATGGATTTAACGCCAGAAACTATGGATTTAACGCCAGAAACTATGGATTTAACATCAGAAACTATGAATTTAACGTCAGAAACTATGGATTTAACGTCAGAAACTATGGATTAACGCCAGAAACTATGGATTTAACGCCAGAAACTATGGATTTAACGTCAGAAACTATGGATTTAACGCCAGAAACTATGGATTTAACGTCAGAAACTATGGATTTAACGTCAGAAACTATGGATTTAACATCAGAAACTATGGATTTAACGTCAGAAACAATTGATTTAACGTCAGAAAATATTGATATATTACGCCAGAAACTATTAATTTTACGACTGGCCTCAGATTTCAGGGCTCTCGTATCGGGCCCAGTTTAATCTCGAGTTTTCACGAAGGAGAAATTTTATCACAACGAGATAAATAAAGTGACAGACTCTGCCTGAGCGGACAGACTCCGTGTGTTAAGTTAGCCAGAGAGTTGCCTGCTTCACCCCGCTAAAGAGCCTGAGAAGCGGATATTATCATCCCCACAAGCCTTTTGTATCTACATGCTTTCGACTTTTATGTAGCAGATAAATGAGGCGAAACGCGGACCAATTCCCAACTCTCATGGCGAGTGCTGATGTAGTTTTGTTGGCGACGCACCAGATAGCGGGACCTTTTTTTCCCCGGCTAACAAGGGGACACAGGTGAGCACACACGCATGTATGGTGTCATAAATAGGAGCACAGAGGCAGACTGAACCTGATATTATGGCATAGAAACATGTGTTTAGTCCTGGGGAAATATTAAGGTTAGACGAGACACGGTAAACGGGGCCTTCGAGCCACTATATCCCGTCGATCTATACACTATCCCCCTTCCACTATCCTTGTGTTATTCACTCTACAGGTCACTGATAAATAATGTTGCATGAGACGAGAGAGAGAGACGACAATATTCAACTGCTTTGTTAAGATAGGAGGCATAGACACACGCAAACAGAAATTATGCAAATCGTATCATTTACCCAACGCTCAACAAACTGCTGTGCAATATGCATGATGAGGGGTAGGAAAATTTGGTTGCAAGGGGCGGGGGGGTTTAATACTCTGAAACCGAGTAGCATTATAGATCACTTTGAGCATCACTTCCACCACATTATCGGCGGATATCAGAACACAAATTAAACTGCTGGACGCCAGAGGGCAAGAGCAATAATGATGTAGTGAAGTCGAATGACGAATTAAATGATATGCAAATGAGAAGGAATGTTTGGGTTAGAACTCTGTCGAAAAAAATATTGACGGGAGGAGAATTTAATTAAAATCACTGTGATATCGTACCAGGTCGGGCTGAGTGCTAGTACAAGGCTGATGACCAGATTATGTTGCCACGTTATCAAGTCATATGAACTAGTAATAACATCGTTGGCACTGTGTTCTTATAATTAATTAACATATACAATGCTGTATTAATACCAAGTTTAATGACGAAGTGTGTTTGGACCATTTTACACCAAACATATTATTTTCACATCAGAGTGAAACTAAATACATAGATCTGTATTTTTTATTTTTTAAACTGAAAGTGATCATAGGAACCGATATCCGAGTCAAATAAAAATTATAATTCAAATATTACAATCCCCCCCCCTCCTCCACCCACCTGTCCCTAAAAAAATATTTAAGTCGTCATCTAATAGTAACCTTTGAAAGTATTGAAAGTGACTGCTTTCAATCCCTAAAAAATTCGAATATCCAAGAAGAAAGTTGGCCAATCAAAGCGAGGATAGAGAGCTGTTTGACGATTGTGACTCGGATAAGGGTTCGAGGATGCTGAGGTTATTCTCAAGTTTGCTCCTAAAAAAGAGACTTGGTTCTAGGAGCAGCTGGGATGAAGACGCTGGCTGGCTGGCCCAACCTATCTAATGCAACACAGTTTTCGCAGTGAAGAAAATATTTCGGTGTTTCCCGTTGATCAAAAAGAATATACATAGAAGAACGTAGACGGCAAAGACAATTTCTTGATACTGGTACATTTGGAGGCGATGAGTCACAGTAACGTGGCTAAAGTATCTTGACCAGACCACACACTAGAAGGTGAAGGGACGACGACGTTTCGGTCCGTCCTGGACCATTCTCAAGTCGATTCTGGTACATTTCCCTTATAATAGAGATCGCGAAATATTGATCAAAAGGATTGTAGTGATTGTTAGTTTAGAAAAACAAGAGTTTACAAAAAAATGGATCAAAAAAACAAAAATAACTTTTTTTAGATACTTGATAACGATCTGCTCTATTTTTCCAAATTTATTTTTTCCATTATTATTATACTAAGATCATCAATTATTGACGTAGGTTAGGATAGATTATTACATCTTTTTACGTGTAATAATACATTTTCAGAAGGAATCCTCCTGAAGATGTATTATTAAAATACGAAAGTACTTAAGGAAATTCCTGTTTCAATTCTTCCTCCGTGGTCTGACACTGTCACATTTTTGAGACAGAGATAGATATATATATGCATTTATCTCACTCTATGCTCTCTATTTCTATCCCTCCACTCCCTCCCTGTCTCGTTCTGCCTTCTCTGTCCCCCGTCCCTTATCCATGTGTTATCAATCTACTCCCCCCCCCCCGTGCCTCTGCCCCACCCCCATCAGTAAGGCCAGTCTGGTGACGGTGGCTAATATCGCCCTGGTGAAGCACGCTCTCCACTCTAATTAAGGAAGTTTTGCCCAAGTACCGTTATCGCGAGAATCGATATGACATCTCCATCAGAGCGAGTTAGTTTTGTAATTTTAACGAAATGTGTGGCGATGTAGCTCTCAGCTTGTGTGTTTTATCCTCGCTGCGTTGTGTCTCTAAATTGGTGAGTTTGTTGCCCTCTGTGTGTGTGTGTGTGTGTGTGTGTGTGTGTGTGTGTGTGTGTGTGTGTGTGTGTGTGTGTGTGTGTGTGTGTGTGTGTGTGTGCTCACCTTGTTGTACTCACCTAGTTGTGTTTGCGGGGGTTGAGCTCTGGCTTTTTGGTCCCGCCTCTCAACCGTCAATCAACTGATGTACAGATTCCTGAGCCTACTGGGCTCTGTCATATCTACATTTGAAGGTGTGTATGGAGTCAGCCTCCACCACATCACTTCCTAGTGCATTCCATTGCATGTGTTTGTGTGTGTGTGTGTGTGTGTGTGTGTGTGTGTGTGTGTGTGTGTGTGTGTGTGTGTGTGTGTGTGTGTGTGACGAGGGGGGGGAATGGGGAGGGTATGTATGGGGAGAAGGGTGTATGTTTGTGTGCGTGTACTCCCCTAAATGTACTCACTTAGATGTGATTGCATGGCCGAGTTACGCTCCTGGAATTGCCTTTAGAGCGTCATTGGATTTATGCAGTGACTCATGTCTCACTTTTTTGTCATGCTTACATTTATATTTTGGAATAAACTTAGTTGCACCAACTTCTACGTGTAACCTATTGCATTTATTGGCAACTCTAACACTAAAAAAAGATACCTTCTGACATGTCTGCGACTCCTGTGTGTCTATTTTCTATCTGTGACATCTCGTTCTGCCGTTCATAGCTTTGACGAATCCTGTTTTGTCTACTTTATCAATATCCCTTTGAATATTTTGTGTTATCATGCCCCTGACATATCACAATCCAAATAGGATTTTGGATTAGCCTTAGCTGTATGAAAGTCTTGCACTCTCTCCTGCTTACATCTTTTTGTGGTCTTTTTTGCTATATATTTGATGACTAAAATGTGGTATTAACTGGCTTTTGTTGGCATTTCATAGTCAATGTTAAAATTTCCATGTCATTCTAAGAGGAAAGTAGTGGGATAAGACTCGATGGGAAATGTTTGGGAAAGAAGTATGGGTTGTTGATGGTCAATTAGCTGTGATCGGGATGGGTGGGATGGAGCCATTTACGTAGGTAATGGTAGGTTGGTCTGCGATTGATGGGGGGAAGGGAATTTGGTGCGTACTGTCGCGTATGGTCTGAGGGAAGCTTCAGGAGGTATTCTGACTTTTCGTTCCTTGTCAGACCTGGAAGGTGATTCCTTCTACCTGAGCTTCTGACACCTCATTCGTTTGTGGCGTCTATTATGACTGTTGATTTTACACTTGTTGAAGAGATGTAAGTGTTTCGTGTCGTTTTTGTTTTACTCTCTTCTCTTCCTAACCTACTATTCACTCTCCTTCCTTCGTTCCTTCTCTCTGATTATTGTTCACTCCCTTTGAATTGTCTTCCTAGTACGGTCTTGCATTGCCTTTGAATTGGGTATTCAGAGGGCTACATCTAATATATATTTTTTCCACCGCATTACTGGTGTATAAAAACAATTTGGATTTCAAGTGTGGTATGGAAGACATGAAGCGAATGCAGCTGTATTTCGACTCGTAGCGGGATCCTTCTCAGCGTGTTGAAAAAGAAAAGAAACAGTATTTACAGTCAGCATAGCTATCAGATCAGGTCAGCTGTCAAGTCAACCGTCAGGTCAGCTGTCAAGTCAACCGTCAGGTCAGCTGTCAAGTCAACCGTCAGGTCAGCTGTGAGGTCAGCTGTCAGGTCAGTTGATTCGATTTATTATGTGCACAATTCCCTCGTTACGAGTCCACTCCACCATTCATCTTCATCAATATACCTAAATATAATATTACAGGTAGGCTGTAGACACTTGGTACAGGAGCTAGGGTTCCGGTACTGTTACCTAGCAGTAAAATAGGTACCTGGGTGTTAGTCAGCTGTCACGGGCTGCTTCCTGGGGGTGGAGGCCTGGTCGAGGACCGGGCCGCGGGGACACTAAAGCCCCGAAAGCATCTCAAGATATCTCAAGATAACCGGTGGCATGGCTTCATAATACCATCTTCCCCATTTTCTAAAACCATGTTAGAGAACATCACTTTTATAATGTTTCGGAAATCTTCATATATATTTTCTTGGGAGCATATTTCATGTAGAGCATTTTTTTCGAGTGGGGGGGGGCAGTTAGCATATTTCTGGGAGAGCATAGCTCCTTGTGAGCATTTTTTTTTAGTTAGACAGTACTTATCCAGCCTGGGCCGCCCGTTCCTCCAATTTGGGCTGCCCCCACTTTCCCTCCCTCTCCAACTTGGGCCGCCCTCACCTTCCCTCCCTCTCCAACTTGGGCCGACCTCGCAGCTGCTGCCACAACTGCTGTTATATTTTTCCACCAAAGAATTAATCTTGAATAAAAGTCAGCTAAAGTCAGGCTGCAAGACGATATATTTCTTGTGTCTGAAAACCAGCTGAAAACGCATCAAAGCCTGTTTCTCATATTTGCCCACAGAGTGCTCGTTTGTCTCGGCTGCTCTGTGGGGTTGTGTCTCCACCTGGATGTGCTTTAGAACCCTTACGTTAGCTCCCGAGCCCCGCCTTTCCGGCAGCTGATGAATTACCGAAGCGACGGTAATTTTTTGGTTTGTAATGAAATTGTTTATTGACACCTGCACTGTAGTCTTTTATCAAACTCTTCTCATACAAGGGCTGTAGGTCACACATATGGGCTGCAGGTCACACACAAGGGCTCTAGATCTAACACACGAGTCACTGATGTGTCGGTGACAAGACATTAAACAAAAGATAAGACATTGAACCAATTACAGTGAAAGAATTTAATTACTTGCTCAAAGGAATTCTTAATGAATAAGAAGTAACAATTACATGCACTCTTCTCAGAGACAACGAATACTTATTGGAGACAAACATTCCGCTTATTGGAGGTGTTGGTGAGTTTAATTAATGGTGATGAGGACACTTGGTGAATAGTGACCGTGAATTATGTGAAAGTGATGAATGGGTGATGATCTTTGTGACACTGTCAAGATGGTTATAGACAATTTAAACCACGTTCCCAGTACTGGTTAAGGCTGCATACAGTGAAGGGATTTTCGTAACCACGTTCCCAGTACTGGTTAAAGCCGTATACAGTGAAGGGATTTTTGTAACCACGTTCCAAGTACTGGTTAAAGCCGTATACAGTGAAGGGATTTTCGTAACCACGTTCCCAGTACTGGTTAAGGCCATATACAGTGAAGGGATTTTTGTAACCACGTTCCCAGTACTGGATAAGGCTGCACACAGTGAAGGGGGTTTTTGTAATCGTGTACCCAGCATGGTTGATGGGCCCTACATAGCCAGGGTTTTTGTACAGACGCAGCATTCTCGCGCCTCTCTGACAAAGCCTGTGCCACAGTGTAATGAAAATAATGATTCGCTCTTATAAAAGCAAGTCCTTGTTTGATATAAGGTCTATTGTTACCATGATAAATCGCTGCGCTGGTATTGCTGTGAAGTTCTCTCGCAAGCAATGTTGAAAGTAATGTTGAAATTGTCTGTCATTTTTCCTAAGTATTGCAGATATAATATATAATAATAATGTAAGCAACGGGTAATATTATATATATATATATATATATATATATATATATATATATATCTATATATATATATATATATATTGTAATATATTAACTGCATTGTCAGGTAAAAAGTTTGATAATAACTTGAAACTTTGTTGAAAATCCTTGTTATAACAAAGGGAGATTTTGATGTTTGGGAGGAAGTTATTACAGCTTCGAAGCGAGGACTTGTTCACGAGAGTCTGAACAAAAACTATCATTTTGAACATTGTTTAGTGATCAGAGAAGCTGCGAAGGATATTATAAGGCCAGGAGACGGTGCTGTTGCTCTTAGGAGAGTGATCGCCTCTAACACTTGAGATGACGCGTTAAGGTACTTTTCCTTACATGTCTTCTAACTTCTAACATGTGATCTAATTTTTAACGTGTTGCGTCACTTTTAACACACGTTGCGTCACTTCTAGCACACATTGCGTCACTTTTAACAAATTATCTAACATCTCTCAACATGAAAGCCTTCTTTAGTATTTCTTAATGTAAAACTTTCCGTGAATAAAGCCAATATTTTCTTTCATGTACTGTTTAATTACACACTATCTTTTCCTGGCATCTCTTTGCTCCTTTGTGTTATGACATCTGGTTATTGTTGGTTATGGCGTCAGTGAGGCCTTGGGGGGGGGGAGTATTTACAAGTGCCCGGCTGCCTCTCTCTCTCTCTCTCTTGACTGCCACTGTACACTTAACCAAGCAGCAGGGCTATTTCCAGGCAATAAAAAAATTTAATTTTGCATTTTGATATGCTGTGAAGGCTTTACTGCTGCCGCGGGCTGTGTGTGGGTGTGTGGATCGCTGCTGATGTATGTGGAAATGTAATTGTTGTAGTAAGATAAATATGTGTGTGTGTGGATCTTAAGTTTATGTAAGAACTCTTGTCTTCTTGAAATAATTAGGGTGTGTGTGGAGGTTGGCTTCTTCGTAGGGGGAATCTGAATATGTTCGGGGTGCCCGAAGAAAATATCTTAAGGTGGATATATATATTGGTTCTTGTAGCAATATGGAATCCGAACACGGGGATTTTAGAGAAGCACGGAGGACGAGCTGCTAGTGCAGGTTGGAAGTTGATGCTGCTCGTCTCACGTTACAGCTTTGAAAATCGTCAGGTTGATTAAATTATCTAAACCAGATTATTACTAACGGAGATAGTGCTAACGGATGTGTGTGTGTGTGTGTGTGTACTCACCTATTTGTACTCACCTATTTGTGCTTGCAGGATCGAGCATTGACTCTTGGATCCCGCCTTTCCAGCCATCGGTTGTTTACAGCAATGACTCCTGTCCCATTTCCCTATCATACCTAGTCTTAAAAGTATGAATAGTATTTGCTTCCACAACCTGTTCCCCAAGTGCATTCCATTTTCCACTACTCTCACGCTAAAAGAACTTTACCACACTTTACATCCCATCCCATTTGATTCGATTAAGGTCATTTGTTATGTTTGTGTCCAGCGCCCCGACCCTAAACCTAGGCGATGATTGTTTAGATACACTACGGTAGTCGAGGCCTTTGTGAAAAAAAAGCTTCACTCGCCTACCGTTAATGCTCCAAATTTCCAACTGACGCCTCCAAACATTTATGTCAGTATACGAAATCATTATAAAACTTAATGCAAATGAAAAGTCCTAGGACATACAGGCAAGGGATCCAAAGTTAACATACAAGCAGGAATGGCTGCAGGCCTCACACAAGGGCTGCAGGCCTCACACAAGGGCTGCAGGCCTCACACAAGGGCTGCAGGCCTCACACAAGGGCTGCAGGCCTCACACAAGGGCTGCAGGTCACACACAAGGGCTGCAGGCCTCACACAAGGGCTACAGGCCTCACACAAGGACTGCAGGCCTCACACAAGGGCTACAGGCCTCACACAAGGGCTGCAGGCCTCACACAAGGGCTGCAGGCCTCACACAAGGGCTGCAGGCCTCACACAAGGACTGCAGGCCTCACACAAGGGCTGCAGGCCTCACACAAGGGCTGCAGGCCTCACACAAGGGCTGCAGGCCTCACACAAGGGCTGCAGGCCTCACACAAGGGCTGCAGGCCTCACACAAGGACTGCAGGCCTCACACAAGGGCTGCAGGCCTCACACAAGGACTGCAGGCCTCACACAAGGGCTACAGGCCTCACACAAGGGCTGTAGGTCTCACACAAGGGCTGCAGGCCTCACACAAGGACTGCAGGCCTCACACAAGGGCTGCAGGCCTCACACAAGGACTGCAGGCCTCACACAAGGGCTGCAGGCCTCACACAAGGGCTGCAGGCCTCACACAAGGGCTGCAGGCCTCACACAAAGGCTGCACGCCTCACACAAGGGCTGCAGGCCTCACACAAAGGCTGCACGCCTCACACAAGGGCTGCAGGCCTCACACAAGTGCTGCAGGCCTCACACAAGGACTGCAGGCCTCACACAAGGACTGCAGGCCTCACACAAGGGCTGCAGGCCTCACACAAGGACTGCAGGCCTCACACAAGGGCTGCAGGCCTCACACAAGGGCTGCAGGCCTCACACAAGGGCTGCAGGCCTCACACAAAGGCTGCACGCCTCACACAAGGGCTGCAGGCCTCACACAAAGGCTGCACGCCTCACACAAGGGCTGCAGGCCTCACACAAGTGCTGTAGGCCTCACAGTAGGCCTGTAGGTCTCACACAAGGGCTGCAGGCCTCACACAAGGGCTGCAGGCCTCACACAAAGGCTGCACGCCTCACACAAGGGCTGCAGGCCTCACACAAGTGCTGTAGGCCTCACAGTAGGCCTGTAGGTCTCACACAAGGGCTGCAGGCCTCACACAAGGGCTGCAGCCTCACACAAAGGCTGCACGCCTCACACAAGGGCTGCAGGCCTCACACAAGTGCTGTAGGCCTCACAGTAGGCCTGTAGTCACACACAAGGGCTGCAGGTCCATGCAGAGAGGACATACAAGCAAGGGCTCCAGAGGGCAAGACCACCGCGGGTCCCACATTAACACATTCATAGACGATCGACGTCAAGATATTGGAATCACAGAGGATTTTTCTTAGGGACAATGACTAAAACAAAATCAACTCTGGGAATATAGAAGTGAAAAAGCGAGGTTAACCCTGTTGTGTTACATCTCTCATACTTGGTACGTAAAGTACATTTTTCTATGTTAAATATTTCATAATACATGACTACGAATGCTGTTTTTTTATTATTATTTTCTACCACAGACGTGGCCACACATTTACAGTGCTAACCAGATATATATACATTTTCTTCTGTCCTCAATGGACAGGATTAGAGATCAGTTAAACATATAGTTCAGGGGACGAATGCTGTATAGATTTTTTTTTCAATTTATACTTGTAATGAAACAAAATAAATGATTGAATTAATTTAATGCCTCAAAATCCTGAATTTTATGCAACGTTTAACGTTGAAAATGTTGATTTCCAGCATTACACAGCATTGTCACATTTTTCCTCACAGTTGCATTCAAGCAGAGCTCATCGCTGTAGGTCGTAACATCCTCATGTATTTTTGTTAAGAATACACAAATGTATTGTCATTAAGTATAATTCTATCAGTACTGGGCTTGCCGTTCGATCCCTGATGATCTAATTGCTTGATTGATTGATGAAGATTAAGTCACCCTAGAGGTGGCATGGGCATGAATAGCCCGTAAATCTAAATATATCTTTTATCTCCTTTTATAAATCTTCTTTTATACAGTCCTTCTATCCCAGCTCTTGGACTCGTATTCCAGTCCTCTTATCCCAGTTCCTTGGACTCGTATTCCAGTTCTCTTATCCCAGTTCCTTGGACTCGTATCCCAGTCCTTGTCCTCAAATTCCTGCAAGTACTGTCTGGTTATATTGGATTAGCGTTATCGCTTCATAATTATCTTACATGCCTATCAGTATATATACTGACTCGAATATTGCTATTTTATGTTTAAATGATGTTATATTTTAGTTGTTAAATGATGTTATTTTTTTTATATATATTTTATATGTTATATTTTAGTTGTCCCAGCAACGAACTGCAAAATAGGAATTAGTAAAAGTAGTTATAAAATATTTTAAAGTACTTTTAAAACAATTTTAAAGTAGTTTAAAATAATTTTAAAGTAGTTTTAATGTACATTAGTTTTTTTAAATAGTTTAAAGTAGTTTTAAATTCGTTTTCAAAAGTTTTAAAGTAGTTTCAATGTTCTCTGCTATTGTTCCTGTCTTGTTACCAATATTTTTTTGGAAGTTCAGTCCTTATAATAAAGGTTTTTATTATATAACTTGCGATATTAACGTGAAATAACGTGACGTATTTTTAAATATAATGTGATTTTTCATATAACTTGCATAATGATGCAATGCATATTGAGGGAAAATATGTAATAATCACATAGAAGTTATTTCTAAAGGGCTGACATTTGCTATTTCTTCTGCTCCATCCAGGCGCCGCCTTACCCCTCCCTCGCTCCCTCCGCGTCACAAACGAGGTCCGGGAATGTGAGTACGCCTTGATTTTCCTTTTGTTAATTAGTTTATGTTTTTCCTGGACTCAACACTTGTCCTAAATTGATTTGGAGTACAAATGTAAGTACGTAGACTTCATTGTTTTGCTCTATGGTGTTCAAAATCAAGCTAGCGTGAGCCAATGACGTTTGTAAATATGAATATTCTAGCAAACCAAAATCACGTATATATATATGTGACTATTCTGACAAATCAAGGAAACAAAACAGTCATTAGATTTGTAGAACTAATTGCTAGATGTAGATGCTAGTTTTTGGGTGTACAACGGCTCGAGTGTAGGCAGTAAACGATTGCAAATGAAGATATTTAATCGCCAGATGTGGAAAAATGCCTTGTATCTGCAACCAAGTGATTGGACTTTCAAGTACTACATAGCCATGCGCTCTTTCTCCTCATAACTATCTTACCGCCTTATTCTTGTAAGTTTTTATACCAAATTCGGCTACAGTAATTTTTTTATTAATACATGAGGTACATCTGCATTTGTGCAGCTGCCCTAGACTATATGAAGTGGAGTACAGTGTCAAAAGTTAGCTGCATAATGCTAAAAAATTCCCATCACACAGGATGGTTAGTCATACAGAGGCATGTGATCAGTACTCTGCACTGACAGACTCTGGGTGCATTATGAGGATATCATGAACACAAATAAGTCATCCTGCTTACGGCTATCTCTGCGTAGTTACACCTCCAAAATTCACTAATATATTTAACAGCTCCACAATTTATATTGCCTTTACCTACTTCCTCTCATCCCAATCGACTTGATAATGGTCCAGAACGGACCGAAACGTCGTCGTCTCTTCAGTTTCTAGTGTGTTGTCAGGTCAACATTCACTAATATTCCTGTTGTGAGTGACCAAAACAATCGCTTGTAAACTTGAATAACAATGGCTACACGATAAGTAACATTGGCATTCATGAAACTATGATAATTATCAGGTGAAAGATAAGGCAGTGTGTTTTTATATCCTCTGGAAGGGATACGAGGATAGGATAGAAGCTGGAATAGCAGGAAGAAGGAAAAAGAAACGGTGTTTATCTCTTTGTATCTCGGGGATCGAACCCCGACCTGCATGAAATATATTTAGAAGAATGTGGGAGCAAGCAAGACACAAAACCACATTAGGATATATATATATATATATATATATATATATATATATATATATATATATATATATATATATAATATATATATATAAATGCTACGATATCAGTTTTTGTTGTAATCTCTAGATATATCACAAATAATATATAAACAAGCTAGAGGCAACCTGAACGAACGAGTCCATTGTCGTTCAGTAATCCGGTCAGAGGAATGAGTGGCAGAACTCGAAACACGATTTTTTTTCTCCCGTAATCCCTAGTCAGCTGGGAATGTATTGAAAAATGCAGCTTTTACAAGGATACATGCACAACCAGTTCAGCACATACATGCATACACAAACACATACATATACTCCTCCCCCCCCCCATTGCCCAATATTATGTGGGATGTTTTCAACATAAAGTATCTACAGGTTACAATATTCTACATAAGATGAAGTAAAACAGTTTTTTGTCATTTGAAGATCAAAATAAGAGGTCTCCTGGGAGACCCCCGTCCATATAGACAGAGACCTGACGTACACAGAGAGACGGTAAGATCATGTTTGAGGAGAAACAGACGAACAATAAACTTTCCAAGTTGTGTTCTCTTTTAATACCGAGGCTGTGTGTAGCCTTCAAGATGTCTTGGAAAGCCCCAACGCCTAAGAAACATGTATTAAAGATCATAGCAGCATGCAGAAATGACGTGATGTCCCGTTTTCTATTCGTGGGTATTCGGTTAGGTTAGGTACGGGCCATTTAGTACGTCGTTTTAGTGACGCTGTGAACGTTCAAGAGGACGGGCTGGTTAGAGAATATTCTATGGTGTGCAGGTTGAGACAAAACTGGTACATGACACTCCCGAGGACCCTGATTATCCAGTAAAAGTTGCAACACCTGTCACTCACCATAGGCACCTGTCACTCACCACAGGCACCTGTCACTCACCACAGGTACCTGTCACTCGCCACAGGCACCTGTCACTCACCACAGGTACCTGTCACTCACCTTAGGCACCTGTCACTCACCATAGGCACCTGTCACTCACCACAGGCACCTGTCACTCACCACAGGTACCTGTCACTCACCACAGGTACCTGTCACTCACCACAGGTACCTACCACTCACCACAGGTACCTGTCACTCACCACAGGTGAGTGTATGAATCCAGATCGTCGCTCTACCGTCCACCCCAAGTAGGTCTGCTAGCTGGAAAGACCTACTTCAAAAAGCTGGGATCAAAGCTTGCTATACGAGAGGGGCCTCAATATCTTCTGTGACGAACGCATTGGACCAAGCTGTCCCTTTTGAATATACTAACATATCATATCCCACCGAACGACCGTAAATGACCAGGATAGAGACTAGGGAAACATGAAAAGAGGTCGAACTAGCAAATACTCCAGGTGAAGGGAACGAACAATTTTCGTACTAGCAAGACCGTTTGCAGCTCCCCTCGACATTTTATCATTCGACGACCCTTAACAATATGAAGTTACAACATCATCTTTGGCATCGACTAGCTCATTACCTCACACATATGGTTGATAGCAATGGACATAGCAACATCCTTAACTACAGACGACTCTACTAGCCACTTAAGGTATTCTGATTCCTCAAAAGTGTATATACACGTCCATATATCCTTAATGATCCTTAAAGCTAAGCAAATCATCAAGAATATAAAGGACACATTATAACACAGAAACCTGCTCTTAACAAGCTGCCTCAGACTATGTTCGTTATCAAGAGCTTTACCAAGAATGTGTCCGTAATCAACGAGAGCTTTTAAGATCAAAAGGTCTCGAGACCTCACCACGAATTTAAAATGTCTGTACAGACTCTACCGAGCTAACTGCATCAACAGCAATCAAAGTTGTTGACTCTACTGATACTGACGTAGAGTTAGTTGACGGAGGGAGCAGACAAGCAGTGAAGAGGGGGATAAGTGACTTGGTAGTTCATTAATACAGGGAAGGCCAGAATGACCAATTGTACTTTCCTCTCCCATCCATCCCTTCCACTCCNATGGAGTGAAGGGAGCTGGAGAACTGGCTGGCAATAGGATAAAGGATATTTTAGATAAGAATGAAGGGGAAGGTGCTGGAGCCGGAAGGGGAGGTACTAGGGAAGGGGTAGAGAAGGGTAAACCATGGGGAAGGTGCTGGAGCCGGAAGGGGTAGAGAAGGGTAAACCATGGGGAAGGTGCTGGAGCCGGAAGGGGTAGAGAAGGGTAAACCATGGGGAAGGTGCTGGAGCCGGAAGGGGAGGTACTAGGGAAGGGGTAGAGAAGGGTAAACCATGGGGAAGGTGCTGGAGCCGGAAGGGGAGGTACTAGGGAAGGGGTAGAGAAGGGTAAACCATGGGGAAGGTGCTGGAGCCGGAAGGGAAGGTAATAGGGAAGGGTAGAGAAGGGTAAACCATGGGGAAGGTGCTGGAGCCGGAAGGGGAGGTACTAGGGAAGGGGTAGAGAAGGGTAAACCATGGGGAAGGTGCTGGAGCCGGAAGGGGAGGTACTAGGGAAGGGGTAGAGAAGGGTAAACCATGGAGAAGGTGCTGGAGCCGGAAGGGAAGGTACTAGGGAAGGGGTAGAGAAGGGTAAATCGGCGGGCAGGAAGCTGTTCGTTGGACACAAAGAGTTACGGGCCGCTTCTTCGTCCGAGCCGTGATGGATGACCGCTGCTCCTTCACGCCCGATGTCTGCTGCTTGCTCTGCCTGCCGTCAGCGTGCCTGCACTCTGCTGGACCTGCTCTCAGCGTGCCTACACTCTGCTGGGTCTGCTCTCAGCGTCCCTGCACTCTGCTGGGCCTGCCCTCAGCGTCCCTGCACTCTGTTGGGCCTGCTCTCAGCGTGCCTACACTCTGCTGGGTCTGCTCTCAGCGTCCCTGCACTCTGCTGGGCCTGCCCTCAGCGTCACTGCACTCTGTTGGGCCTGCTCTCAGCGTGCCTACACTCTGCTGGGTCTGCCCTCAGCGTCCCTGCACTCTGCTGGGCCTGCCCACAGCGTGCCTACACTCTGCTGGGCCTGCCCTCGGCGTCCCTGCACTCTGCTGGGCCTGCCCACAGCGTGCCTGCACTCTGCTGGGTCTGCCGCCAGAATACCAGCCGTGTTTATTAGACTACCAACAAGCAATTATCATTTTATCTCGATAGCGAGTTCCTTTATTACCTAATCATTACAAGCCAAGATATTAACACTTGTACAGATGCGTGTGACTTTAAAATTGGGATACGGCCAGCTTAAAGTTGTTCCTGAAGCTTGAGTATAAACAGTAATTTTACAACAAGCTGGAGGTTATGTACTTCAGCAAATACTCGTTTAAGACTGAAACTTAGTTGCCAAGACGAGGGTCGTCCCTTGGCTAAGTAGTGAATGTCTTGTATTTGGATTATGGCGTTTCTTAAGTCGTTGAATGTGTTGGAACGGATGTGATCAGGTTCTTGGTGGACCCCAGGTGTGGGTGTGAGAGGGGGGGGAGATTGGACCCCACGTGGGGGGTCTGGGTATAGACCCCCCCTGTAGAATGCAGGTAGATTAATGCAGAACAAAGAGCGTCCTCTACGCTCACAGTTGTCAAGCAATGTCTGTATTTCTGTCTCTTTTTACAGTTAAGTATGGCTTTCTCTTTCCCTTAATATGTATATATATCTGTGTCGCTCTCTCTTCTCTCTCTCTCTCTTATCCCACTCTCTATCTCTCTAGTGGCAGCTGATTGCTATAACTTTTGTAAGTGCTTTCATCACCACCAGGCGAAATGGTCGTGACTGCCACAGCCTTCTGGCGGGCATAGTTTGCGTCGACGGCAACTATGGCAACCCAATCTGACGCCACAGCTCTGGCGACTATGGCAACCCGGTCAACTTACTCTTCAACCTTTGGCTTGGACGCGTACATCTAATTTGAGATTTCGGAAGAGTTTAATGTTTGTATTTGTCTTAAAATATGTAGTAACAGAAAGTTAATCACATTTACTGACACAACGCTGGATTTTCACCTCTTTTTTCCTCGACAAGGAAGAGCTGTGTGTGTGTGTGTGTTTTGTTTCCCCTTGCTTTTTATCACTTTATTTAATACCTTGTTTGTTCCCCCTTGCATTTTATCCCTAGATATGGCGATCGAGCAATCATTCGGGTTATGGATAGAGAGTCACAAGTTGATCAGCAGAGAGAAAAGGTCTGACCGGTGCTTTTTCTTCTGATCTGAAAGTATTTTTTGCGTATTTTTTAATCTTTATCCAAGCGACCAGGACGGTTTATTTCTGTAGGAATTGAAGCGAGTCTATAGTGTGCTTACCTGTAGTTGTACCTTTGGGAGGGATGAGTTAGAGTTCCTTGGTCCCCGCCTCTCAACCCTTCACTCAACTGGTGTACCGGTTGCAAAAGTTTATTGAGTTGTGTTGTATATACAATTGATTGAAAGTGTGTATGAAGTACGCCCCCACGACTTCCCTTGTTAATACATTCCATTCGCTCATTACTCGGATACATCAAATGATTTCTAATGTTTCTGTGGCTCGTTTGGGTGCTTAAATTCCTCCTGTTAGTTGTTGTAGTGTGTGTGTGTGTGTGTGTGTGTGTGTGTGTGTGTGTGTGTGTGTGTGTGTGTGTGTGTGTGTGTGTGTCAGGTGTAGGGGCTTAAGGCCAACTTACGCAACTATAATAGCTTACTGATCCACTAGCAATTGTCATTTATTACTGAATACTATTTAGGACTAAAGTAATATATCTACCTCTGTTGTCCAGGTGTCATCTTGCAGGTAATATATGTACCTCTTATAACATATATCCCCGTTGTCCAGGTGTCCAGAAATACAGGATACATATGCACCTATATGTGTATCGCGCGACTTAGCGTATATACACACACAAGAGAGTTTAATCCTTAATATACTTCAGAACTAATAGTATACTATAATATACTTTATAGTTATACTAGACCTCAAACCCACCATCACAAGCGCGTCAATGGGCGCCATTGTGGCACACTGAGAGTTGTGTTGCGTGTAACAGCTGAACGAAGACTGATTCTCGTACTGTCACCCCCAAGCTTTGAAATACAGTTTGCTACGATGCAATCTAAAGCTTGCAAATTGCTTGTTGCAAGAAAATATATATGGCGTAACTGCCGTGACAGGTGCAGTAGGAGAGGGGCTGGTGTTGCCCGCAGGAGAGGGCGTGGGAGTCTGGCTTCCTTCACCACTCAAGACCTCAAACATATAGGTACATATAGGTATATATAGGGTACAACATAAGCATGACTCGGACACGGTTAAGAAATGTAAAGTTGCATTCATGGACATGAATGCAACAAATATAATGGACAAATTATACTTCATGGACAAATATAAAACTGCAGTAGATGAACTACTGAAACACTCTCCAGGTATGTTCAAGGTAATAACAGTGTGGTTGGTCAGCTATCCGTCTGTAGCCGTTGTTGGTATCTGTCTGAAGTTGATTGTTGATGCTTGCAATATTGTAATTGATGCTGCAGATTTCAAGCTCGGAGATGTGAAGGAAAATATTAAACACTTTTATAGCAAAGTGTGTGGTAATCCCCTGGACACTGACAGTGTGTGGTAATCCCCTCGACACTGAGTGTGTGGTAATCCCCTTGACACTGACGGTGTGTGGTAATCCCCTGGACACTGAGTGTGTGGTAATCCCCTCGACACTGACGGTGTGTGGTAATCCCCTCGACACTGACGGTGTGTGGTAATCCCCTCGACACTGACGGTGTGTGGTAATCCCCTCTACACTGACGGTGTGTGGTAATCCCCTCGACACTGACGGTGTGTGGTAATCCCCTCGACACTGAGTGTGTGGTAATCCCCTCGACACTGAGTGTGTGGTAATCCCCTCGACACTGAGTGTGTGGTAATCCCCTCGACACTGAGTGTGTGGTAATCCCCTCGACACTGACGGTGTGTGGTAATCCCCTCGACACTGACGGTGTGTGGTAATCCCCTCGACACTGACGGTGTGTGGTAATCCCCCTCGACAGCCTGATACTGAGTCAGTATGACTATACGGGCACTTGGATGGGACATGAGATATAACCTAATCTGAGATACGAAGATGGAGTAAAAGAAACAGTGCCCAACCACTTTTACCAACTTGAATAGAACTCCGACCGTGCAGGAAGCGAGACCGTCTCTGTACCAACCGGTCCAAGTATTACATATGCTCTACAGAGGGCGCTGCGTCTACTACCGTTGTTTCACGTCTACGCAGTGAGGTACGATAATCTACTGTTGCTTCATGTCTGCGTAGTGAGGCACGATAATCTACTGTTGCTTCATGTCTGCGTAGTGAGGCACGATAATGTACTGTTGCTTCATGTCTGCGTAGTGAGGCACGATAATCTACCGTTGCTTCACGTCTACGTAGTGAGGCACGATAATCTACTGTTGCTTCATGTCTGCGTAGTGAGGTACGATAATCTACCGTTGCTTCACGTCTACGTAGTGAGGCACGATAATCTACCGTTGCTTCACGTCCACGCAGTGAGGCACGATAATCTACCGTTGCTTCACGTCCACGCAGTGAGGCACGATAATCTACCGTTGCTTCACATCCACGTAGTGAGGCACGATAATCTACTGTTGCTTCACGTCCACGCAGTGAGGCACGATAATCTACCGTTGCTTCACGTCCACGCAGTGAGGCACGATAATCTACGTTTGCTCCACATCTACGAAGGCAGTAATTAGAAACACATTATGCAACAATTGGATAGTTTGCACAGAGAAAATGTTGAAATCAACACACTAAAACAATGTTTGTATTTATCGAAGTCTGTGTGTGTCTGTAAATATTATAATTGGATGTTTGTGTCGTGATAAATATATAATAAATGACATTTGTGAATCCACGATGACTTTTCCAAATACTTTATACCAATCGTTACTAGTATGAATGACTCTTTTTTTTTAAAACTTCTGTAATAGCATTCCAACAGAATACATTTGATACTGAATTCTGTAATATTTGTAAGTTTTGAAGTTGGGTTTAGAGAGCTCCTTATAGTGGGTTCTTGTCTCTTGTGTCTCCCTTCTTTCGTGGTTCTTGTATGCTTACCCTATTCTTCCCCATCTATCTCAATTTCCTCTGTCTCCCTTCTTTCGTGGTTCTTGTATGCTTACCCTATTCTTCCCCATCTATCTCAATTTTCCTCTGTCTCCCTTCTTTCGTGGTTCTTGTATGCTTACCCTATTCTTCCCCATCTATCTCAATTTTCCTCTGTCTCCCTTCTTTCGTGGTTCTTGTATGCTTACCCTATTCTTCCCCATCTATCTCAATTTTCCTCTTCCGCCAAAAAAATTCGTCTCCCACTTGTGTCTCGGGTTGATTTTTCCTCCACAAGCTAAGTGGGAACACCGCAGTATTGGAAAGTGTAAGAGAGAGGCTTTCCATGTATTGATAAAAATAGAGGAACATTTTGCTGGAACACCGGACATACACACAGGCCGCCTCACACAGGAATTCTTCTTCAGGGGGAACACGTCTGCCTTTTGGGACTCCCTCTGGAGGGCTGACACGCGATCCTCAACCCAGGAAGGACTCTCTTTTGTTTAGCCTCTCGTGGTACGGTGTGTCCGGGGAGAATCTCCGCTACGCGACTCTCAGGAATCCTCTTCATGTTGCTGATCTCCGCTGGATGGACTGGTGGCCATTGTTGGCGAAGAGAGGTGCCGGGAGCCCGTTTTCTGTTTACCAAAAGACAAAACTGCTTTAAAGGGAAAAAAAAACATTCTTTCCACTTGCGAACGCAAAATCGAGGTCAGATATTCCTGTTTCAAACGCCAGAACAAAACCGAAGACCGGGAATGTTCTGAACACAAAGTCTTAAGAGAGGGGGAAAAAAAAGACTTTGCGGATCAGGTTTGCAACTTAATTGTGACTTAAGCGTATGTCATTGTTGCTAGACAATGTCACTTCTGCTGGGAGATCCTGCAGGAGGAATTTATACAGAATTTTGTAACTAGCTCATCAAGATTGTAACTTGTTTAGCTAAATGAATTGTGGGGTTCAGTCCCTGAGCCCATTATGTGCCTCAATGCATGGAGGAATAACTCCATGATTTATCATGCCGGTGGAAGGTTAGGCCGAGCGTCTCGCTTCTTCACCTCATATAAGCAACCCAAGCCTCATATAAGCAACCCAAAACCTTATATATGCAACCCAAGCCTCATATAAGCAACCCAAGCCTCATATAAGCAACCCAAGCCTCATATAAGCAATCCAAGCCTCATATAAGCAACCAAGCCTCATATAAGCAACCCAAGCCTCGTATAAGCAACCCAAGCCTCATATAAGCAACCCAAAACCTCATATAAGCAACCCCAAGCCTCATATAAGCAACCCAAGCCTCATATAAGCTACCCAAGCCTCATATAAGCAACCAAGCCTTATATAAGCTACCCAAGGCTCATATAAGCAACCCCAGCTCATACATCAGAAAGGATATGAGAGTTATAACACATTTCGAACGTCATAGATGGGAGTTTCTATTCTGACTTCTCTAAAAATACACATATGGATATTCAACTGCAATGTTGTTATAGATTTAAACAAAAACGAAATAGAATTAAGTGATCAAAAAAAAAAGTCTTGGAGAGTAGGCCTAGTTATTAATGAAGGACCTTAGACCTAATGCCGAGCGGACAGCACGCTGGAGTTGTGATCCTGTGGTCCTGGGTTCGATCCCGGGCGCCGGTGAGAAACAATGGCAGAGTTTCTTTCACCCTATGCCCCTGTTACCTAGCAGTAAAATAGGTACCTGGATGTTAGTCAGCTGTCACGGTCTGCTTCCTGAAGGTGGAGGCCTGGTCGAGGACCGGGCCGCGGGGACACTAAAGCCCCGAAATCATCTCAAGATAACCTCGATCTTGAGATGATTTCGGGGCTTTTTAGTGTCCCCGCGGCCCGGTCCTCGACCAGGCCTCCACCCCCAGGAAGCAGCCCGTGACAGCTGACTAACACCCAGGTACCTATTTTACTGCTAGGTAACAGGGGCATAGGGTGAAAGAAACTCTGCCCTCGTCAGGACACCTGCATGTACCAATTGTCATTTTAAAGACTTCGTGACTCATTATGCCACAAACAAGACAACTACAGCTATTATGTCTAAAAATATAAAGTGGTTCACCTGGTTGCTCATACAGCTGGACGCCTCAAGCGAACACCACAAATTATTAAGTGACTATTTCTTAAATACAGGATCTGAACACGTCGGAAATGAATGGTTTAGACGTCAGATGGACGCCATGGACGCCGGAAACTCTTGATTTATTACACCAGAAACTATTGATTTAACATCAGAAACTATGGATTTAACGCCAGAAACTATGGATTTAACGTCAGAAACTATGGATTTAACGCCAGAAACTATGGATTTAACATCAGAAACTATGGATTTAACGTCAGAAACTATGGATTTAACGTCAGAAACTATGGATTTAACGCCAGAAACTATGGATTTAACGCCAGAAACTATGGATTTAACGCCAGAAACTATGGATTTAACATCAGAAACTATGGATTTAACGCCAGAAACTATGGATTTAACGTCAGAAACTATGGATTTAACGTCAGAAACTATGGATTTAACGTCAGAAACTATGGATTTAACATCAGAAACTATGGATTTAACGCCAGAAACTATGGATTTAACGTCAGAAACTATGGATTTAACGCCAGAAACTATGGATTTAACATCAGAAACTATGGATTTAACGTCAGAAACTATGGATTTAACGTCAGAAACTATGGATTTAACGCCAGAAACTATTGATTTTTCGTCAGAAACAATTGATTTAACGTCAGAAAATATTGATATATTACGCCAGAAACTATTAATTTTACGACTGGCCTCAGATTTCAGGGCTCTCGTATCGGGCCCAGTTTAATCTCGAGTTTTCACGAAGGAGAAATTTTATCACAACGAGATAAATAAAGTGACAAGACTCTGCCTGAGCGGACAGACTCCGTGTGTTAACTTAGCCAGAGAGTTGGCCTGCTTCACCCCGCTAAAGAGCCTGAGAAGCGGATATTATCATCCCCACAAGCCTTTTGTATCTACATGCTTTCGACTTTTATGTAGCAGATAAATGAGGCGAAACGCGGACCAATTCCCAACTCTCATGGCGAGTGCTGATGTAGTTTGGTTTAGCGACGCACCAGATAGCGGGACTTTTTTTACCCCGGCTAACAAGGGGACACAGGTGAGCACACACGCATGTATGGTGTCATAAATAGGAGCACAGAGGCAGACTGAACCTGATATTATGGCATAGAAACATGTGTTTAGTCCTGGGGAAATATTTAAGGTTAGACGAGACACGGTAAACGGGGCCTTCGAGCCACTATATCCCGTCGATCCATACACTATCCCCCTTCCCCTATCCTTGTGTTATTCACTCTACAGGTCACTGATAAATAATGTTGCATGAGACGAGAGAGAGAGACGACAATATTCAACTGCTTTGTTAAGATAGGAGGCATAGACACACGCAAACAGAAATTATGCAAATCGTATCATTTACCCAACGCTCAACAAACTGCTGTGCAATATGCAGGATGAGGGGTAGGAAAATTTGGTTGCAAGGGGCGGGGGGGTTTAATACTCTGAAACCGAGTAGCATTATAGATCACTTTGAGCATCACTTCCACCACATTATCGGCGGATATCAGAACACAAATTAAACTGCTGGACGCCAGAGGGCAAGAGCAATAATGATGTAGTGAAGTCGAATGACGAATTAAATGATATGCAAATGAGAAGGAATGTTTGGGTTAGAACTCTGTCGAAAAAAATATTGACGGGAGGAGAATTTAAATTAAAATCACTGTGATATCGTACCAGGTCGGGCTGAGTGCTAGTACAAGGCTGATGACCAGATTATGTTGCCACGTTATCAAGTCATATGAACTAGTAATAACATCGTTGGCACTGTGTTCTTATAATAATTAACATATACAATGCTGTATTAATACCAAGTTTAATGACGAAGTGTGTTTGGACCATTTTACACCAAACATATTATTTTCACATCAGAGTGAAACTAAATACATAGATCTGTATTTTTTATTTTTTAAACTGAAAGTGATCATAGGAACCGATATCCGAGTCAAATAAAAATTATAATTCAAATATTACACTTCCCCCCCCCCTCCTCCCCCCACCTGTCCCTAAAAAAATATTTAAGTCGTCATCTAATAGTAACCTTTGAAAGTATTGAAAGTGACTGCTTTCAATCCCTAAAAAATTCGAATATCCAAGAAGAAAGTTGGCCAATCAAAGCGAGGATAGAGAGCTGTTTGACGATTGTGACTCGGATAAGGGTTCGAGGATGCTGAGGTTATTCTCAAGTTTGCTCCTAAAAAAGAGACTTGGTTCTAGGAGCAGCTGGGATGAAGACGCTGGCTGGCTGGCCCAACCTATCTAATGCAACACAGTTTTCGCAGTGAAGAAAATATTTCGGTGTTTCCCGTTGATCAAAAAGAATATATATAGAAAAACGTAGACGGCAAAGACAATTTCTTGATACTGGTACATTTGGAGGCGATGAGTCACAGTAACGTGGCTAAAGTATGTTGACCAGACCACACACTAGAAGGTGAAGGGACGACGACGTTTCGGTCCGTCCTGGACCATTCTCAAGTCGATTCTGGTACATTTCCCTTATAATAGAGATCGCGAAATATTGATCAAAAGGATTGTAGTGATTGTTAGTTTAGAAAAACAAGAGTTTACAAAAAAATGGATCAAAAAAACAAAAATAACTTTTTTTAGATACTTGATAACGATCTGCTCTATTTTTCCAAATTTATTTTTTCCATTATTATTATACTAAGATCATCAATTATTGACGTAGGTTAGGATAGATTATTACATCTTTTTACGTGTAATAATACATTTTCAGAAGGAATCCTCCTGAAGATGTATTATTAAAATACGAAAGTACTTAAGGAAATTCCTGTTTCAATTCTTCCTCCGTGGTCTGACACTGTCACATTTTTGAGACAGAGATAGATATATATGCATTTATCTCACTCTATGCTCTCTATTTCTATCCCTCCACTCCCTCCCTGTCTCGTTCTGCCTTCTCTGTCCCCCGTCCCTTATCCATGTGTTATCAATCTACTCCCCCCCCCCCCGTGCCTCTGCCCCACCCCCATCAGTAAGGCCAGTCTGGTGACGGTGGCTAATATCGCCCTGGTGAAGCACGCTCTCCACTCTAATTAAGGAAGTTTTGCCCAAGTACCGTTATCGCCGAGAATCGATATGACATCTCCATCAGAGCGAGTTAGTTTTGTAATTTTAACGAAATGTGTGGCGATGTAGCTCTCAGCTTGTGTGTTTTATCCTCGCTGCGTTGTGTCTCTAAATTGGTGAGTTTGTTGCCCTCTGTGTGTGTGTGTGTGTGTGTGTGTGTGTGTGTGTGTGTGTGTGTGTGTGTGTGTGTGTGTGTGTGTGTGTGTGTGTGTGTGTGTGCTCACCTTGTTGTACTCACCTAGTTGTGTTTGCGGGGGTTGAGCTCTGGCTTTTTGGTCCCGCCTCTCAACCGTCAATCAACTGATGTACAGATTCCTGAGCCTACTGGGCTCTGTCATATCTACATTTGAAGGTGTGTATGGAGTCAGCCTCCACCACATCACTTCCTAGTGCATTCCATTGCATGTGTTTGTGTGTGTGTGTGTGTGTGTGTGTGTGTGTGTGTGTGTGTGTGTGTGTGTGTGTGTGTGTGTGACGAGAGGGGGGGAATGGGGAGGGTGTATGGGGGGAAGGGTGTATGTTTGTGTGCGTGTACTCCCCTAAATGTACTCACTTAGATGTGATTGCATGGCCGAGTTACGCTCCTGGAATTGCCTTTAGAGCGTCATTGGACTTATGCAGTGACTCATGTCTCACTTTTTTTATCATGCTTACATTTATATTTTGGAATAAACTTAGTTGCACCAACTTCTACGTGTAACCTATTGCATTTATTGGCAACTCTAACACTAAAAAAAGATACCTTCTGACATGTCTGCGACTCCTGTGTGTCTATTTTCTATCTGTGACATCTCGTTCTGCCGTTCATAGCTTTGACGAATCCTGTTTTGTCTACTTTATCAATATCCCTTTGAATATTTTGTGTTATCATGCCCCTGACATATCACAATCCAAATAGGATTTTGGATTAGCCTTAGCTGTATGAAAGTCTTACACTCTCTCCTGCTTACATCTTTTTGTGGTCTTTTTTGCTATATATTTGATGACTAAAATGTGGTATTAACTGGCTTTTGTTGGCATTTCATAGTCAATGCTTTAAATTTCTATGTCATTCTAGAGGAAAGTAGTGGGATAAGACTCGATGGGAAATGTTTGGGAAAGAAGTATGGGTTGTTGATGGTCAATTAGCTGTGATCGGGATGGGTGGGATGGAGCCATTTACGTAGGTAATGGTAGGTTGGTCTGCGATTGATGGGGGAAGGGAATTTGGTGCGTACTGTCGCGTATGGTCTGAGGGAAGCTTCAGGAGGTATTCTGACTTTTCGTTCCTTGTCAGACCTGGAAGGTGATTCCTTCTACCTGAGCTTCTGACACCTCATTCGTTTGTGGCGTCTATTATGACTGTTGATTTTACACTTGTTGAAGAGATGTAAGTGTTTCGTGTCGTTTTTGTTTTACTCTCTTCTCTTCCTAACCTACTATTCACTCTCCTTCCTTCGTTCCTTCTCTCTGATTATTGTTCACTCCCTTTGAATTGTCTTCCTAGTACGGTCTTGCATTGCCTTTGAATTGGGTATTCAGAGGGCTACATCTAATATATTTTTTCCACCGCATTACTGGTGTATAAAAACAATTTGGATTTCAAGTGTGGTATGGAAGACATGAAGCGAATGCAGCTGTATTTTGACTCGTAGCGGGATCCTTCTCAGCGTGTTGAAAAAGAAAAGAAACAGTATTTACAGTCAGCATAGCTATCAGCTGTCAGCTGTCAGGTCAGCTGTCAGGTCAGCTGTCAACTCAGCCGTCAGGTCAGCTGTCAGTCACCGTCAGGTCAGCTGTCAGGTCAGCTGTCAGGTCAGTTGATTCGATTTATTATGTCCACTTCCCTCGTTACGAGTCTCACTCCACCATTCTTTCTTCATCAATATACCTAAATATAATATTACAGGTAGCTTTAGAGACTTGGTACAGGAGCTAGGGTTCCGGTACTGTTACCTAGCAGTAAAATAGGTACCTGGGTGTTAGTCAGCTGTCACGGGGCTGCTTCCTGGGGGTGGAGGCCTGGTCGAGGACCGGGCCGCGGGGACACTAAAGCCCCGAAAGCATCTCAAGATATCTCAAGATACCGGTGGCATGGCTTCATAATACCATCTTCCCCATTTTCTAAAACCATGTTAGAGAACATCACTTTTATAATGTTTCGGAAATCTTCATATATATTTTCTTGGGAGCATATTTCATATGTGGAGCATTTTTTTCGGTGGGGGGGGGCAGTTAGCATATTTCTGGGAGAGCATAGCTCCTTGTGAGCATATTTTTTTAGTTAGACAGTACTTTCAGCCTGGGCCGCCCGTTCCTCCAATTTGGGCTGCCCCCCACTTTCCCTCCCTCTCNTTATCTTTTCCTTGAGTGCATAAAAACGCGTCGTAATTTGCGTGTGATATTTCGATCCGATTCCCTGTATTGACGTATTTTAAATATAGTAGAGATTTACAGAATCTTATGGTGTATTTTTAATACAGTAAGAGATTTACAGAAGCTTATGGTGTATTTTTAATACAGTAAGAGATTTACAGAAGCTTATGGTGTATTTTAATACAGTAGGAGATTTACAGAAGCTTATCTCAGTAAGGGTGAGCATCTGAAAGGCAGCCGGAGGGCTTCCAAGAATTCTCCTTCCATCAGTAAACGCTCCTTTACTCTAGCTCCTGGAACCCCGTCGCTCTTATTCACTCCCAGGTTATCTTGGTTATCTTGAGGTGATTTCGGGGCTTTTTAGTGTCCCCACGGCCCGGTCCTCGACCAGGCCTCAACCCCCCAGGAAGCAGCCCGTGACAGCTGACTAACTCCCAGGTACCTATTTACTGCTAGGTAACAGGGCATCAGGGTGAAAGAAACTCTGCCCACTGTTTCTCTCCGGCGTCCGGGATCGAACCCGGGACCACAGGATCACGTGTCAGCGTGCTGTCCGCTCGGCCGACCGGGAAGTGAAGGTTTGCGCGTCTTGATGGAAAAATAATCTGAGAGTACTGTGTTGTGCTCAGTGTATGTGTACTGTGTTGTGCTCAGTGTATGTGTATTGTGTTGTGCTCAGTGTATGTGTATTGTGTTGGGCTCAGTGTATGTGTACTGTGTTGTGCTCAGTGTATGTGTACTGTGTTGTGCTCTGTGTATGTGTACTGTGTTGTGCTCAGTGTATGTGTACAGTGTTGTGCTCAGTGTATGTGTACTGTGTTGTGCTCAGTGTATGTGTACTGTGTTGAGCTCATGTGCTGAGTACTGTGGTCAGTGTACGGAAGTATGCTGTGGTCAGTGTACGTGTAGTGAGCTGTGGTCAGTGTACGTGTAGTGAGCTGTGGTCAGTGTACGAGTAGTGAGCTGTGGTCAGTGTACGTGTAGTGAGCTGTGATCAGTGTACGGAAGTATACTGTGGTCAGTGTACGGAAGTATGCTGTGGTCAGTGTACGTATAGTGAGCAGTGGTCAGTGTACGTGTAGTGAGCTGTAGTTAGCGTACGTGCAGTACGCTAACCACAGCACACTAGTTCGAGCCCCAGTACGAATTAGCTAGCATAATGAACTAGAAGCAGCAGTTAGCGATCACTAAATCAGACGTTTGAAAAACATAAAAAAAAAACTTGCAGATTTATCCAGACCATCAAGGAGAGGATTATGGTAATTGCACACATCGCCGGCTGTCCTTATTACGTTCTATTAAATTTATATCACCCTGGCTGTTGGTAATTAAGAAGATAACTCTTGTGGAATGTATATATAATTCTTGTAGAATGTATATAGATCGGTCCAATAATTGCTCATCCGAGAGAGAGTAGGAGTTGCAGCATCTCCCACCACTCTCAGAGCTGGTGGGAGTGATAGCAAGCTGTTCGGAGATGTTCAGAAATGTTCAATAGGAAGATAACGAGGAGATTAGGGTGAGTGTAGCTAATGTAAACAGGTTGTGTACTCACCTAATTGTGCGTTGTGTAATTGTGCGTTTTAGGTGTATAGATTGACAGGTGAACCATGCATCGGTAGTACTCTTGCATGTGTGAGTTTTGTATTTTGAGTGTTTAGTCACCTATTTGTACTCAGCTAGTTGTGCTTGCGGGGGTTGAGGTCTGGCTCTTTGGTCCCGCCTCTCAACTGTCAATCAACTGGTGTACAGGTTCCTGAGCCTATTGGGCTCTATCATATCGACACTTGAAACTGTGTATGGAGTCAGCCTCTACCACATCACTTCCTAATGTGTGTGTGAGTGTGTGTGTGTTCACCTAGTTGTATTCACCTAGTTGTGTTTGCGGGGGTTGAGCTTTGCTCTTTCGGGCCGCCAGATTTAGTAAGATCCAGCTTCCGCAGTCTTATCTTCGTACTGGAAACCTCTGAAATCTAGAATTCGTCTTGTGGTGTTTCTCAAAGTCAGTCAGAGATTGTGTGGTTAATAAATACATGACTTAAACGAGACAAGTCACCATTCCTACTTTTTATCCTGCGGGCTCACCATAGCCCGTGCTACTTGGAACTTTGTTCTAGGTAGCGAATCTTTAACAACAACAACATCCTACTTTAGTCCCCCCCCCCCTCCCATATACCTGACCTCTGGTCCGTTGAAGGTCGGCACCGCACACGGCGCTGAGGTGATAATGTTTACACACACACACTCACGTCTCCTTGAGAGACGCTTGGCCTCACGTCTAAGAGATTCCTGTTATTTCTTCAGTGTTGGAACTGTTTCCTCCTCACTGGAAGGTGTTATGACCCTCAACATCTTTTTTCAACTCTTGATTTATTTCGGTTGTAGTGAAGGCGGCCGTCGCTTGGCGCCAGGGCTGTTGTTAATCTAGCCTTTCCTTGAGCAGCCTGTAGGCCTCACTGACTTGATTCTATTTACGAGCTTTGCATCATCTAGCACAAGGCTGTGACTTGTAGGTGTCTGCTTCCTCGATCAGGTGCATTGATATGCAGTAGGAACAAAGTAGGCTCCTTGCAGGACCTGCGTGTTGCAGTGATCATGATGCTTTGCAAAGATAAAACTGTTTTATATCATGATACAAAAATATTCCGAGGAATACTGTCACAAAAATGAAGAAAAAGGTTTTAAAAATTTTAATGCCCACTAGCATCAGTATATCATCTGCAATTAAAAAAACAAATGAATATTAATATCACCAAAGGAAGAGAAAATAGTTATATAGTGAAAGCACAAAGTATCGTGAGTAATACATTTTTATGATTTGTTTATAGTGTCTCCATAAATTATACTAGAAACAGTAAAAAATACTAGTAACTTACTTTAAAACTCTCTCTCTCTCTCTCTCCTCTCTCTCTCTCTCTCTCTCTCTCTCTCTCTCTCTCTCTCTCTCTCTCTCTCTCTCTCTCTC
>WNGS01169217.1:11502221-11509721 GCA_020271785.1 Procambarus virginalis
CTCGTCTTAGCAACTAAGTTTCAGTCTTAAACGAGTATTTGCTGAAGTACATAACCTCCAGCTTGTTGTAAAATTACTGTTTATACTCAAGGCTTCAGGAACGACTTTAAGCTGGCCGTATCCCAATTTTAAATTACACGCATCTGCACAAGTGTATTATCTTGGCTTGTAATGATTAGATAATAAAGGAACTCGCTATCGGATAAAATGATAATTGCTTGTTGGTAGTCTAATAAACACGGCTGGTATTCTGGCGGCAGACCCAGCAGAGTGCAGGCACGCTGTGGGCAGGCCCAGCAGAGTGCAGGTACGCTGAGAGCAGGCCCAGCAGAGTGCAGGCACGCTGTGGGCAGGCCCAGCAGAGTGCAGGTACGCTGAGAGCAGGCCCAGCAGAGTGCAGGTACGCTGAGAGCAGGCCCAGCAGAGTGCAGACACGCTGAGATCAGACCCAGCAGAGTGCAGGCACGCTGGGCAGGCCCAGCAGAGTGCAGACGCTGAGACAGACCAGAGAGTGCAGGCACGCTGAGAGCAGGCCCAGCAGAGTGCAGGACGCTGAGCAGGCCCACAGAGTGCAGGCACGCTGAGAGCAGGCCCAGCAGAGTGCAGGACGCTGAGAGCAGGCCCAGCAGAGTGCAGGCACGCTGAGAGCAGACCCAGCAGAGTGCAGGCACGCTGAGATCAGACCCAGCAGAGTGCAGACACGCTGAGGGCAGGCAGAGCAAGCAGCAGACATCGGGCGTGAAGGAGCAGCGGTCATCCATCACGGCTCGGACGAAGAAGCGGCCCGTAACTCTTTGTGTCCAACGAACAGCTTCCTGCCCGCCGATTTACCCTTCTCCTTACCACCTTCCCTATTACCTCCCCTTCCGGCTCCAGCCCTTCCCCATGGTTTACTCTTCTCTACCCTTCCCTATTACACTTCCTTCCGGCTTCCAGCACCTTCCCTCATTCTATCTCAATATCCTTTATCCTATTGCCAGCCAGTTCTCCAGCTCCCTTCACCCCATCACTATATCTTGCATCCCTATTACACCCCATCCCTCCCCTTCTACTGCAGACAGCAACACACACACACAATGACCACTAATCAGTGTTGCAATTGCAACAACACAAGCGATAACAACTGCAACGGATGTTGAAGACGCTCCCCAAAAACCCCTCAAAATGTCGTATATAGTATATAGTAGGTCGTATATAGTTGCCGCGCGACCTTAATCCTCAACCTTGAAAGCCAACTTGGAAGCAAACATATAATTTCATCAAACAATATTTCGCTGAGAGAGCGCAAACTGGAGGCTGAGCTGTGGGATCCGGTGTTCGCTTCTCAGCTACTGTTCGATTTCTTTGTTTGTTTTAGCTGTTCGAAATTCTCTTCTCGTTCTCTAAACAACTACTACAATCATTATCTTCTCCTCCTCGCCTTTTTTTTTCTATTTTTCTTATCCAGCTCATCGTTTCTCCTACTTCTTTGATTAATAAAGATTAAGCCACCCAAGAGGTGGCACGGGCATGAATAGCCCGTAAGACGGGCTATTCTCGGCCCATCCTCCTCCTCCTCCTTCCCTCCTTCCCTTTATATATTCACGCAATTCCATGTCAGTGTCGGTCATTCGCTATGAGAGAGAAGGGTTCCTCACAGCCCCTCTCGCATACACATTACATTCATCAGAAGCTTTTATTTTTCTCACTCTGGGTAGGATGTAAAGAGGAGAGAGAGAGAGAGGAGAGAGAGAGAAAAAAAAAAAAAGATAAAAGAACAAGAGGAGAGAGAGATAAAAAGAAGAGAGAGAGAGAGAGTTTTAAAGTAGTTACTAGTATTTTTTACTTGTTTCTAGTAAATTTAGGGAGACACTTATAACAAATCATAAAAATGTATTACTCACGATACTTTGTGCTTTCACTATATAACTATTTTTCTCTTCCTTTGGTGATATTAATATTCATTTGTTTTTTTAATTTGCAGATGATATACTGATGCTAGTGGGCATTAACATTTTTAAAACCTTTTTCTCTTCATTTTGTGACAGTATCCTCGAATATTTTTGTATCATGATATAAAACAGATTTATCTTTGCAAAGCTCATGATCGCTGCAACACGCAGGTCCTGCAAGGAGCCTGCTTTGTTCCTAATGCATATCAATGCACCTGATCGATGAATCAGACACCTACAAGTCCCAGCCTTGTGCTACATGATGCAAAGCTCGTAAAAAGAATCAGGTCAGCGAGGCCTACAGGCTGATCAAGGAATGACTAGATTAACAACAGCCCTGCCGCCAAGCGACGGCCGCCTTCACTACAACCAAATAAATCAAGAGTTGAAAAAAGATGTTGAGGGTCATAACACCTTCCAGTGAGGAGGAAACAGTTCCAACACTGAAGAAATAACAGGAATCTCTTAGACGTGAGGCCAAGCGTCTCTCAAGGAGACGCGAGTGTGTGTGTGTAAACATTATCACCTCAGCGCCGTGTGCGGTGCCGACCTTCAACGGACCAGAGGTCAGGTATATGGGAGGGGGGGGGGGGGCCAAGTAGGATGTTGTTGTTGTTAAAGATTCGCTACCTGGAACAAGTTCCAAGTAGCACGGGCACGGGCTATGGTGAGCCCGCAGGATAAAAAAGTAGGAATGGTGACTTGTCTCGTTTAAAGCCATGTATTTATTAACCACACAGTCTCTGACTGACTTTGAGAAACACACAAGACGAATCTAGATTTCAGAGGTTTCCAGTACGAAGATAAGACTGCGGAAGCTGGATCTTACTAAATCTGGCGGCCCGAAAGAGCAAAGCTCAACCCCCCGCAAACACAACTAGTGTGAATACAACTAGGTGAACCACACACACACTCACACACACATTAGGAAGTGATGTGGTAGAGGCTGACTCCATACACAGTTTCAAGTGTCGATATGATAGAGCCCAATAGGCTCAGGAACCTGTACACCAGTTGATTGACAGTTGAGAGGCGGGACCAAAGAGCCAGAACCTCAACCCCCGCAAGCACAAACTAGCTGAGTACAAATAGGTGACTAAACACTCCAAAATACAAAACTCACACATGCAAGAGTACTACCGATGCATGGTTCACCTGTCAATCTATACACCTTAGTAGTTAGTTAGTTAGTTTAGTCATTATTATGCACCCCATACCCATCTGTTAAAACGCACAATTACACAAACGCACAATTAGGTGAGTACACAACCTGTTTACATTAGCTACACTCACCCTAATCTCCTCGTTATCTTCCTATTGAACATTTCTGAACATCTCCGAACAGCTTGCTATCATTCCCACCAGCTCTGAGAGTGGTGGGAGATGCTGCAACTCCTACTCTCTCTCGGATGAGCAATTATTGGACCGATCTATATACATTCTACAAGAATTATATATACATTCCACAAGAGTTATCTTCTTAATTACCAACAGCCAGGGTGATATAAATTTAATAGAATGTAATAAGGACAGCCGGCGATGTGTGCAATTACCATAATCCTCTCCTTGATGGTCTGGATAAATCTGCAAGTTTTTTTTTATGTTTTTCAAACGTCTGATTAGTGATCGCTAACTGCTGCTTTCTAGTTCATTATGCTAGCTAATTCGTACTGGGGGCTCGAACTAGTGGGCTGTGGTTAGCGTACTGCACGTACGCTAACCACAGCTCACTACACGTACACTGACCACAGCTCACTACACGTACACTGACCACAGCTCACTACACGTACACTGACCGCAGCTCACTATATGTACACTGACCGCAGCATACTTCTGTACACTGATCACAGCATCTTCTGTACACTGACCACAGTACTCAGCACATGAGCTCAACACAGTACACATACACTGAGCACAACACAGTACACATACACTGAGCACAACACAGTACACATACACTGAGCACAACACAGTACACATACACTGAGCACAACACAGTACACATACACTGAGCACAACACAGTACACATACACTGAGCACAACACAGTACTCTCAGATATTTTTCCATCAAGACGGCAAACCTTCACTTCCCGGCCGGCCGAGCGGACAGCACGCTGGACACGTGATCCTGTGGTCCCGGGTTCGATCCCGGACGACCGGCGAGAACAGTGGGCAGAGTTTCTTTCACTCTGAGCTCCTTTACTCTAGCTCCTGGAACCCCCGTCGCTCTTATTCACTTCCAGGTTATCTTGGTTATCTTGAGTTGATTTCGTGGCTTTTTAGTGTCCCACGGCCCGGTCCTTGACCAGGCCTCAACCCCCCAGGAAGCAGCCCGTGACAGCTGACTAACTCCCAGGTACCTATTTACTGCTAGGTACAGGAGCATCAGAGTGGAAAGAAACTCTGCCCACTGTTTCTCGCCGGGCGTCCGGGATCGAACCCGGGACCAAGGATCACGTGTCCAGCGTGCTGTCCGCTCGGCCGGCCGGGAAGTGAAGGTTGCACGTCTTGATGGAAAAATAATCTGAGAGTACTGTGTTGTGCTCAGTGTATGTGTACTGTGTTGTGCTCAGTGTATGTGTACTGTGTTGTGCTCAGTGTATGTGTACTGGTGTTGTGCTCAGTGTATGTGTACTGTGTTGTGCTCAGTGTATGTGTACTGTGTTGTGCTCTAGTGTATGTGTACTGTGTTGAGCTCATGTGCTGAGTACTGTGGTCAGTGTACAGAAGTATGCTGTGATCAGTGTACAGAAGTATGCTGCGGTCAGTGTACATATAGTGAGCTGCGGTCAGTGTACGTGTAGTGAGCTGTGGTCAGTGTACGTGTAGTGAGCTGTGGTCAGTGTACGTGTAGTGAGCTGTGGTTAGCGTACGTGCAGTACGCTAACCACAGCCCACTAGTTCGAGCCCCAGTACGAATTAGCTAGCATAATGAACTAGAAGCAGCAGTTAGCGATCACTAAATCAGACGTTTGAAAAACATAAAAAAAAACTTGCAGATTTATCCAGACCATCAAGGAGAGGATTATGGTAATTGCACACATCGCCGGCTGTCCTTATTACATTCTATTAAATTTATATCACCCTGGCTGTTGGTAATTAAGAAGATAACTCTTGTGGAATGTATATAATTCTTGTAGAATGTATATAGATCGGTCCAATATTGCTCATCCGAGAGAGAGTAGGAGTTGCAGCATCTCCCACCACTCTCAGAGCTGGTGGGAATGATAGCAAGCTGTTCGGAGATGTTCAGAAATGTTCAATAGGAAGATAACGAGGAGATTAGGGTGAGTGTAGCTAATGTAAACAGGTTGTGTACTCACCTAATTGTGCGTTGTGTAATTGTGCGTTTTAACAAGATGGGTATGGGGTGCATAATAAATGAACTAAACTAACTAACTAACTAACTAAGGTGTATAGATTGACAGGTGAACCATGCATCGGTAGTACTCTTGCATGTGTGAGTTTTGTATTTTGAGTGTTTAGTCACCTATTTGTACTCAGCTAGTTGTGCTTGCGGGGGTTGAGGTCTGGCTCTTTGGTCCCGCCTCTCAACTGTCAATCAACTGGTGTACAGGTTCCTGAGCCTATTGGGCTCTATCATATCGACACTTGAAACTGTGTATGGAGTCAGCCTCTACCACATCACTTCCTAATGTGTGTGTGAGTGTGTGTGTGTTCACCTAGTTGTATTCACCTAGTTGTGTTTGCGGGGGTTGAGCTTTGCTCTTTCGGGCCGCCAGATTTAGTAAGATCCAGCTTCCGCAGTCTTATCTTCGTACTGGAAACCTCTGAAATCTAGAATTCGTCTTGTGGTGTTTCTCAAAGTCAGTCAGAGACTGTGTGGTTAATAAATACATGGCTTAAACGAGACAAGTCACCATTCCTACTTTTTTATCCTGCGGGCTCACCATAGCCCGTGCTACTTGGAACTTTGTTCCAGGTAGCGAATCTTTAACAACAACAACATCCTACTTTGGCCCCCCCCCCCTCCCATATACCTGACCTCTGGTCCGTTGAAGGTCGGCACCGCACACGGCGCTGAGGTGATAATGTTTACACACACACACTCGCGTCTCCTTGAGAGACGCTTGGCCTCACGTCTAAGAGATTCCTGTTATTTCTTCAGTGTTGGAACTGTTTCCTCCTCACTGGAAGGTGTTATGACCCTCAACATCTTTTTTCAACTCTTGATTTATTTCGGTTGTAGTGAAGGCGGCCGTCGCTTGGCGGCAGGGCTGTTGTTAATCTAGTCATTCCTTGATCAGCCTGTAGGCCTCGCTGACCTGATTCTTTTTACGAGCTTTGCATCATGTAGCACAAGGCTGTGACTTGTAGGTGTCTGATTCATCGATCAGGTGCATTGATATGCATTAGGAACAAAGCAGGCTCCTTGCAGGACCTGCGTGTTGCAGCGATCATGATGCTTTGCAAAGATAAATCTGTTTTATATCATGATACAAAAATATTCCGAGGAATACTGTCACAAAAATGAAGAAAAAGGTTTTAAAAATGTTAATGCCCACTAGCATCAGTATATCATCTGCAAATTAAAAAAACAAATGAATATTAATATCACCAAAGGAAGAGAAAAATAGTTATATAGTGAAAGCACAAAGTATCGTGAGTAATACATTTTTATGATTTGTTATAAAGTGTCTCCATAAATTATACTAGAAACAAGTAAAAAATACTAGTAACTTACTTTAAAACTCTCTCTCTCTCTCTCTCTCTCTCTCTTCTCTCTCTCTCTCTCTCTCTCTCTCTCTCTCTCTCTCTCTCTCTCTCTCTCTCTCCTCCTCTTTTACATCCTACCCAGAGTGAGAAAAATAAAAGTCTGATGAATGTAATGTGTATGCGAGAGGGGCTGTGAGGAAACCTTCTCTTCATAGCGAATGACCGACACGACATGGAATTGCGTGAATATATATAAGGGGAAGGAGAGAAGGAGGAGGAGGAGGATGGGCCGAGAGAATAGCCCGTCTTACGGGCTATTCATGCCCGTGCCACCTCTTGGGTGGCTTAATCTTTATCAATCAATAAGAAGTAGGAGAAAACGATGAGCTGGATAAGAAAAATAGAAAAAAAAAGGCGAGGAGAGAAGATAATGATTGTAGTAGTGTTTAGAGACGAGAAGAGAATTTCGAAAAGCTAAAACAAACAAAGAAATCGAACAGTAGCTGAGAAGCGAACACCGGATCCCACAGCTCAGCCTCCAGTTTGCGCTCTCTCAGCGAAATATTGTTTGATGAAATTATATGTTTGCTTCCAAGTTGGCTTTCAAGGTTGAGGATTAAGGTCGCGCGGAACTTATATACGACCTATATATACTTATATACTATATACGACATTTTGAGGGGTTTTTGGGGAGCGTCTTCAACATCAGTTGCAGTTGTTATCGCTTGTGTTGTTGCAATTGCAACACTGATTAGTGGTCATTGTGTGTGTGTGTTGCTGTCTGCAGTAGAAGGGGAGGGATGGGGTGTAATAGGGATGCAAGATATAGTGATGGGGTGAAGGGAGCTGGAGAACTGGCTGGCAATAGGATAAAGGATATTTGAGATAAGA
>WNGS01169217.1:11512221-11514958 GCA_020271785.1 Procambarus virginalis
ACTATAATAGCTTACTGATCCACTAGCAATTGTCATTTATTACTGAATACTATTTAGGACTAAAGTAATATATCTACCTCTGTTATCCAGGTGTCATCTTGCAGGTAATATATGTACCTCTTATAACATATATCCCCGTTGTCCAGGTGTCCAGAAATACAGGATACATATGCACCTATATGTGTATCGCGCGACTTAGCGTATATACACACACAAGAGAGTTTAATCCTTAATATACTTCAGGACTAATAGTATACTATAATATACTTTATAGTTATAATAGCCCTCAAACCCACCATCACAAGCGCGTCAATGGGCGCCATTGTGGGACACTGAGAGTTGTGTTGTGTGTAACAGCTGAACGAAGACTGATTCTCGTACTGTCACCCCCAAGCTCTGAAATACAGTTTGCTACGATGCAATCTAAAGCTTGCAAATTGCTTGTTGCAAGAAAATATATATGGCGTAACTGCCGTGACTGGTGCAGTGGGAGAGGGGCTGGTGTTGCCCGCAGGAGAGGGCGTGGGAGTCTGGCTTCCTTCACCACTCAAGACCTCAAACATATAGGTACATATAGGTACATATAGGTACATATAGGTACATATAGGGTACAACATAAGCATGACTCGGACACGGTTAAGAAATGTAAAGTTGCATTCATGGACATGAATGCAACAAATATAATGGACAAATTATACTTCATGGACAAATATAAAACTGCAGTAGATGAACTACTGAAACACTCTCCAGGTATGTTCAAGGTAATAACAGTGTGGTTGGTCAGCTATCCGTCTGTAGCCGCTGTTGGTATCTGTCTGAAGTTGATTGTTGATGCTTGCAATATTGTAATTTATGCTGCAGATTTCAAGCTCGGAGATGTGGAGGAAAATATTAAACACTTTTATAGCAAAGTGTGTGGTAATCCCCTGGACACTGACGGTGTGTGGTAATCCCCTGGACACTGACGGTGTGTGGTAATCCCCTCGACACTGACGGTGTGTGGTAATCCCCTCGACACTGACGGTGTGTGGTAATCCCCTCGACACTGACGGTGCGTGGTAATCCCCTCGACACTGACGGTGTGTGGTAATCCCCTCGACACTGACACTGTGTGGTAATCCCCTCGACACTGGCGGTGTGTGGTAATCCCCTCGACACTGACACTGTGTGGTAATCCCCTCGACACTGACAGTGTGTGGTAATCCCCTCGACACTGACGGTGTGTGGTAATCCCCTCGACACTGACGGTGTGTGGCAATCCCCTCGACACTGACGGTGTGTGGTAATCCCCTCGACACTGACGGTGTGTGGTAATCCCCTCGACACTGACGGTGTGTGGTAATCCCTCGACACTGACGGTGCGTGGTAATCCCCTCGACAGTGACGGTGTGTGGTAATCCCTCGACACTGACACTGTGTGGTAATCCCCTCGACACTGGCGGTGTGTGGTAATCCCCTCGACACTGACACTGTGTGGTAATCCCCTCGACACTGACAGTGTGTGGTAATCCCTCGACACTGACGGTGTGTGGTAATCCCCTCGACACTGACGGTGTGTGGCAATCCCCTCGACACTGACGGTGTGTGGTAATCCCCTCGACACTGACGGTGTGTGGTAATCCCCTCGACACTGACGGTGTGTGGTAATCCCCTCGACACTGACGGTGCGTGGTAATCCCCTCGACACTGACGGTGTGTGGTAATCCCCTCGACACTGACACTGTGTGGTAATCCCCTCGACACTGGCGGTGTGTGGTAATCCCCTCGACACTGACACTGTGTGGTAATCCCCTCGACACTGACAGTGTGTGGTAATCCCCTCGACACTGACGGTGTGTGGTAATCCCCTCGACACTGACGGTGTGTGGTAATCCCCTCGACACTGACGGTGTGTGGCAATCCCCTCGACACTGACGGTGTGTGGTAATCCCCTCGACACTGACGGTGTGTGGTAATCCCCTCGACACTGACGGTGTGTGGTAATCCCCTCGACACTGACGGTGTGTGGTAATCCCCTCGACACTGACGGTGTGTGGTAATCCCCCTCGACAGCATGATACTGAGTCAGTATGACTATACGGGCACTTGGATGGGACATGAGATATAACCTAATCTGAGATACGAAGATGGAGTAAAAAAAACATTGCCAACCACTTTTACCAACTTGAATAGAGCTCCGACCGTGCAGGAAGCGAGGCCGTCTCTGTGCCAACCGGTCCAAGTATTACATATGCTCTACAGAGGGCTCTGCGTCTACTACCGTTGTTTCACGTCTACGCAGTGAGGTACGATAATCTACTGTTGCTTCACGTCTACGCAGTGAGGCACGATAATCTACCGTTGCTTCACGTCCACGCAGTGAGGCACGATAATCTACCGTTGCTTCACGTCCACGCAGTGAGGCACGATAATCTACCGTTGCTTCACGTCTACGCAGTGAGGCACGATAATCTACCGTTGCTTCACGTCCACGTAGTGAGGCACGATAATCTACGTTTGCTCCACATCTACGAAGACAGAAATAAGAAACACATTATGCAACAATTGGATAGTTTGCACAGAGAAAATGTTGAAATCAACACACTAAAACAATGTTTGTATTTATCGAAGTCTGTGTGTGTCTGTAAATATTATAATGGATGTTTGTGTCGTGATAAATATATAATAAATGACATTTGTGAATCCACGATGACTTTTCCAAATACTTTATACCAATCGTTATTAGTATGAATGACTT
>WNGS01169217.1:11524195-11541369 GCA_020271785.1 Procambarus virginalis
GAAGGATTAAGACAGAGGAGGACAGCTTGAGACTTCAAGAAGACCTGGACAAGCTGCAGGAATGGTCGAACAAATGGCTGTTAGAGTTTAACCCAAGCAATGTAATGTAATGAAGATAGGGGTAGGAAGCAGGAGACCAGATACAAGGTATCATTTGGGAGATGAAATACTTCAAGAGTCAGAGAGAGAGAAAGACCTGGGGGTTGATATCACGCCAGACTGTCCCCCTGAAGCTCATATCAAGAGGATAACATCAGCAGCATATGCCAGGTTGGCTAACATAAGAACGGCCTTTAGAAAATTGTGTAAGGAATCTTTCAGAACATTATATACACATATGTCAGACCAATCCTGGAGTATGCGGCTCCAGCATGGAGTCCCTATCTAGTCAAGCATAAGACTAAACTGGAAAAGGTTCAAAGGTTTGCCACCAGACTAGTACCCGAGCTGAGAGGTATGAGTACGAGGAGCGACTGCAGGAATTAAACCCACTTCGTTGGAAGACAGAAGAGTTAGGGGGACATGATCACCACATCAAGATTCTCAGGGGAATCGACAGGGTTGATAAAGACAGGCTGTTTAACACAAGGGGCACACGCACTAGGGGACACAGGTGGAAACTGAGTGCCCAAATGAGCCACAGAGATATTAGAAAGAACTTTTTTAGTGTCAGAGTGGTTGACAAATGGAATGCATTAGGAAGCGATTGTGTGGAGGCTGACTCCATACACAGTTTCAAGTGTAGATGATAGAGCCCAATAGGCTCAGGAAACTGTACACCTGGTGATTGACGGTTGAGAGCGGGAACAAAGAGCCAGAGCTCAAACCCCGCAAGCACAACTAGGTGAGTACAACTAGGTGAGTACACACAACACACACACATACACACACACACACTGGAAAAAGTCAGAGTATGCCACTAGGCTAGTCCCAGAACTAAGAGGCATGAGTTACGTGGAAAGGCTGCGTGAAATTCCCTCACGACACTGCAAGACAGGAGAGACATGATCACTACCTACAAAATTCTCAGAGAATAAACAGGGTAGATAAGAATAAACTGTTTAACGCGAGGGGTTCGCGAACAAGGGGACACAGGTGGAAACTGAGTACCCCAATGAGCCACAGGGACGTTAGAAAGAACTTTTTCAGGTCAGAGTAGTTAACAGGTGGAATGCACTAGGAAGTGATGTGGTGGAGGCGACTCCATACACAGTTTCAAATGTAGATATGATAGAGCCCAGTAGGCTCAGGAACCTGTACACAGTTGATTGACAGTTGAGAGGTGGGACCAAAGAGCCAGAGCTCAACCCCCGCAAGCACAACTAGGTGAGTACACACACACACACACACATTTGCCAAATCTGCTCGTTCCTGGAGATTATCATAGTCTTCCTTTAAACAATTTTGAAGTTAGCAGGCAAATGGCAAACAGAGTTCAACTTCAACAAGTGCAGGGTAATGAAGATGGAAGAGAGATAAAAGAGACCAGGAAGTATCTACACCAAAAATGGAAAAGGCAACAATATGAATCGGAATGAGGCCAAATATTCGGACAGAATTACAACCTGACATATTAAATAAGACAGCATCACAAGCATATACTTAGCAAATACAAGAAAATGTAATTTAAAAACCAAATAAGGACTCTGTCAATGGAATAGGATGGTAGTAGAGGCCATGTGGATGGCGGAAAGAGAGAGGTGGTGGTCGACGCTTGCAGCTCACAGAAACTAAAAATAATAATAATAATAATAATAATAATAATAATAATAATAATAATAATAATAAAAAATAATAATAATAATAATAATAATAATAATAATAATAATAATAGAACGTTTTTGTAAACATGACACTTCAGCTCACTTGACTCGCTTAATTAAGAACCTTGTTCCAAGAGGATACATTCCTGGACTGTGTGTTAACTTGTGTGTACACCCGGGTCCTAGGAGTGTGGTGTACACCCGGGTCTCCCAGGAGTGTGTGGGTGTACACCCGGGTCTCCCAGGAGTGTGTGTGTACACCCGGGTCTCCCAGGAGTGTGCGGTACACCCCAGCCTCCTAGGAGTGCCTGTACACCCAAGCCTCCTGATCTCAGGAAACGCTTCACTTTACGTTAGAGGCTCCGACAGGTCTTAAGATATGAAGGAAAGATGAACCACGCAGAGAGAAACAAGTAGACGGAGCCGTCGGGGGGCGGGAGGTAGACGGGCCCGTCGGGGGGGGGGGGAGGTAGACGGGCCCGTCGGGGGGGGCGGTTAGACGGACAATGAAGGCACTGGGCGCCACCTCTCATAGTTCATAGTCCTTATTGCACAACAATACCATATGACGTCATCAGCTGAATACGACAGGGTACGGCATGTGTTAAAGGGGCGGGGTCAGCCTCCAGGTCAGGGAGGCCAGCCTCCAGGTCAGGGAGGTCAGCCTCCAGGTCAGGGAGGCCAGCCTCCAGGTCAGGGGGTCAGCCTCCAGGTCAGGGAGGTCAGCTTCCAGGTCAGCGAGGTCAGCCTCCAGGTCAGGGAGGTCAGCCTCCAGGTCAGAAGGCCAGCCTCCAGGTCAGGGAGGTCAGCCTCCAGGGTCAGGGAGGTCAGCCTCTAGGTCAGGGAGCTCAAGCCTCCAGTCAGGGAGGCCAGCCTCCAGTCAGGAAGGCCAGACTCCAGGTCAGTGAGGCCAGCCTCCAGCCTCAACAAACAAGCACAACAACCTCAAGCAACCACAGAAATTGCAAACAAAAATCTTAATCAACAAATTGGACCAACCTTCACGTTCAACAACTCTCCACTACAGAGAAACTCAACCACCGTTACATAGCAGCAAGCAGCAGAATCACCACCACCACCACCACCAGCATCACCACCACCACCACCCCACCACACCAGCATCACCACCATCACCACCACACCACCACCAGCATCACCCCCCCACCACCACCACACCACCCACCACCAGCATCACCACCATCACCACCACCACCACCACCACCATCACCACCACCACCAGCATCACCACCACCACCACCACCACCATCACCACATCACCACCACCACCAGCATCACCACCACCACCACCACCACTAGCATCACCACAACCACCACCACCACCACCACCACTACCACCAGCATCACCACCATCACCACCACCACCATCACCACCACCACCACCACCACCACCACCATCACCACCACCACCACCACCAGCATCACCACCATTCCTTCATCTCATCTCTGCCTTAGATGCAGTTTATTAATTAAGTCGAGCGAGGAGATCTTGCGTGGAGCTCTGTTGCTGCCTCTGGAGGCTGTGGCTGCTCTATAATATATCTCTGGCAGTTTGTTGGCTTGTGTCTGTGTGTGTTTTTACTGTGTGTGGCTGCAGGATCCAGATGTTACTCTCGGACCCCACCTTTCTAATCCTCATTTTGTCGACTGTACTTACTCCTGATCTATTTTTCTTATCACATCTACTGTTTATAACGCACACATATATATAGCACCAGCATGGTTGGTGTCAAACTCCCAGGGACCTGTTTGCTGCTAGGTGAACAGGTACATCAGAGGAAAGAAATTCTGCTCATTTGTTTTGCCTCGGCCGTGAATCAGACCAGGGTCCTTGGAACTACGACCCCTAAACGCTGTCCAGTCACTCGCAAGAACTGTGTGTGTGTGAGGGTTTGTGTGTTGTGTGTGTGTGTTGCGGTGTGTGTGTGTGTGTGTGTGTGGTGTGTGTGTGTGTGGTGTGTGTGTGTGTGTGTGTGTGTGTGTGTTGTGTTTGATCATTATTATATGCAATATATTGAATATATAAAACAAAATGTTTGCTTTACTGTTTGTTTGCCTGCCTTTATCTAACTTTCCATGATGACACATGGGGGAAGGGAAAGAGGTGTGTATGGGAGTGTCATAGGCCAGTCGAGGTCGGCTCCAGAGTCCTCACTTTTAAGAAATCTTGGCATCTACAGCTACCCCCTTCGAATTTCATTAAGTCTGAAAGTCGTGGATTGCTTTCCGTAGAATTATCAGTATGTTAGCAGTTAGCCGTTATTATTATTCAGAAAGGGGAATGCTAATAATAATAATTATAACATGAAGACTCAAACAAATCTTATCTAAGAAAACAACCACACGCTCTTGATTTACAAACAGCATACAAACAGAACACCAACTATATACAGCGCCGCAATCTTAAAAGACGTTTCTCATGCTAACTCCGGAGAGTGTGAGAGAGAGAGAGAGAGAGAGAGAGAGAGAGAGAGAGAGAGAGAGAGAGAGAGAGAGAGAGAGAGAGAGAGAGAGAGAGAGAGAGAGAGAGAGAGCCACTATACCTCTCAGTGCTGGCAGAGGGTGTGGAACCTCTCGTTGTGTTGGCCAACTGCCCACTCCAGCTGCATGCCTGGGAGGCGCAGGAGACAGCAGTAACTGTGGGAGTGGTTCACCACACACACACACGCACACACACACACACACCACACACACACACACACACACACACACACACACACACACACACACACACACACACAACCCACACACACACACACACACACATACACATACACACACTCCTTGCAAACTGTTCAACAAGATCACATTTTTAGATCAGGTTTAGAGCCGGAGGCTTAGAGCGACTACAAAGGATTTTTTTTCACGTAATGAACATATCGCTATAGCTCCATATATAATACATATATATAATCTATATAATCCATATATATCTTCCTGACAATACGAAGAAAACTTGGGGTTTTTCATCCCGTCACTGGTATCTTGATGTAGTTAAGACTTACTTATGAACTGTTTCAAGGAAACGAACTGTCAGACAAGGACATTAATAGTCACCAACCCGCGTGACATCCATTATCTTGTAAGTGCAAAGTGTCGGGGACATTTCTTTAAGAACAGGTTCTTGAGTCTTCCCGCCTCTAAGAATATAGAGAGGATGTGTAGGTTGACACAAGGAAGATCCTACACTCTTATATCTTGCTTCCCTGTAGTGTACACTCTGCATTTTATACTATAGAGTCCTCTACAGTGTCGTGGATGGAAAGAACGATCCGTCCAGGGAGGTATACGCTGGCTTGAGGGATTACATCATTACGACTGACAAGGATTCCTTAAGCTCAGTCCGTCCTCACGCAGCGATAAACGTCAAACGTGAAATGGTTTTTACTAACCAGCGGCGCAAGAACCTTAGTTACCCATGAAACTCATCAAGGCCGATTGTCCTTAGTCCGTGGAAGCGTTGATATTGGTGTGTATTTGATCTCTCTAAAGCACTGGGAGGGGGTTGCGGCGGCTAGTCAATACCATGGCGGTTATTAAAGCATTAAGCGTGAGGACAGGTCGCTTGAGCTCCTCAGTGGGACGCCTCTGAGGTTATGTGGCATGTATTGACTTAAGACAGCGGTCACAGATGACACTTCGAAGACGAAAACGAGTTCGAAGACTCCTTGGAGACTTCGAACTCCGGGAAAGGCCGATCTCCGGGGAGAAGTCGAATTTCTTGGAGAGGTCGAACTTCTTGGAGAGGTCGAACTTCTTGGAGAGGTCGAACTTCTTGGAGAGGTCGAACTTCTTGGAGAGGTCGAACTTCTTGGAGAGGTCGAACTTCTTGGAGAGGTCGAACTTCTTGGAGATGTCGAACTTCTTGGAGAGGTCGAACTCAGGGGAGTAGTCGAACTCCACAGATAAGAGCTGCTTAGTACCCTCATAAAAGGAAGCAATTTACCCAAGAAATGCCGCAGTCTGTGAGTCCAGCTGTAGAGCTTCGGCTATGACGGTGGTGGTGTGGCTGTCGAGATTACACGGTTTATGAACTTTAAAAAATCAATAAAAATGTATATCTTCGATTCAGTCTGGATGTTGTGTGGGGGCTACAGTATGTTTTGTGTGGGGCTACAGTATGTTGTGTGGGGGCTACAGTATGTTGTGTGTGAGGGACTACAGTATGTTGTGTGTGAGGGACTACAGTATGTTGGTGTGGGGACTACAGTATGTTGTGTGTGGGGCTACAGTATGTTGTGTGTGGGGCTACAGTATGTTGTGTGTGGGGACTACAGTATGTTGTGTGTGGGGACTACAGTATGTTGTGTGTGGGGACTACAGTATGTTGTGTGTGGGGACTACAGTATGTTGTGTGTGGGATACAGTATGTTGTGTGTGAGGGACTACAGTATGTTGTGTGTGTGGGGCTACATTATGTTGTGTGTGGATTGGTCACAACATATAACCAATCATCTTCACTTCCTTCATCCTTGTTACTCTGTTCCCTCTCTTCCTCCCTGCTTAGTACTCTGTCCCACTAGGCACCAAAGCTTCCCTTCTACGTGACGACACTTCCTTCCGCCATCTTAGAAAACTGGCCATTAGACTAACCCTCGTCTTCAAATCTTAAAACCCAAATTTCTCTAAACTGCCACAACTCCCAGTCTTTGAGTGAATTGCAACGGTTGCATGGCCGTTAAGCATGTTCAAGGAGGGAGAAGAATGACTTTGAAGCGATGGAAAGGTGTGAAACTAGATAGTATTCGTAACAGCACTTAATTGTACATTCGGTGATAAGTCTCGGCTCTTGGGTTCCTCCTCTCAGCTCTTAACTTACTGGTGTATAGATTTCAGAGCCTATTGGGCTGTGTCGTGTCTAAATTTAAAGCTGTGTATTGAGTCTGCCTCTACTCCAAGGGGAGCCGGTCGGCCGAGCGGACAGCACGCTGGACTTGTGATCCTGTGGTCCTGGGTTCGATCCCAGGCGCCGGCGAGAAACAATGGGCAGAGTTTCTTTCACCCTATGCTCCTGTTACCTAGCAGTAAAATAGGTACCTGGTTGTTAGTCAGCTGTCACGGGCTGCTTCCTGGGGTGGAGGCCTGGTCGAGGACCGGGCCGCGGGGACATTAAAAGCCCCGAAATCATCTCAAGATAACCTCAAGATAACCACCACATCACTTCTTAAGGCATTCCAATTGTCCACTACTCTGACACGGAAACAATTACTTCTAATATATCTATGGCTCTCTAATATCTCTAACAGTCTCTCCTTCTCTGCTCTATCCCTTCCCTTAATATTTTGTATGTGGTAATCATGTCTCCCCTGTGTCTTCTCTCATTCAGTGACATAAGGTTTAACACCTGTATTCTTTCCTCGTGGCTCATACCTCTCATATGTAGGACTAGTCTGGTGGCATACCTCTGATCTTTCTCCAGCTTCGTTTTGTACTTAGCGAGTTGAAGATGCCACGCTGGTGCCGCTACTCAGAATTGTTCTGACATAAGCTTTTAACAAAATTCTCAATACTCTTGTGTTCAGAATCGTAAAGGCAGTTGTTATATTAGCCAACCTTCCGCGTGAAGATGCTTAATGTTGTACTTAGTTGTGGTTGAGCTTCGGCTCTTCGGTTCCGTCTCTCAACTCTCAATCACCTGGTGAACAGGTTCTGTGTTCTGGTGTATCAACTGGTGTGCAGGCTGTGTGTGTGCGTGCGTGCGTGCGTGCGTGCGTGCGTGCGTGCGTGAACGCATTGCACACCAATTATCTTACAATGTCTTTGAGATTTTGTGATGTAAATTTTTCATTATTAAACTCTCCGTGGCAAATTTCCACATGAAGAGCAATAAAGGAGAAGTCCTTGATTGGTTTTCTTCACCTCTCAACCTCCTCTAAGTGTTTATGTGTCAGTCTACGTGTGTAATTCTCAGGCTGGTCTCGTGGCGTCTCGGTATGGCTTCCAGGATACGCGACGCTATAATACGGTTCATAATACAGAGGCTGCAAGTTGAAGTATTCAATAGGAAAGAGCAGCCCAGCGCCGTAGTTCATAGATAATTCAATCCGAGTTCATTACGAACTGTGGTCTAGAGGTTAGAGGTTGGTGCTAGATTAATATCTCTTTTGTTAGGGTCAAAAGGGTCATTCAAGCTTTCTTTGGTATATAATAAAATATGTAATATATAATGTTCCTCACGTTACTCTCTCTCTCTCTCTCTCTCTCTCTCTCTCTCTCTCTCTCTCTCTCTCTCTCTCTCTCTCTCTCTCTCTCTCTCTCTCTCTCTCTCTCTCTCTCTCTCTCTCTCTCTCTCTCTCTCTCTCTCTCTCTCTCTCTCTCTCTGGCTCTAACCCTCATTATCCTCATTATGGCCACCATTCCTTCCTCCCCCGTCCCATCCCAAATCCTTATCCTGACCCCTTCCCAGTGATATAAAGTCGTAATGGCTTGGAGCTTTCCCCAGATGGTTCCCCCTTCCTCATTTCCCCCCCCCCCTCATCCTGCATTTCCCCCCCTCACCCCCTCACCCCCTTCTGCCTAACAGTGCCCCCCAAGGCAAGGGAAAACACGGGAGACATCTCCTGTCCACGAGGCTAACCATAGCCCGTGCTTCTTGCCCCGTTCCTGTGCCAGGTAAGTTACGGGCTCACCATAGCCCGTGCTACTTGGAACTTGTTCCGAGTAGCTGAATCTATAACAACAACAACAACAACAACAGCAAGGGAAAACACCATTACTTGTCCCCGAGTGGCGCCGGGAGCTGGAGGGGCCGATCACCGACCAATGAGCCGATAGTGGCCTCCCCTCTGATGCTCTTGGCATTGTGGTGGTCTAAATCATCCTGGTAATTCCTTCCCAGTAATTGACTACCACAGTTTGAGAGTTCGGTCCGAGCGAGGTGTTGTTTCAGAGCGTTCGAGCAGTGACCGGAGTCTCGCCGGCCACCTCCCCGGCCTTTAATTTTTTTTCTTTTAAATTTTGCCCCGAGGGGCGAGTTTATTGGGCAGCGCCACTCATCTTGTGAGTGGACACACCGCCATAGCAGCATGTACAACACTCCCCAATAGGAAGAAAACCCGCTGGGTTGTTCATCCTGTCACTTGTACCCAGACACAGCTGGGACTTGCTTAACTGTCTCAAGTGAACAGCTCCTCAAACAAGAAGATTATCATCTATCAACCCTTAAAAGCTTACGTTATCTTGCGGGTGCAAAATGGGAAAATCTTTTAAGAACAGTATCAATATTTGACGAATAGTGTTTTCCTGTCCTCTCACTTTGTCCACTGGTGTTCGTAAGCGGTTTCGACTACAGCGTCACATTTACCGTGTATCAGTATACAATTTGAAATCCTGTAATACTGAAGACGAGGAGTCACAACAACGTGGCTGAAATATGTTGACCAGACCACACACTAGGAAGTGAAGGGACGACGACGTTTCGGTCCGTCCTGGACCATTCTCACGTCGATTGTGAGGATGGTCACAATCGACTTGAGAATGGTCCAGGACGAACCGAATCGTCGTCGTCTTTTAACTGACGTGGACGATTATTGTTACTATAATTGACTAACTAAAGTGGGTCGTCGTCTCTTCACTTTCTAGTGTGTGGTTTGGTCAACTGTAATACTGAAAGTTTTATTACTGAACGACCACTGGTCTCGATATATCCTCCTCAGGCGGGGACCTTGAGCTAGAACTTAACCGTTTGCATAGGTTCCAACACTTCTGGTAAGGCAAAACTATTTCAGATTTGATGTTTGTCAAATCGCTAATGATTCATCACCTTAATTAACCCTCTTCCCCTCACCTCCTCAGGCGGGGACCTTGAGCTAGGACTCGACCGTAGGCTAGGCGGGGGACAAGTCAAGCCATTACAACTATATAGCACTTGTAAGGGATCAGGACAAAGACCTGCGGCCAGATTCACCAAGCAGTTACGCAAGCACTTACGAACGTGTACATCTTTCCTCAATCTTTGACGGTTTTGGTTACATTTATTAAACAGTTTACAAGCAAGAAGACTTCCCAATCAACTGTTGTTATTGTTATAAACAGCCTCCTGGTGCTTCGGAGCTCATTAACTGTTTAATAATTGTAAACAAAGCCGCCAAAGTTTGAGAAAAGATGTACAGGTTCGTAAGTGTTTGCGTAACTGCTTCGTGAATCTGGCCCCTGGAATGGGACGGGGGGAGGGAAAGGAATGGTGCCCAATTACTTACGTACAGTCGGGGATTGAACGCCGACCTGCACGAAGCGAGAGCGTCGCTCTACTGTCCAGCCCAAGTGGTTGGGTAGGTAAGAGCGTTGAAATTGCTGTTATTTCCTCAGAGGGAACATCTGCCTCGTAAGAAATTATTTATCTTCTCGTAAGACTGTGATCGTCCAAGCGGAAGCCGACCCCAATGACGCATTCATCATTTTTTAGAATATTATGTATTCAAAATACATTATTGTGAATACAATACGTTTTTCTCACATATAAATTAAAATTACCATATATTAGAATTTTATATATAGGTAGGTGTATGTTAGGTTAGACTGGGTGTTTAGGTTCTGTTGGCGATTATTTGTTGTTTTAAGTACGTGGGCAACCCGTCCTCGACTCAAGTCCATTACATCCAGCAGTCGTCCCTACAGACACATTCACAAATTTGTTCACGCTGTTCATTCAAAACGGGAATGTCCTCAAATATAATATTATAATATATTAGCATATTGTGTATATATAGACATAGGTTAGGTTAGGTGTTTAGGTTCTGTTGGCGATTATTTGTATTTGTAGTACGTGGGTGAAGCATTTACAGCGTTGTGGTTCGAACAAAGTTCGTCAGTGAAGCACTTGTTCCGGAAGTGTTCGAACGAAATCAGTTGTGAGTCGTGTGTAAACCGTTTTTCATTCGTAAACAGAGGGTTTGGCGGGTACATGGAATGGACTTTGGCCTTTGTTTATGAGGACGGACTGATAACAAAGACAAAATTCTCGTTAATCAACCGTTAAACCCCCTGTTTATGAATAAAAAAGGTTTACACACGACTCACAACTGATGACGTTCGAATACTTCTCGATCAGCGCTTCGCGAACGACCTCCGTTCGAACCACAACGCTGTAAATGCTTCACCCACGCTCTACAAACACGAACAATCCCCAACAGAACCTAAACACCTAACCTAACCTACGCCTACCTATACATAGAACCTCAATAGGTGATAATATATATTTACGGGCTCACCATAGCCCGTGCTACTTGGAACTTGTTCCGAGTAGCTGAATCTATAACAACACTAATTACAATAATAATTACAAACGCGGCTTATAGTAACAATCGTAATTGTTGTCATTTGCTTTATTTGATATGCGGTAAAGCAATTTCAAATGACCATTTGTTCGTCTTCGTCAGATTTAAGGGTCAAGGTCCCGTGTTACAGTCATGACTGTAATAATGACTGTAGAGGTTGACCTGTGGTTGAGAGCTGCCAGTTAGGCCAGTCAGAGACCCGCGGTGGCCCAGTTAACAGTCACCTCCTGGCATCAGTGACCTTGAACGACCGGTGTCGCATGAAGGCAAATGACGTGACAAAATAAATATTTGTTAGTGATGTATAGAGCGAGTGTACCACACCGGATACCAAGTTGGTACACTCTACGTATACTGATGGATTACCCAGCTGATGGATTACCCAGCTGATGGATTACCCAGCTGGTGGATTACCCAGCTGGTGGATTACCCAGCTGATGGATTACCAAACTGATGAATTGATCAGCTTTTGAAGATGGGTTCGTCTTTGTTCAACCCATTTTATATGGGTCGTTAAGGAATACACGAAGGTATGTGATAGTTTGTTCATTCCCCCCCCCCTCCTCCACCAACCGTCCAACCACTTGGGCTGGACGGTAGAGCGACAGTCTAGCTTCATGCAGGTCGGCGTTCAATCCCCGACCGTCCAAGTGGTTGGGCACCATTCCTTTCCCCCCGTCCCATCCCAAATCCTTATCCTGATCCCTTCCCACTGCTATATAGTCGTGATGGCTTGGCACTTTACCCCCCTGATAGTTCCCTTCCCCTCCCCCACCACCACCCCTCCCCCCCCCACCATGTTAACTATCTTGACCTTATTGCAGCCTTGCAGTGTTGAGTATCTGCACTACGTCTTATCTGCAAGCTTTTTTGTTTCTTGTGGTTCGTATCGTAATTGGTATCCATCGCGAGCGATTCATTTTGTAATTACAATCAATGTCTCCATTGAAGTTTATTACATTTCTCTCATATCCTGAAAGTTTGCATTGAGTGTATGCGGACCAAGAGTGTTTCCTGGGAGAAAATAAATTACTTTTTTCCCCCCCGTCGGTGTAAAGTTTATTTCTTGACGAGAAAGATGAACGATTAGAGATAGGGAGACAAAGAGAGACACAGAGAGAGGAGGGGGTGGGAGGGAGAGAGAGAGAGAGTGAGAGAGAAGAAAAGACAGTATGAGAATGAAAATGAATGNATGACATATAGGATAATAAGGTTAGGTTAAATTATCTTAGGTTACTATACATTTAATATGATTACGCTAGGTTAGGTTACGTTAGGTTAGCTTAGCTTAGGTTAGGTTAGGTTAGGTTAGCTTAGGTTAGGTTAGGTTAGGTTAGGTTAGCTGAGGTTAGGATAGGTTAGGTTATGTTCGGTTTGATTTGGTTAGGTTAGGTTAGGTTAGCTTAGCTTAGCTTAGCTTAGGTTAGGTTTGGTTTGGTTCGGCAAGGTTGGATTAGATTCGAATCGGCTAGAAATGGTTAAGTTAGTTTTGGAGAGGTTAGATTAGATTAGATTTGGGCTGATTCGATTACGTTTGAACTTATTAGATTAGATTAGGTTACATTAGACTAAGTTTAAACAGATTAAGCAGATTTAGTTTCATTTAGTACAGACCAAGCTTGGAGGAGGCTAGCGTTCATCTGGCTAGTGTTTACACTGCAACAACGCTCTTGCAAAAGTTATTTAATTAAGGGAATCAACAAAAATATAAAAAAAACTATTCTCTGGAAGATATAAATATTAATCAACCAATTAACTCACGTACGTTCCTGCGTCTAAGATTGATAAACAATGGATATAAAATACACACAACTAGCAGGGATAGATTGAAAGGAAAGGAACTATGAGGAGAAAGCGCCAAGCCATTATGACTATATAGCACTTGGAAGGGGGAGGGGGTCAGGATAAGGATTTGGGATGGGACGGGAGGGAAGGAATGGTGCCCAACCACTTGGACGGTCGGGGGACTTAGAACGCGGTCTTAGAACGTCATCGTGAAAGGTTTACTGCAGTGATGATTTGTTGAAATCATCAATGACCAAAGAGCCAGAGCTCAACCCCCGGCAAGCACAACTAGGTGAGTACATACATGAAGCAGCCCGTAGCAGCTGTCTAACTCCCAGGTACCTATTTACTGCTAGGTGAACAGGGGGTATCAGAGTGAAAGAAACTCTGCCCATTTGTTTCCGCCATCGCTGGGGATCGATCCCCGGACCCTAGGATTATCAATCCAGAGCGCTGTCCACTCAGCCGTCAGGCCCCAATGTGTGTACTCACCTAATTGGGCTTGCGGGGGTTGAGCTTAGGCTCTTTGGTCCCGCCTCTCAACTGTCAATCAACTGGTGTACAGAGCCTACTGGGCTCTATCATATCTACATTTAAAACTGTGTATGGAGTCAGCCTCCACCACATCACTTCCTAGTGCATTCTATTTATTAACTACTCTGACACTGAAAAAATTCTTTCTAACGTCTCTGTGGCTCATCTGAGTACTAAGTTTCCACCTGTGTCCCCTTGTTCGTGTCCCACCCGTGCTGAAGAGTTTGTCTTTGTCCACCCTGTCAATTCCCCTGAGAATTTTGTAGGTGGTTATCATGTCTCCCCTTACTCTTCTGTTTCCAGGGATGTGAGGTTCAGCTCCTTTAGCCTTTCCTCGTAGCTCAATCCTCTCAGTTCCGGGACGAGCCTGGTGGCATACCGCTGAATCTTCTCTAACTTTGTCTTGTGTGTACCCTGTGTGTGTGTGTGTGTGTGTGTGTGTGTGTGTGTGTGTGTGTGTGTGTGTGTGTGTGTGTGTGTGTGTGTGTGTGTGTGTGTGTGTGTGTGTGTGTGTGTGTGTGGTGTGGTTTGTTGGTTTTTTTGTGTCGCATAATAAACACCTAATCTTGTTAAAACAATAAACATTTTGGGCTAGGGTGAGCAATAGCCCACCCTAGCAAGACGTACTTACAAACCCCAACACCCCATAACACCCCCACAACACCCCCTAACACCTAACACACCTCACACATACACCCCCAGACCCCCTACCCACAAACACCCACATACACCCTAACACACCGCTTGAGAGGCGACAAAACACTCACAATAACAATATCCAATGTTTTTACGTTTCGCACCGTTAGTTGCCAAGTACTAATAAACATCATATCGTTAATGGCTAAACTTTAATTCGCTAAAAGGTGCAGTAAGAGTCAGCCATAAAAATAAAATACAGTAATCGATGTATCCATTAGTGTTGTATCACAACACTAATGGAACCTCGTGGACACAAAAAAAAAAGAACCATTACCACAAGATATGGTATGGTGTTATCGTACGGCGGCACCTAGCCGCGTTGCCAAATGTACAAATTACCTTTTGATGGGCTTGGCCCGACGAAAGCCATCACTATGATTCTTCAGCCGTATTGAGCGCTATTATCCTTTTAATGCTTTGTAAACTACAGGGATATGAGGTGCCCTGTTTTTGGTCTGCGTATACGCAAGGTGCTAGCGAAAAGTCACGCGCTCTGAATGGACTCTGACGCGCGCGTACGCAAACACGTTGATAACTTGTGCGTAAAAGATTGACTTTATTTCTGTCTTCTCTCTTATGTTTGTTTTCAATAGATAATTATATATATGTAATTTAGATGGACTTTGGATAAAGATATATATATAGGTAGGTGTAGGAGAGAAAAGATAAAATGAGAGGAAAAACCAGAGATAGACAGACAGACAAAGGCAAGACACGAGTCATATAGGTAATTGAGCGAGAGAGAGAGAGAGAGAAGTGAGAGAGAGAGAGGCAAGGGGGGAGAGGTGAGAGAGAAGAGAAAGAGACGAGACAGAGACAGAGAGAGAAAGAGAGAGCAGGAATACGAAGAAGAGAGAGACAGAGAGACAGAGAGACGAAGAGACAGAGAGAAAGATAGAGAGAGAGAGAGAGAGAGAGAGAGAGAGATGGAGAGACGAGAGGAGAGGAGGAGAGAGAGAGAGAGAGAGAGAGAGAGAGATGAGAGAGAGAGAAATGAGAATGTATGGGAGTTAGTACAAGAAAAATGGAAAGACAAGATTTAGCTTTGAGAATTCGTCGTAAGATTTCCATATTTTTATTTTCAGAGTGCACAGTCAGTTGAACACAGCACCACACACACACACACACACACACACACAACACACACACACACACACACACACACACACACACACACACACACAACACATCACACACTGGACAAAGTTCAGAGTATGCCCTAGGCTAGTCCCAGACTAAGAGCATGAGTTTACGTGGAAAGCTGCGTGAAATTTCCCCCCACGTACACTGCAAGACAGGAGGACATGATCACTACCTACAAAATTCTCAGAGGATGGACAGGGTAGATAATAAGACCTGTTTCACGTCTGAGGGGGTTCGCGAACAAGGGGTTACACAGGTGGTAAACTGAGTCCCCAATGAGCACAGGGAGCGGTTAGAAAGAACGTTTTCAGTGTCAGAGTAGTTAACAGTATGGAATGCATTGGCAGTGATGTAGTGGAGGTGACTCCATACACAGCTTTAATGTGTAGATATGATAGAGCCCATAGGCTCAGGAACCTGTACGCCAGTTGATTGACAGTTGAGAGGCGGGACCAAAGAGCCAGAGCTCAACCCCCGCAAGCACAACTAGTGAGTACTACACACACGCACATTTGCCAAATCTGCTCGTTTTCCTGGAGATTATCTAGTCTTCCTTTAAACAATTTTGAAGTTAGCAGGCAAATGGCTAACAGATTTCAACTTCAACAAGTGCAGGGTAATGAGATGAGAGAGATAAAGTAGACCAGGAAGTATCTACACCAAAATGGATAAAGGCAACAATATGAATCGGAATGAGGCCAAATATTCGGACAGAATTACAACGCTGACATATTAAATAAGACAGCATCACAAGCATATACTTAGCAAATACAAGAAATGTAATATTAAAAACCAAAATAGGACTCTGTCAATGGATAGGATGGTAGTGAGGCCATGTGTATGGCGGAAGAGAGAGGTGGTGGTCGACGCCTTGCAGCTCACAGAAACTAAATAATAATAATAATAATAATAATAATAATACTAATAATAATAATAATAATAATAATAAAAATAATAATAATAATAAAAATAATAATAATAATAATAATAATAATAATAATAGAACGTTTTTGTAAACATGACACTTTAGCTCACTTGACTCGCTTAATTAAGAACCTTGTTCCAAGAGGATACATTCCTGGACTGTGTGTTAACTTGTGGTGTACACCCGGGTCTCCTAGGAGTGTGGGTGTACACCCGGGTCTCCCAGGAGTGTGTGTGTACACCCGGGTCTCCCAGGAGTGTGTGTGTACACCCGGGTCTCCCAGGAGTGTGTGTGTACACCCGGGTCTCCTAGGAGTGTGTGGGTGTACACCCGGGTCTCCCAGGAGTGTGTGGGTGTACACCCGGGTCTCCCAGGAGTGTGTGTGTGTACACCCGGGTCTCCCAGGAGTGTGTGTGTACATCCGGGTCTCCCAGGAGTGTGGGTGTACACCCGGGTCTCCCAGGAGTGTATGTGTACACCCGGGTCTCCCAGGAGTGTGTGTGTACACCCGGGTCTCCTAGGAGTGTGTGGGTGTACACCCGGGTCTCCCAGGAGTGTGTGGGTGTACACCCGGGTCTCCCAGGAGTGTGTGTGTACACCCGGGTCTCCCAGGAGTGTGTGTGTGTACACCCGGGTCTCCAGGAGTGTGGGTGTACACCGGGTCTCCCAGGAGTGTGTGTGTGTACACCCGGGTCTCCCAGGAGTGTGGGTGTACACCCGGGTCTCCCAGGAGTGTGTGTGTGTACACCCGGGTCTCCCAGGAGAGTGTGTGTACACCCGGGTCTCCCAGGAGTGTGTGTACACCCGGGTCTCCCAGGAGTGTGTGTGTGTACACCCGGGTCTCCCAGGAGTGTGTGTGTACACCGGGGTCTCCCAGAGTGTGTGTGTACACCCGGGTCTCCCAGGAGTGTGTGTACACCCGGGTCTCCCAGGAGTGTGTGTGTGTACACCCGGTCTCCCAGGAGTGTGGGTGTACACCCGGGTCTCCCAGGAGTGTGTGTGTACACCCCGGGTCTCCCAGGAGTGTGGGTG
>WNGS01169217.1:11560772-11577042 GCA_020271785.1 Procambarus virginalis
GTGCTGTGTGTTGAGGACCCAGCACGTCAGACGGTCGCTTTTAGTGTCTCACAACCTGTAAATTGTTCTAGTTTATTATAGATCAGAGCAGAAATTGTTAATAAAATAGTGCAAGAATAATGTATGAAGGTCTGGTCTCCTGGCATTGAAAGTATCAACACAGGCAGAACGCGAAACATGGGTATAAATTGGATAAGTTGAGATTTAGGAAAGACTTGGGTAAATACTGGTTCATGTAACAGGGTTGTTGATTTGTGGAACCATTGCCGCGTAACATTGTGGAGGTGGGTCCCTCGATTGTTTCAAGCAATGGGTTGGACATTATATGAGTGGGATTGGGTGGTTAAATAGGAGCTGCCTCGTATGGTGCCAATAGGCCTTCTGCAGTTACCTTTGTTCTGTATTTCTTATGTTCTTATGTATGAAGATCTATAGGACCGGGGGTAGAAATGGCCTAAGCTACTCTAGCCCTGCTGATATGTATTTCTTTCTTATCTCAATCAACATACTAGAACTTGAAACTTGAAGAGCTATGCAACTCTCATACGGAATTTTGATTGGGTTTAACTGTTATTGGGGGATTTAATTCCAGCCTCAGATGAATAATTATTCATCTTTTTTGTTATTAGAGATCTCTTAGTGGGTGTTAACCGGTGGTGCTCCAGACATGGCTCAGAAAGGTGGCCACACTCGGCTCACCACCTAGCTCTACCACTACACCCCCTAGAGCTCCTGTATACACACGTAACACTACCCTAGAGCTCTGTATACACACGTGACACCACCCTAAGCGTGTGATACACACGTAACACCCACTAGAGCTCTGTATACACACATGACACCACCCTAGAGCTGTGTTATACACACGTAACACTGTACCCTAGAGCTCTGTATACACACGTAAGACACCACCCTAGAGCTGATACACTCCACAAGAGTGTGAACGTGACAACCACTTGTAGCACTGACCTGGTATACACACGTGAACCAAGTGTGTAAAACGTGACTCACCCTAGAGCTCTGTATACACACGTAACGACCACCCTAAGCTCTGTATACACACGTAACACTACCCTAGAGCTCTGTATACACACGTAACACTACCGCAAATAAATTGACCGTCAGAATTCTTCATTTTTTAACGCAACAGGTACAACGGGGGTACCTAGTAGGCGGAGCGTAAAGAATTAGACAGGTAGTCACTCCCTAATAGTGTTATAGTATACCATTAGTTTGTTTTATCGTTTACCAGTCTCCAGTGGTGTAGTGGTAAGACACTGCCTGGCGTTCCGCGAGCGCTTTGTCATGGGTTCGTATCCTGGCCGGGGAGGATTTACTGGGCGCAAATCCTTAACTGTTTAGCCTCTGTTTAACTCAAACAGTAAAATGTGTACTGGTTGTAACAACGATTCTTCGCGGCAGGGGATCGTATTCCAGGGACCTGCCCGAAACGCTACGCTTACTAGTGGCTGTACAAGAAGTAACAACTCTTGTATATGCTAAAAACCAAACAATTTTTTTTAAATTTTGCCCCGAGGGGCGAGTTTATTGGGCAGCGCCACTCATCTTGTGAGTGGACACACCGCCATAGCAGCATTTACAATCCTCCCCAATAGAAGAAAACCCGCTGGGTTGTTCATCCTGTCAGAGAAACCAAACAATAGTCACTATTAGATCTACGGGGGAGTGATAGTGACACCATACACTACACCACCCTAGACCACGTGTTCATATATAACGAGGCAGGGCTCGACCCAATGTTTATTTAACTGGAGTCTCGCATCGAATGTCACTGTCTTATGTTGACAGTGAGCCACCTACACGGGTGTTGGTGGGCCATGGGAGCAGGTGGGGCCAGGGGTTAGCAGTGGGGATAGGCACCTTTGGTATTGTGGCCCCTAGGGGCCCCCTGAGGTTATAGGAGTCCATGGTTAGGAAGGAACTTCCGGCTAGAAATTGTGTGTGTGTTAGGGGCCTGTGGTTAGGAAGGAGGAGGTGGTGGTTAGGTTAGGTAAGTAAGAGGTGTGTGGGTGTGTTGTCTTGGGTTAGGTAAGGGGTGGGGGTTGTGGGCTAGGTGCTGTGGATGTACTCACTGGGTGCCAGATGGATAGGAATGTTGGCGGGATGGTGTGCTAACCTAGTTGTGCTTGCGGAGTATGAGCTTTGGCTCTTTGGTCCCGCCTCTCAGCCGTCATCTAATGGTATACAGATTCCTGAGCTTTCTCGAGGTGTATCATATCTACACTTGAAACTGTGTATCGAGTCAGCCTCCACCACACCACTGCTGAATGCATTCCATTGTTAACTACTCTGACACTTAAAACAATTCTTTCTAATGTCTCTGTGGCTCATTTGGGTCTAAGTTTCCACCTGTGTCCCCTTGTGCGTGTTCCACCCGTGTTATACAGTCCACAAAGTATTGGAATGTGGAGCATATTGTATTGGGAGGGTGGCGATGGTGGCACTACACCCATCGTTAGGTTAGGTTAGGGCACTTTAATACAAGTTTTTTTTTTTATCAGAGAAACGCTTCCGAACCTACGGAATAGGGTAATGTGGAGTCCCCGTGGCGCAGTAGTAAGACAATTGCCCCGCGTTTCGTGAGCGATTTGGCCTGGTTTCGTATCCTGGCCGGAGAGGATTGACTAGGCGCCAGTCGTTAACTGTAGCCTCTTTTCACCCTGCAGTGAATAGATACCTGGTTGTTAAACTATTTGTCGGGTCGTATTCAGTGAAAATTAGGATTAAGGACCTGCCTGAAACGCTACGCGCTGCTGGTGGCTGTACAAGAATACTAAGACCTCTTGTATATATAAATAAGAAATGAAGAACTCTGTATTTTCTTCTCCGAGGCTGGGGGTCCCTACACTTGCACCAGAGGTGGTACCCCCGCCTAATATTTAAATAAGAATAAGTGGATAGGGGAGGATGGGATAGGAGCATAGTTTAGGTCGGTTGGAAGTGGGATGAGATGGGATGGAACTTTTGTATTTACATCTACACATCTACATCTACATCTACATCATCTACATCTACACACATCTACACCTATCTACACAGATGGGTACTGGAACAGATGACAGTCTGACTCCCTTCCCATAGCTCATGGCATGCCTTACCCACTATAGTTCCCCCTGGAACATGACCTTCCGGTCGGTTAACAACCAGGTTCCCAATTACGTCTGGGTGAACAAAGGCGAAACTGTTATAGATTGACTTCTATAGTCAACCCTCCCTGACCAGAACTCGAACCCAGAGCAAATCACTCAGGGGGCGCGGGGCGAATGTGTTACCAGTGACTTTTTTGGGGGGAGTGGTGATGTTGGTGGGACTTGTGGGGGGAGGATGGGGCGGCTTGGAGGGGGAGGATGAGGCGGGCTTGGAGGGGGCAGGATGGGGCGGGCTTGGAGGGGGAGGATGGGGGCTGGGCTTGGAGGGAGGGAGGGAATGGGGCTGGCCTTGGAGGGGGGGCAGGATGGGGGGCGGGTCCCGTTGGAGGGGGGCAGTATGGGCGGGCTTGGAGGAGGAGGGAGGGGGGCGGGCTTAGGAGGGGGGCAGGATGGGGCGGGCTTGGAAGGAGGGAGGATGGGGCGGGCTTGGGAGGGGGAGGATGGGAAGAGAGCATGAATGGGGCAGTTTTGGATGGGGCTTAAAAAGGCTGTAAGTTGGATTTAGATGGAAATGGAGCCTAAATTGAGTCGGAAAAGGAGTCAGTATCGAGATGTAGCTTGGACTGGGCCTGGATGAGGCCTGGATGAGGCCTGGATAATGTCCTGGATGAGCCCCTAAATGAGCCCTGGATGAGGTCTTGGATGAGAGGTTACACGGCGCTTGAATCACACGAACCATTTCTTTAACTTCTTCGAAATTTACTGCTTCTTCTCCTGTATCTTAAGTCTCATACATTGTGTCAAGAAATTATTTACCCTTAACAAGTCTTCATAAAATCCTTATTATAAGAGTTATCTTCAAATACTTTGCCATAAATAATAACACAACTGAGGGTATCTTTTGTTTTTAATTAAGTCAACCATATCAAAGCTTAGCCTATATCAAAGCACTATAGTGATATATATCACTATATCAAAGCTTCAGTAAACCACAGTTCAGTAATCGTTCACGTGAGCCGCTGCAGTAGCACGTAGAACAACGTAATAGATGATGTAGTTCCGAGCAGTTGGAAGAACGTCTTTGAAGAACGATGTCTCGTGTGACATCTTTGTGACGTCTCAGCCTCGTGTGTGTGAGCCATTTTCCTGCTCTGCTGAACGCGGTATTTGCAATTTCCTGCCTTGCTCGGCTCGGTGGATTGATTAGGCCTTCTAATAAACACATCCTAACTTTCTGCTATTCAGTCGTCTAACATCACATTAGGCCTACCAGCCCTCCTCCCCTCCCCCCCCCCCCCCTTCCTGATGGCACACCATACCAGTTTCGTGAAATGGTTTTCAACCATCACCTGAGTGAAGGGGAGGGAACTATCAGGAGAAGCGTCAACCATTTCGACTATATAGCACTTGGAAAGGGATCAGGATAAGGATTTGGGATGGGACGGGGGAAAGGAAATGGTGCCCCAACCACTTGGACGGCGTTACCTGAGTAATTGCCTTGTTGGAGGACTTTTCAGTGATTGTGCCAGAGTGCTTTTCTGCCACAGGAATTAGATGCATGCCATACCAGCATCCACAGCACACACACACACACACACACACACACACACACACACACACACACACACACACACACACCACACACACACACACACACACACAACACACACACACACCACATCACACACACACACACCTGGACCTGGACAAGCTGCAGGAATGGTCGAACAAATGGCTTTTAGAGTTTAACCCAAGCAAATGTAATGTAAGTGTAAGATAGGGGGAGGAGCAGGAGACCAGATACAAGGTATCATTTGGGAGTGAAATACTTCAAGAGTCAAGAGGAGAGAAAGACCTGGGGGTTGATATCACGCCAGACCTGTCCCCTGAAGCTCATATCAAGAGATAACATCAGCAGCATATGCCAGGTTGGCTAACATAAGAAACGGCCTTTAGAACTTGTGTAAGGAATCTTTCAGAACATTATATACCACATATGTCAACCAATCCTGGAGTATGCGGCTCCAGGCATGGAGTCCCTATCTAGTCAAAGCATAAGACAAACGGGAGAAGGTTCAAAGGTTTGCCACCAGACTAGTACCCGAGCTGAGAGGTATGAGCTACGAGGAGCGACTGCAGGAGTTAAACCTCACTTCGTGGAAGACAGAAGAGTTAGGGGGGACATGATCAACCACATTCAAGATTCTCCAGGGGAATCGACAGGGTTGATAAAGACAGGCTGTTTAACACAAGGGGCAACACGCACTAGGGGGACACAGGTGGAGAGCTGAGTGCCCAATGAGCCACAAGAGATATTAGAAGAACTTTTTTAGTGTCAGAGTGGTTGGTTGACAAATGGAATGCATTCAGGAAGCGATGTGGTGGAGGCTGACTCCATACACAGTTTCAAGTGTAACTATGATAGAGCCCATTAAACTCAGGAAACTATACACCTGTTTGATTGACGGTTGAGAGGCGGGACCAAAGAGCCAGAGCTCAACCCCCGCAAGCACAACTAGGTGAGTACAACTAGGTGAGTACACACACACACACACACACACACACAACACACAAACACACACACACACACCAACACACACACACACATACACCCACAACACAAACACACACACAACACAACACACCACACACCACACACACACACACACAACACACACACACACAACACACACACACACACACACAGTGCTTTATCCATCACTGTTGTCACTGTCCGGTAAGCAGAGGGTTCGCGAAACAAGGGGAAATATTATCCCCAATTGTGTTTATCAATACCCACCATCTGTATTAAAATGGCAGCTAAAATAGGGGTCTATTAAAGGCTGGGTTGAATAACTTGTGAACAGCATATATGACTTGAGAAAACTCTAGGACGCTATTGTCTGGTCTCTTGGAACAGTCAGTGTCTTGTGAGTAATGGCCTACATCATCCCATCCCACTGATATCTCCTCCCTCAATTTCCATCTTTGTTCCTCGTTTAACATCCGCGTCTTCCTGAACCAAAACATCCACACATCGTCCTTCTATTCAATATTTATCCATCTATCCATCCCCCTCCCCTCTCACCCCAACCAATGTGTCTCTTTCATCCCCATCCATCGTGAATTATCTGCTCATCCAACATCGGCTCGACGTACTCGCATCCACAACAGTTCGCTTCAGCATCCATACATACATCTCCCACTTTTTCCTCAAACCCACACTCTGGCCGCTAAGCTTCCAGGTGGGCGGCGGGGGAAGGAATGATCACCAGTACCGTACGCTAGTGCTCGCGTTATTTCCTGGATGTGTTTGTGTGAAGTGGCTTGTGATGGAGTACATGAGCTGGAAATGTTTGGTGTCTGACTTTCCATGTACCATTGGTAAACAGATGTGCTTGTCTTTTGCCAGTGTATTTTCATGTGTGTTTGTGTGTGGTTTAAGAGTGTACGCGCATATGTATTTATTATAAGTTTAGGTGTGTATGGGAGTATGTATTTTTGTGTATATATATATAGTTCTTGTAAATGTGATTTAATTGACATTTTGTTTCAATGGTGGGATTGAAGCCACTTAAACAATTGTATACGCCTTTTATATTAGGACTGTTAGTAAAAAATTCTGAGCCTGATTTGTTAATAACATTGAACTATACTTAGTAATTTAAATAATTATATGTTACGCGTGTTCACACACACACACACAACACACACACACACACCAACACACATACACACACACACACACACACACACACACACACACACACACACACACACTGAATAAATTCATTTATCTCAATGTTTGCTGACGGACGCCAAAATATGAGAAGGATTAAGACAGAGGAGGACAGCTTGAGGCTTCAAGAAGACCTGGACAAGCTGAAGGAATAGTCGAACAAATGGCTGTTAGAGTTTAACCCAAGCAATGTAATGTAATGAAGATAGGGGTAGGGAGCAGGAGGCCAAATACACGGTATCATTTGGAGATGAAATTCTTCAAGAGTCGGAGAGAGAAAAAGACTGGGGGTTGATATCACGCCAGACCTGTCCCCTGAAGCTCATATCAAGAGAATAACAACAACAGCATATGCCAGGCTGGCCAACATAAGAACAGCATTCAGAAACTTGTGTAAGTAATCATTCAGAACTTTGTATAACCACATATGTCAGGCAATCCTGGAGTATGAGGCCCCAGCATGGAGTCCATATCTAGTCAGCATAAGACTAAACTGGAAAAGGTTCAAATGGTTTGCCACCAGACTAGTACCCGAGCTGAGAGGTATGAGCTACGAGGAAAGACTACGGGAATTAAACCTCACTTCGCTGGAAGACAGAAGAGTTTAGGGGGACATGATCACCACATTCAAGATTCTCAAGGAATTGATAGGGTAGATAAAGACAGGCTATTTAACAAAAGGGGCACACGCACTAGGGGACACAGTGGAAACTGAGTGCCCAAATGAGCCACAGAGATATTAGAAAGAACTTTTTCAGTGTCAGAGTGGTTGACAAATGGAAGTCCATTAGGAAGTGATGTGGTGGAGGCTGACTCGATACACGTTTCAAGTGTAGATATGATAGAACCTCAAGGCTCAGGAAACTCTGTCATCCTTATTGACGGCTTAGAGTCGGGACCAGAAGCCGAGCTCAACCACTCGCAAGCACAATTAGGTGAGTACAATTAGGTGGGTAACTACACACACACACACACACACACACACGTGTGTGTGTGTGTGCGTGGACAAAAAGTAACATAAATAGCAGTTAGTTAACAGTTAATTGCAACCGTTATAGGCGGGCCGAAAGAGCAGAGCTCAACCCCCGCAAGCAAACTAGGTGAATACAGACCCGTGGGGTCTCGCGGCTGAGTGGACAAGCGCTTGGGGGTCGTAGTCCTAATGACCCGGTTCGATTCGTAATCCTAGTAGTAATCCTAATCCCTGGATTTCGATTCCCGAGCGCTATCCACCCAGCTACCAGGCCTACTATATTTACTACCATGTAGTAAATATAATAGAGGAAAAATAGATTGGTTAGAAAGGCGGGGTCCAAGAGCTAACAGCTCGATTCTATAGACAAACAGTAAATGCAAATAATAAATGCAGACACTCAGTCACATCTCTATTGCTAGTATTTCCTTTGAAATAAGATGGGAGGCCAGACGCTTAAGGGTGGTGGACACCTAAACTTTTCACCCTGATTGCTGTCGGGTACGTGCCCAACATAGTCGTGTTGATATCATCAAAATTCAAGAGAGAACAGTTTGCCACGGTCGCATTCTCATCCCCCACGGCGATTTTAGCAGTTGCACCCGCGCCTGTTTCCCTAAATACTTTGACAAAATGACATATTTTTCATTATAGTATTAACAAATTATACACTAACATCGGAAAAAAAATAACATAAATGTTTATTTGTCATTCCTTTGGCCATAAAGGGCGAAAAAAAAGGTCAATGAAAACCCGAGTGTCTACCATCTAGATGGTAAGCCTTTCTTCCCTTACTCAAAGCCAATGGGAAAATATTTTATTCTTTGTATATTCTATATCACCAGGCCCCTCCCACCGGCCGACCACCCCACGCCAACGAGAACCTATTTTATTCTGTAATATTTCATTAATTATGAGAGAGAGAGAGAGAGAGAGAGAGAGAGAGAGAGAGAGAGAGAGAGAGAGAGAGAGAGAGAGAAGAGAGAGAGAGGCAGCGAGACAGTCAGTGAAAAGACAGGCAAACAGAGACAAACAGTTATAGAGAGAGGCAAAGACAAACAGTTTATAGAGAGAGGCAGAGACAAAAAGTCAGAAAAGACAGGCATACAAACAACACACAGGCACAGACAACAACAACCAGAGGCAGACAGACACAGAAATAGACAGACAGACAGACAGAGAGACCGGGTAAACCTGAATAAAGAGAAAAAGATAGACAGGACAAGAACACACAAAAAAAAAATTGACGGACACCAAAGGCTCAGAAAGAGAGAGATAGATATACCGGCACCGATACAGGCAAAGAGATAGACAGAAACAAGACAAAGAAAGATAGACAGAGACGACCCACAGACACGAACATAGACAGATGGCGCCAGGATCTACCCTTTCCCCTCCCCCCCCCGGAACACCCACCTAACCAACCCACCTAGTAAAAACATAAGATTTAAGGACCCATAAGCAGAAGATCCTATTAGGTCCATCCTGAGTATGTCTAACCTACGCTTGCAAACAAGCTTTGGTACCTAAAAAAAAAACTTGAAGGAGGAAATACCCACAAAATATAGAAGGGGTTTGTGAGGGGGTTTGTTTGGAAAAAAGGATTTATCAAGGTGGTGGGATCCACTTTTCACAGTCTTTAGCTGTGTATCAACTCAGGAAAATGCCACTTTGTATGCTTCTGCTGTTTTAATTTTTTCATTTTGTGTTTCTTTAAGTGGGGATACCATATCGGAGTTGTATATTCAAGGGAGAGTCTGAAGGGTATCTTATCTAGCTTTCTGAAGTCTATTCTAGTTGGTTGATACCTGCTTGATAGGGTTCTGGGAGTTCTTCTACTCCCCCAAGCCCGGCCCGAGGCCAGGCTTGACTTGTGAGAGTTTGGTCAACCAGGCTGTTGCTTGGAGCGGCCTGCAGGCCTACATACCCATCACCCATTTGCCAGTTGCCAGTATTTGCCATGCTGTAGAAGTTTCAGCTATATCGAAAATTTCCCGCCTCAGAAAAGGAGAATCATCTGACGGTGAACAACTTCCCACCTCATAAAAGTAGATAGGTCAGAGAGTAGACATAGAGTAGACATAGGTCAGAGAGTAGACATAATTTAAACTCAGAGTGAGCGGCACAGATTAACAAAATAACATCAGCATATAGATAAAGGAAGCTTTCACAATACTTTATACAACATATGTGAGACTCATTCGAGTATGCACTTCCGGAGTGCGTATACATATATATATATATATATATTTACATATGTATACATGTATGAACGTAAGTCTACGTGTGTATTAGTACCCGGCCCTTCCTCCCCATCCTGTGAGACCCAAACATTCTCCTCGCTATTTCCATCATGTATTTTTGTTCGTGGTTGTCTGATCTTGGCATCCAACGCCTTCTTGGTGTACTTTGATCCACCCGCGAGTCTCTTTTTTAAAATATTCATGAATTTCGTTCCATGCCGCAGTATAAATTCCACGACGCCTCGAAAGGCTGTGAACATTATTTTAGATGTGTTCCTGAACGTGACCCAAAGTGGAAAGAAATTAATAACACGAGAATCCTGGGAAACCGTAAATATCCGACCAGATATCCGGTGGTGGCATAAAAACGATGGAGATGTGTGTTTGCCTGTCCACTTGAGTTAAACGTTAGTGTCACTAGGCGTTCGCGTAGCGTCTGGCTTCATTATCGCCGGATTCTTTTCCCGCCTCCTGGAAGACGCCCGTTGGGCGTTTTTGAACGATGCGTTGGATTCATAACCCACTCATATACCCAGAGCCTTGTTCCCGTATGTATGAACCGCTGGTATATATGGAACCACGTTGGTACATAACATTGGAATCGTCGTTTTGTACCAACGTGGGTTTATAGGTTTGGTGGTAATGAATTCAAAAGCAGTGGATTAGTTTCTTTAGCATCGACGTTCATCTTCCTGAATCTCTATGGCGCAGCGGATCCTTAAAGGCGGTGGTGTTGGTCTGGTATGGGGGGTTCTGGAATGGGGCGCGGATACCCATGGAAAATTTGTAATTGTGGGTCCCTGATTCCCATGGAGCAAAGGGTTGAAAGTATGTGGGCGCTGAAACTCTGAAGGAGGAGGTGTGAGGCAGGTCTGGGGCGCTGAGATTCAGAGCAAAGACAGAAAGATTCTTGAGAAGGTAGAAGAACGGAAGTACCAAGAAAGAATGTGGAGTTGAAGAGAAATGAGAATGACAGAGAGAGAGAGAGAGAAGACGAATCAGAACTAGTCGCGTGTGCCTCTAATAGAATTTATGAAACCTTTACCGGCGAAACTTTCTCGGCAAATTGTGTTTCACCGCAAAATAGCTTACTCCATTGCACGAACACACACACACACACACACACACACACACACACACACACACACACACACACACACACACACACACACACACACACACACACACAGGGTGGGTGAGGCGGGCCGAAAGAGCAAAGCTCAACCCCCGCAAATACAACTAGGTGAATACACAAACACACACACAAACAGAAGGGGCATATACAGAAAGTGACAAGGAAATCTGCGAGGTACTGAATGCAAGTTTCCATGGAGTGTTCACAACCGAGACTGAGCGGCTCCCATTGTTAGAAGAGATTACTCTAAATGAAAGACTATCAGATATAGAGGTGACAGCAGAGGAGGTAATGAAACAGTTGACAACACTGGATGCAACTAAAGCGGTTAGACCAGACAAAGTATCACCGTGGATACTAAAAGAGGCAGCGCATGCTCTCAGCGTGCCTCTGGCAATGATCTTTAATGAGTCACTTATGTCGGGAGAATTGCCCAGTTGCTGGAAGAAGGCAAATGTCGTACCGATTTTCAAAAAAAGGCGATAGGGAGGAGGCACTTAACTATAGACCCGTATCATTGACAAGCATCCCCTGCAAAATACTTGAAAGACTAATTAGGCTAAGACTTGTTGAGCACCTGGAGAGCATTGGGTTCGTAAACAAGCACCAACATGGGTTTTGGACAGGGAAATCATGCCTAACAAACCTTTTAGAATTCTATGATAGAGTGACAAGGATAAGGCAGGACAGAGAAGGCTGGGCAGACTGCATATTTCTGGACTGCCAAAAGGCCTTTGATACAGTACCGCACATGAGACTGCTATACAAACTTGAGAGGCAGGCAGGAGTAAGCGGAAAGGCCCTATCATGGGTGAAGAACTACCTAACAGGAAGGAGCCAGAGGGTAATGGTAAGGGGCGAGAAGTCGGACTGGCGAACAGTAACGAGCGGAGTACCTCAAGGATCGGTGCTGGGACCAATCCTCTTTCTAATTTATGTAAATGATATGTTTACAGGAGTGGAATCCTACATGCCAATGTTTGCGGATGACGCAAAATTAATGAGAAGAGTTGTGACAGATGAGGATTGTAGGATCCTCCAAGAGGACTTAACAGGTTGCAGAGATGGTCAAAGAAATGGCTACTGGAGTCTAACACGAGTAAATGTAAAGTTATGGAAATGGGATCAGGTGATAGGCGACCAAAGGGACAGTACACAATGAAGGGGAACTGCCTACCTGTAACGATTCGAGAAAGAGATGTGGGAGTGGACGTAACACCTAATCTAACTCCTGAGGCACATATAAATAGGACTCTACACTGGCAAAAATTAGAACTTCATTCAGAAATCTAAGTGAGGAGGCTTTTAGGGCGCTTTACACTGCCTACGTGAGACCCGTCTTAGAGTATGCCGCGCCATCATGGAGTGCCCACGTGAAGAAACACATAAGGAAACTGGAGAAGGTTCAGAGGTTTGCGACGAGGCTTGTCCCAGAGTTACGAGGGATGGGATATGAAGAGCGTCTGAAGGAACTGAACTTTACGACACTAGAGAAAAGAAGGGAGAGAGGAGATATGATAGGGACATATAAAATACTCAGGGGAATTTACAAAGTGGAAATAGATGAAATGTTCACACATAATAATAACAGAACGAAGGGACATGGATGGAAACTGGAAACTCAGATGAGTCACGGAGATGTTAGGAAGTTTTCTTTTAGCGTGAGAGTAGAGGAAAAATGAAATGCACTTAAGGAACAGGTTGTGGAAGCAAACTCTATTCATAATTTTAAAATTAGGTATGATAGGGAAATGGGACAGGAGTCATTGCTGTAAACAACCGATGGCTGGAAAGGCGGGATCCAAGAGTCAGTGCTCGATCCTGCAAGCACAAATAGGTGAGCACACACACACACACACACACACACACACACACACACACACACACACACACACACACACACACACACACACACCACACACACACACACACACGTTTCGTAATAATGAACATTCCCTTGAAATTTTTAAAATTACAAATTTTCGCCATCTGTTTTTCTTTAATTTGAGTTATTTCATCATAATTTTGTAATATTTGTAATTCTCTCATAAGTAGTTTTAGATTTGTAATATTTTGTTAATTTTTATAAACGAAATATAGAATATAAGTCATTATAAAAAGGTAAATCAATATATACTTCGCATCCCAAACCCGCCCCTCACTCAGGCTTCCTCACCACCTCACATCACTCATTTTCACTACCTCACAGGCCACAAGCAAACTCATCTTCCCTCTCCACCTCACATTCACCACATTACCTTCCTAGACCCACTAGACTTCCCCTTCCTGGGAGCCGGTCGGCCGAGCGGACAGCACGCTGGACTTGTGATCCTGTGGTCCCGGGTTCGATCCCAGGCGCCGGCGAGAAACAATGGGCAGAGTTTCTTTCACCCTATGCCCATGTTACCTAGCAGTAAAATAGGTACCTGGGTGTTAGTCAGCTGTCACGGGCTGCTTCCTGGGGGTGGAGGACTGGTCGAGGACTGGGCCGCGGGGACACTAAAGCCCCGAAATAATCTCAAGATAACCTGTACACACACAACCCACCTTCCCCACCCATACGAAAGATCCCCACCCATACGAAAGATCCCCACCCATACGAAAGATCCCCACCCATACGAAAGAATCAACCCATGACATCCACCAAACAACCAACCTAGACAACCACCCTCACTCCCATTCAGACAACCTACCACCCCAACAACCCTCCCCCCCCTCACCAACACCTTCAAGAAAGTGTACAAAGGAAAAAAAATACCTTGGCTCCTCCCTGAACGGTGTACCAAACCGCGCGCGCGGGCGCGTGTGTGGTTCTCAATAAATAATCTATCGCGAGACACGTAACGTACGCGTGTATGTACGTGAACATTTTACGTGAAAGCCGGTTAGAAAACGGGGGTGTGGGCGCTCCGCTTCTCGTCAATGACTAGTGGTTTAGTGAGATAATAAACCAGGTGGTTTAGGGAGGTAATAAACCAGGCTGGCAAGCACGAGGTAGGGGGGAGGGGGGGAACCGACCGGTCTTCAACAACTTTTCATATTTTTTATTGCATTTTTTACATCGTTTTTGCATATAGCTTCTTCCCGCTCGCCTCTTATCCTCTCCGGTATATTCTGAAGCGAGATATGGAGTGTTGGGGGGAGTTGGAGAGGGGTGATGGGGGAGAAGAGGGGGGGAGCCAGGGGTGGTGGGGGAGAAGAGGGGGGGAGCCAGGGGTGGTGGGGGAGAAGGGGGGGGAGCCAGGGGTGGTGGGGGAGAAGGGGGGGGATGTTGAGGACTAGAGAGTAATAATGGAGAGGAAATATTCACCCTCTCTCATCCTCCGGGTTCGCCAAATTTGCAGGTTGTGTCATTTTAAAGTAGTTACCCCTTGGACCAAGACCAGACCCGACACCAGCCCTCACACCCGTCCTCTCCTCACAGCACATCCTCTCCAGCTCCCTCTGTAACGTAACATGGGTAGGGAAAGGTAATGGGGTGGAGGGTTAGTAGGGGAGAAGCAAAGTAATTAGCAGGGAGGAGTGAAAGGTAGGCCAAGGGAAGGAAGGGCCTGGAAGGGTTGCCTACATCTAAAACGCTTTACGGATTAAAAAACATTTGCATCTCTAATTCTGTTTCATCCATAGTGATTCGTCCATCTTCAAGGACTCTCCTGTTCTCTTCTTTTGGCTCCCCCATCGTGTCCTCCGTAATTAAATTTTCCTGCATTTTGCCTCTAGGTTCATTTCTCAACACAATGGTGAGGGGGAGACTGCATTGGTTCTCTTTTATTCTACAGCATCCTATTCTCTCTCTCTCTCTCTCTCTCTCTCTCTCTCTCTCTCTCTCTCTCTCTCTCTCTCTCTCTCTCTCTCTCTCTCTCTCTCTCTCTCTCTCTCTCTCTCTCTCTCTCTCGTTCCTCTTCCCGCATCCCCTTGCAACAAAATGGAGTGGGAGGCAGGAGGCTGGAATTGAATCACGCTTCTCTTGTTTTCAGCGCCATATTTTCCTGAAGTTGTGAAGCGAGACACCGGAAGCTTCGGCGGCGCTGGAGATGTTTTGGGCACTGGCACCCCCCCCCCCACACACACCCCCCACACACCCCACAGCACCACCATCCCCCCACACCCACACAATACCAGTCCTACCTCCCCACACCCACACACCACCGGAATACAATTTACAAGATCCAACGTGGACCTCAACTCTACCTCAGCCTAAATTTAAATTTAGACTTAGTGTTGGGCTTGAGGCTTATCAACCGCGGGGCGTTGCTATGGCCACCTCTCTAACATTCTATCGTAATCACCTTTGAATGAGAAGCTTTAGAAGGAACAGTGACGGAGGAAACACTATGATTTCGTAAAGTAGATAATGCATTTCTGAGGGTCATGGCGTGAACGCCGGTAGTGCTTGAACTCCGGCACTGAGCGAACGATGACAGTATTCGAACCCCTGAAGTAATCGAACTCCGGCAGTGAGCGAACGCACCCACGCAGCCAGAGCCGCGCAGCCAAAAACAGCAAACTCGTCTAGCGAACGAAGTATTTATATAAACAACGGTGACTTATAGCGAAGGCGGCGCAGATTTTGGCGTCCTAAGGACCTCCACAAGAGCTCCTCGTTTCACACGCTTCTCCCCCCGATACAGATTTACCGCTCTGCAGATAGGGATTTATGGCTCTTGAAGAGAGGGATTTACAACTGTTTAGACAGTGGATTACGCATCTTGACAGCGCATTCCCATCCAGATGAGCATCCGCCTGCGTGCTCGGTTACAAGACAAGGCAGCGAGTGATGGCGTTGATGGGATGATAGGATGATATGTATGGTAATGAGAGGCCTTGAAGGAAATATTTTATCCGATGATAGATAAGAAAGGAAACACCTAGGACGCTACGCTTATTTAGGGAGAGACTCGGGAAGAAAAAATATATATAAGATAACGGAGATGGAAAGAATCAAGAGACAATGAGTTAAAACATATATATCGGAAAAGGGGAGAAAGGTGAAGCTAAAGCAAGAAAGAATGATAAAAATATATAGAGAACGAGAGAAATATAGAGAAGAGGAACAGACGTAAATAGGAC
>WNGS01169217.1:11584378-11599761 GCA_020271785.1 Procambarus virginalis
ACAAGGGAAATGGAACCGACGGTAATTTGAGACACTAGGAAAATTAGTGTGTGAGTGGAGGGTGTGTGTGTGTGTGTGTGTGTGTGTGTGTGTGTGTGTGTGTGTGTGGTGTGTGGTGTGTGTGTGTGTGTGTGTGTATACTCACCTATTTGTACTCACCTATTGTGCTTGCGGGGGTTGAGCTTTGGCTCTTTGGTCCCGCCTCTCAACTAACTACGGGCTCACCATAGCCCGTGCTACTTGGAGTTGTTTGTTTCCAAGTAGCGAATCTTTAAACAACAACAACAACAACAGTTGAACACACATAAACGGGCTCACCATAGCCCGTGCTACTTGGAACTTTGTTCCAAATACGAATCTTTCACAACAACACACATCTCACTGTCAATCAACTGGTGTACAGATTCCTGAGCCTATTGGGCTCCATCATATCTACATTTGAAACTGTGTATGGAGTCGGCCTCCACCACATCACTTCCTAGTGCACACACACACACACATTGTGTGTGTGTGTGGTGTGCGTGTGTGTGTGTGTGTCTGTGTCATCACTAAAACAGAGATGCAGGACCAGTAAGCAGGATTGGTTCAACAGAAATTGTGAGAGGGCCAGAGAGGGAAAGACAAGAAAATGGGTTCAATAGCGAAGAGGCCCAACCACAAACATACCAGCATTACAAACAAGCAAGCAACAATTACACAAAAGTGAAAAGAGAGGCAGAAAGGAACTTGAAGAAAAGTATATCTGGAAAGTGTAAAAACAGATCCAGGGCCTTTTGTATAAATTCATTAAAAGCGAGCTGCATGTAAAAGCTAAATCCAGAGATTGAAAACGGTGAACGAGACTACTGAGAATGAAAAGAAATACGCGAAAGGCTAAATGAACAGTTCCAAAGTGTGTTTGTACAAAGGAGGATTTTAAAGAGGCGGACTAAATACCAGTTCCTGAACACGCCATAGATACATAGATGTGTCTCAACACGAAGCGGAAAAATTACTCGAGGGGGTTAGGAAGAAATAAAGCAGTTGGACCTGATGGAGTTTCACCTTGGGTGCTGCGAGAATGTGCAACTGAGCTGAGCATTCCACTCCAGTTAATATTCCAGACATCCTTGTGCACAGAGTCTCAGCAGATATGTGGAATAACGCATAGTATCAATTTATAAAAATGGTAGTCGAGAATTATATTCTGAATTATAGACTCGTGTCATTAACAAGCATAGTAGTCAAAACACTGTAAAATATAGTTAAAACCAAATGGGTTGAACATCTAGAGAGTAATGACATAATAATGGACAGACAGTATGGTTTTCGAACAGGAAAATTCTGTGTAACAAATCTACGTAGCTTTTATGAGAGAGCCACAGAGATAATACAGAAAAAGAGGTAGTTGGGTTGACTGTGTCTATCTGAACCTAAAAAAGACTTTTGATAGAGTCCCAAACAAAGGCTGTTGTAGAAACTGGAACAGCTGGAGGGGTGACAGGGAGACTTTTGAAATGGATGAAAAATTTCTAACTGACAGACAGATGAGGGCAGTAATCAGAGACAATATTTCTGACTGGTGGAGGTTACTAGCGGAGTACCACAGGGCTCAGTTCTTGCACCAGTAATGTTCATCGTCTACATAAACGATCTACCAGAAGGAATACAGAATTATATGAACATTTGATGATGATGCTGAGATATTAGGGAAGACAGGAGACGCAGACGATTGTAATGACCTTCAAATTGATCTTGATAAAATAAGTGTTTGGAGCGTCAAGTGGCAAATGGAATTCAATGTCGATAAATACCATGTTGTGGAATGTGGAAACGGAGAAAATAGACCACACACAACTTACAAATTATGTGGAAAGGAATTACAGAACTCTAATAAAGAAAGAGACCTAGGGGTGGTTTGGGATAGTAAGCTGTCGCCAGAGGAACACATAAAGAACATTGTGAGAGGAGCGTATGCGTCGCTTTCCAACTTCAGACTTGCTTTAAATTATATGGATGTTGAAATACTGAAGAAACTGTTCATGACTTGTGAGACCAAAATTGGAATATGCTGCAGATGTATCGTGTCCAAATTTCAAGAAGGACATAAATAAACTGAAAAAGGTTCAACGGCATGCAACAAAATGGCTTCCGGAACTGAAAAACAAGAGTGATGAGGAGAGACTAGAGTCGTTAAATATGCCGAAACTAGAAGATAAAAGAAAGAGAGGTGATATGATCACCACTTACAAAATACTAACAGGAACAGACCAAATTGATAAAAGAGGAATTCCTTAAACCAGCAACATCACGAATAAGAGGACACAGATTCAAACTAACAAAACAAAGGTATCGAAAAAATATTAGGAAAATTTATTTTGCAAGCAGAGGGTGGACGGTTGGAACAAACTAAGTGAAGTGGTGGAGGCCAAAACCGTCAGTAGTTTCAAAGCGTTATAGGACAAAGAGTGCTCGGAAGACGGGACACCACGAGCGTAGCTCTAATCCTGTAACTACACTTAGGTAATTACTCTTAGGCAATTACACACACACACACCGGTGAAAGTTTGAGAGAAAAATGAAGAACAATGGACAGTTAAACTTGATTTGTAACAAACACTAGAAAAATGTAATAAAATGCTCAAAAGTGTGACAGGGAATCTAACAAATAAGACACAACAGGTTTAACACATCTACTGCCATGGCGAATTTTACAAACGATAAAACAATTGTTGAAAATTCTATAGCTGCAGGTAAGGTGTTCGAGTGTCTGTAGTCTGTAGTTCTGTAGTCTGTAGTCTGTAGTTCTGTAGTCTGTAGTCATTATCAACAAAGGAAATGGCTCCAGTATCCGAGGAATGCCAGGCTGAGTCTCAGCCTGGCATGCTGACCATTAATGCCTGCCAGGCTTCATAGTTATTCAACAATCATTTTAGTTCGTGGAATTTAGATACGTGTAAGCATACTGGTGCAAAAATACAGTTTTTTTTTTGACCGGAAGGGATTGATTTGACCTATGAAAGGTGAGGTTAGGTTAGGTTACACTACGTAAGGTTAGGTTAGGTTAGGTTAGGTTAGGTTAGGTTACATTAGGTTACACTACGTAAGGTTAGGTTAGGTTAGGTTAGGTTAGGTTACATTAGGTTACACTACGTAAGGTTAGGTTAGGTTAGGTTAGGTTAGATTAGGTTAGGTTACATTAGGTTACACTACGTTACTTTTAGTTCGTTAGGTTACGTACGTTTGGCTACGTTAGGTTAGGTTTGGTTACGTTTCCTGATGTGAGGTAACGTATCTTAACATAACGGAGGATACGTTAAGTGAGATAACGGAGGATACGTTATCCTGAGGTAACGTATCCTCCCATCCTTTTCCCGGCTCATCCATCTTTCCCCCCCCCCCCCCCCCCATCCTTCCTCCATTCCCCTCTCTCTCACCATCCTCTCCCAACTTATCCACCTCCTTCCCACCAACCTCCCTCCCAACCCCCAGGTACTCACATCAACGTGGATACCGTGGGTATCGTACTTCGACTTGGTCTTGGCCGCCGCTGGTGTGAACTGGTAGAACTGGTGCTGTTCCCGCCACCAGGTGAGCGAGTATAGCTTGTCCGTCTCCAGGTCGAAGTGGCAGTGAAGTTGTACGGTGTCCCCGGCCTGCACGGCGTCGGGAACCTGCACCCTCACTATCTTCAGTCCCCAGCCGCCTGCGGGAGGAGGAGAATGTGTTAGACATACGGGAGTATCCGCTCTTAAAGTTGGGTTTTACAGGCTTGCTAAATCAGTCAGTTGGGAGGCAGTTGTGCTAGCGTCCCGGTACTGTTTGTTCGTAATGTGTCTTTCCGGTCCAGTCTGGTCGTAGGTAGGGAGCACAGGTCAAGTCAGGTCAGGAAAACGTATTGGGTTTGTTAGTATAAAGAGGACAGTTCAGGAGCAATTTAGTTAATTAGTTTGCTATTTTAAAATAAAATAGGTATTTTATTTTAAAATAGCAATTTTATTAGGCCGTCTAATTGGTAATGGGAGGTTAATTGAGAAATAAGCAGCCTGATAGGAAATAGGGACAGTGCAGCCTATTAGAAAATGCACAACCTGGTGAAAAATTTTGTTTAGGATTTGAAAAAGTGAAATATACGATAAGATATTGATAATAGACGAAGACGAAGACGTCTCTTGATAAGAGACGAAATGAAAAACTTTCTATCCATTCATCTATCTGCGAGAGGTTCAGAGACTACACAGCAGGCACCATGGCAACAGGAGGACCAAGAGTAGTAGAAGCCGTCATTATAGCTTTCCACCAAATGACAGAAGACCCAGGCCAGAATATGGCAGAAATATTTGTTGATAAATAATGGAATAATGGCATTCTCATATATTTAACTAATCTATTAAACAGGGAGCTGATTGGAAAATAAGTGAGCAAATAGAAATATTTTAGGAATCGTCGAGGAAAAAAGCAGTTGGAACGTTTGTCGAAAAATAACATATCTTCTATCCATATTGCATGGATGTTGATCTTGCAACATGCTATACCTCTACAGCTTCGGCCTCACACACACACACACACACACACACACACACACCACACCCCACACACACACACACACACACCACACACACCACACACACACACACATGGGGTCCGCGGTTTGAGTTTCCTAGAGCCCAAGTGAAAGGAAAATACTATATACTTCTATTTAAATATTACGGAAAATGTTTTCGAAAAAATTTTCGAGACGTTACTCTTCTCAAATGCTACAATTAAAGCAAAGGAGTTAATAAAAATGCTACTGACATTATGTTCAATAATTGGGTTTTATGAAGTTTGTAGAATAATTGATTGTATTGCCTCACAGGTTAAGCCTACGATGACAATATAATTGGCAGATGAGTTGAATTTTTGTTTACGAAAATAGCGAAATATCAAGTAAATATTATTATATAACAGGTAACTGTAATCATATATCAGGTACTATTTAATAGGTAACTGTAATCATATATCAGGTACTATTTAATAGGTAACTGTAATCATATATCAGGTACTATTTAATAGGTAACTGTAATCATATATCAGGTACCAGTAACTGTATAACCGGCGTCTGTAACCATGTATCAGGTACCTCTGACCAAATAGCACGTAACTGTAACCCTCCAAGTAATTGTAATTATAAAATAGTTAACTGAATTAATCCGTTACTTCACGTCTCTATGGACGCCCAAGGAGTGATCAAAGCCCCTTTATGCTTCACAAGCTGCTCCAGTATCATTGAATACAGTTCCTGTATCATGGGTCAAATTTGCTGTATTGTAGGACACAGTTGTTGTATCATAACGCACAGTTACTGTATCACTGGACACAGTTCTTGAATCGTAGGACACAGTTGCTGAATCATATGAGTCAGTTGGTCATATCATAGGACATCGTAGTAGTATTACAGAACACAGTTCCTGTATCACAGTACAAAGTTGCTGTATCATGCGACACAATCGTTCATACCATAGGATACAGTTGCTCATATCATAGGATACAGTTCCTGTATCACTGAACACAGTTGCTGTATCATAGGGTACAGTTGCTCAGTCCCTTGCAACTCCACGAGATTATTTCGCTGCAACAGGAAGGGAGCCTTCATGGTTGAGTCTGCAATCAGCTTGCAATATTGGGGAGAGTGAAGAGGTGTGTGGAGCGAGAGTATGGTGAATGGATCGCAAGATGGCAGAGTGGGACCACCTCGACCCGCCTGTCTGTAGTCGTGTCGAGGTGTGCTTACTTAGATGTGCTGTTGCAGTGTCGAACATTAGCTCCCTGGCCCCGCCTCCCCTCCACTCTCCCGCCAGTTCAGCCTCTGTAATGGCGTTTATTCCTCGTGTTTTTCGTGCTTACAGTCACTTGAAGTTTTTGTACTGAGCTACAAACCTTTTCCAGGTGACATCTGACTTCTTGTCGCCCATTCTACTTGCTGACAGTCCTTCCAGTAGAGGTAAATTTGTCCTGACAAATCGCTGGTCTCTGTGCGTCTCCAGCTTCCAAACCGTGCCTCCTTGCCCCTACTGTTTCTACCTTGCGATAGAGGGACTGGTCAGAGACATCTCTGGCCAGTCCCTCTATTGCCCACAGTATGCTAAACGATGTTAACACATCTCAACCCTGTTTCTTCTTTCCACCCATGTTGTATGGTTGAGTTTTATCAGCTGTGCTCGGTGTAACTGAGATCCTTCAGTTCTGGGATCAGTTGTATTGCAGTCTTCAGATCTATTTCTAGATGTATTTTTGCTTTATAGTTTTTAAGTAGGATTTCTAAGCCATAACTGCATTTTAAAGTGTTGGACTTACGTACCTTGTTATATAATGTTCCGATGGCCTATATATCAGAGTACTAGCAAACTACAGCGACATTTGCAAAAATATATATGAGATGTGGATATTGTTTTTGCGTTTCTCAGCTGCAATACTTGGAAATATCTTAACCCCCTGATCGCTCTTCTCTTCTTTTTCTAAGAGTTATCTTATTTGATCCTGTATTGCCTCTGTGGCCTTCATCTCCCCCCCAACTCTTAAGAGTTGGGGGAGATTAGCATTTAAGACACGTTGCAGGGCGTCTAAGTCTCCCTGAAGTTGACCAGACCACACATACTAGAAAGTGAAGGGACGACCACGTTTCGGTCCGTCCTGGGACATTCTGACACGCCTCCCTGAAGTGTCTGACAGGCTTCCTTGCATCTTTGTCTTCTCATAAGGTTAGCATGATCCGTAAACAGGGCTACGAATGATCCCATTTCCTCTGCTTGGTCATTTACATATATCACGACCGGAATGGGGCCTCTAGTACCGAGCACTGATGTTTAGTGTGTGTGGATTGGTTGGGGTGGGAAGGGCGTGTGTGTGTGTGTGTGTGTGTGTGTGTGTGTGTGTGTGTGTGTGTGTGTGTGTGTGTGTGTGTGTGTGTGTGTGTGTGTTTGGGCATAGCTGCTAATTGTATTTAGTATTTATGTCTGTTGAATCGATCTGTTTGTTCTTGAACCTTGCCTTTCTAATCGTCGGTTGTTTAATGTACTGACAACCGACTTAATTTTCTTAATTATGCCTACTGCATATATTTATTTTACACACACACACACACACACACACACACACACACACACACACACACATACACATACACACAGGGGGGCCAGGTAGCCTGGTGGATAGCGAGCAGGATTCGTAATTCTGTGGCGCGGGTTCGATTCCCGCACCCGGCAGAAACAAATGGCAAAAGTTTCTTTCACCCTGAATGCCCCTGTTACCTAGCAGTAATAGGTACCTGGGAGTTAGTCAGCTGTCACGGGCTGCTTCCTGGGGTGTGTGTGTGTGTGTGTGGTGTGAAAAAAAAACTAGTAGTTAGTGTAGTTAGTAAAACAGTTGATTGACAGTTGAGAGGCGGGCCGAAAGAGCAAAGCTCAACCCCCGTAAAATACAAGTGAATACAAGTGAATACACACACACACACACACACACACACACACACACACACACACACACACATACACATACACACATACACACACTTACACACATACACACATTATTATGTGTGTGTGTATGTGTATTGTGTGCGTGTGTATTAAACTAAGCTAAACTGCTTTAGCCTAAAAATAATTTTAGTGCATTCGTGCGTATTGTCAGTGCCGCCCCGACTAGAAAAGAATTGATGTAGGAAAAAAGTGAAATTGGATTCCTTATTTATGAATACATTATTTATGTTATCAGTACTTTCGTTATATAGACTGTATTTACGCACTTATATTATTATTGATAGACATGAGTTTCCGGCATTATTCACGACAGTGTGTATTCAGTTATTATTAATATATACCTGGATTGGAGATTAGAGTATACCGTACACTGAGTTTACACAGTGGCACCCCAAGTGATTGTAAACTGATTATCTTTCAATATTCATGTTAGATAACCAGGATACAAGCTATATTAGATTTCATTCATTTAATCTCTTAATATTTGATTCATATAATATCATTAGCCCTCAGTTTGTGAATATATATATATATATATATATATATATATATATATATATATATGTATATATATAAACATATTTTTAGTAGGAGTGAGCGTGAATGCAAGCAATAGGGAGAGTGAGAGTGAGCGAGAGTGAGAGCCCCAGGGAGAGTGAGAGTGAGCGAGAGAGAGAATGCAGAAGCTTGCGTGATGCAGTAACTCCGCCATAAAAGGTCTTTCCGGTTGAATGCATTCGGAAAATTTGAGCTGCAGACTTCACAAAGATCTTAAAAGTCATGGGAGTCTTCACTAAGGCTTTATTCTTCTCAAGTGTCTCCATGCAGAGAGAGAGAGAGAGAGAGAGAGAGAGAGAGAGAGAGAGAGAGAGAGAGAGAGAGAGAGAGAGAAAGAGGGGGGAAGGGAGAAATAATTGGGAGATTGATATGCTATTAAAAACACAATTATAAAAAGTATTAAAAGAGACAAAATGCTCCTTGATCGTCTTTACCAATGCTCAGATCTTTACTGATAACAGATAAAGGGACGGGAAAGGAAGGGAAGAGGACTATCGGGAGAGGCACCAAGCCATTACGACTATATAGCACTGGGAAGGGGTCAGGAAAGGGATTTGGGATGGGACGGTGAGAGGGGAACAAAGGAATGGCGCCCAACCACTTGGACGGTCGGGGATTGAACGCCGACCTGCATGAAGCGACACCATCGCACTACCATCCAGCACAAGTGATTGTATTAACAGATTAACCGAAAAAAAATATGGCAGATGAGTTAAGCTAAGAAAATAAGATCACGGATGAATTATCCAAAGAAAAGCAAGATCATAGATGAGTCAATTGATAGTAGAGATAAGTAAGAGATAAGCGCACCTCATTCATCAAACGAGAGTCTTTGTGCCATTGTCTGCAAGACAAAGACTAATTAAGGGAAGCCTTTGTCGGTTACTTTTGTATCTCAGTGTTAAGACTGATTTTTGTAATCAGTCTTAACGAGAGATAAGGCAGATAACCTCAAGATCTTTACTTGCGATCTTAATCTTTTTTCCCAGTATCTCAGAGTCAAACTGAAATACTCACGTAATTGTAAACTTAGCGACATGATGCTGATGTTTACACAAATTATGCATGTCAGGGGCCCTGATGGCTGAGTGGACAGCGCTTGGTATTCGTAGTCCCAAGGTTCCGGGTTCGATCCCTGGTGAAGGCGGAAACAAATGGGCAGAGTTTCTTTCACCCTGAAGCCCACTGTTCACCTAGTAGTAAATAGGTACCTGGGAGTTAGACAGCTGCTACGGGCTGCTTCCTAGGGTGTGTGTAACAAAAAGGAGGCCTGGTCGAGGACCGGGCCGCGGGGACGCTAAGCCCCGAAATCGTCTCAAGATAACCTCAAGATGTCGCGTGTGTACTCACTTATTTGTCCTTACGGAGCCACAAAGAGCTGTGGCTCTTTGGTCCCACCTCTCAACCGTTTCAATAAAGTGTGTGTGTGTGCGTGTGTGTGTGTGTGTGTGTGTGTGTGTGTGTGTGTGTGTGTGTGTGTGTGTGTGTGTGTGTGTGTGTGTGTATTCACTTAGTTGTATTTTACGGGGGTTGAGCTTTGCTCTTTCGGCCCGCCTCTCAATTGTCAATCAACTGTTTACTAACTACTATTTTTTTTTCCCCCCACACCACACACACACACACACCCCAGGAAGCAGCCCGTGACAGCTGACTAACTCCCAGGTACCTATTTACTGCTAGGTAACAGGGGCATTCAGGGTGAAAGAAACTTTGCCCATTTGTTTCTGCCGGGTGCGGGAATCGAACCCGCGCCACAGAATTACGAATCCTGCACGCTATCCACCAGGCTACCTGGTGTGTGTGTGTGTGTGTGTGTGTGTGTGTGTGTGTGTGTGTGTGTGGTGTGTGTGTGTGTGTGTGTGTGTGTGTCTTAACGTTTCCTTGCCTATTTGTGTGATCGAAGGTTGAGCTGCAGCTCACTGGTCCCAACTCTTATTCCTCGAACATCCGAAGCAGTGACTTCATAATGTTGCGTTCTCGGGTGACATCTTTCTGAGCTGACGTCGCATCCTGTTACCCAAAGTGACGACTGAGGACGCCGGATAAGCAGAGGATGTCACAAGACATCCTCGAAGAGGATATCTTCAAGGATTATTTCTTACCTTCTCTTCATTTCCCCCTGACCTTCACGCTTGCCTTATATTAGCTCGTTCTTCTTACATTCCTCCACACGATAACAGTACGATTAATCATTCCCCTTGGCATGATAACCCCCGCATCACACCTCATCCTATATGCATGAGGTGAGATGAGGTGATATCATGTCGGTACCTGTTGAATCTGCTACTGTTTTTCCCACTGTCTCTCAGCGTCGGAACATGTTGACAGGTTCAGCGAAACCCGTCATTTACCGGCACGGCTCAGTTCCAATAAAGTTATCAAAGGAATTTTGTACAGTTAAAAAAAATTCTTTCAAGTTTCTTCCCATATGAGGTTAGGAAGGAGCGTTGTGTCAAAGCAGTTAGATGTGACTTATTAAACTCAGAGGATTTGCATGCCTAATTTCGCTACTAATAAGGAGGCATCTCACTCCTTTGTTTGGGTTAGGTTAGGTTAGGTTAGGTTAGGTTAGGTTAGGTTAGGTTAGGTTAGGTTAGGTTCTCCAGCTCTCCTTCCAGGCCCCGTTCTCTCAATTTACCACTCCGTAAGAAATGCAACGGTTTTGCCTAACCGGGAGCGTACGAACCCCAGCGGCCCACCTAACCCATCGAGGCCAGGGTATAGAAAACGTCAGAATTACGTTATTTAAATAATCTAGTAATATGTTGTATTTTTATCAATTGATCGATTGCGTAAACAAAATGTCATATGGGGATCATATATATATATATATATATATATATATATATATTATATATATATAATATATATATATATATATATAATATATATATATATAGACCTGTGCTCAGAGATGCGTCAGAACCATTGCCATTGTGACCCTCAGTTGTGAGGCGAACCTAATTTGTGTGTGAGAGAGGAGAGCACTGGCAACGCTGACGTTGGCAGCATTGCCATTGACTGGTATCACTGGTGACCAGACGAGAGTGTGGTGGTGGTGTGGTGGTGGTGTGGTGGGGGTGTGGTGGTGGTGGTGTGGTGTTGGTGGGTGGTGGTGGTGGTGTGGTGTTGTGGTGTTGGTGTTGGTGGTGGTGGTGTGGTGGTGGTGGTGTGGTGGTGGTGTGGTGGTGGTGTGGTGGTGGTGGTGTGTGGTGGTGGTGTTGTGTTGTGGTGGTGTGTGGAGTGGTGTGACTTGATGTACATGTTGTAGTGTGTTGTGATGTGTGTCGTGTGTTTTTCTGTTTTGTGGTGTGCAGTGCTGTGCTTCTGTGTGTTGCGTTACTTGCATGTTGCGTTACTTGCGTGTTGCGCTACTTGCGTATTGCGTTACTTGCGTGTTGCGCTACTTGCGTGTTGCGTTACTTGCGTATTGCGTTACTTGCGTGTTGCGCTACTTGCATGTTGCGTTACTTGCGTGTTGCGTTTCTTGCGTGTTGCGTTACTTGCGCATTGCGTTACTTGCGTGTTGCGTTACTTGCGTGTTGCGTTACTTGCGTGTTGCGTTACTTGCGGGTTGCGTCACTTGTGTGTTGCGTTTACTTGCGTATTGCGTTACGATGCGTTGTGTTGCATTAATTGTAGTGTGTTGCTGTGCGCTGTCGTTCAGCGCTGAATTGTATTTGTTGTTGTATATAATGGTTTGTGTGTGTGTGCAGGATTGAGCGGAGGTCAGTGGAGGGGGGGTTGAAAGGTTGAACTTGAGCTCTTGGGCTATTATAATGTCCCTATGATTAATCAGTTTAGCAGGGCATCACTATACATAATTTTCCATGCCACATTGGATCTTAGTTCCAGCTATCTTTTGCCCTTAGCTCACTGTACTTTCTCTAGCTCACTGTACTTTCTCTAGCTCACTGTACTTTCTCTAGTTCACTGTACTTTCTCTAGTTCACTGTACTTTCCTAGTTCACTGTACTTTCCCTAGTTCACTGTACTTTCCCTAGTTCACTGTACTTTCTCTAGCTCACTGTACTTTCCCTAGTTCACTGTACTTTCTCTAGTTCACTGTACTTTCCCTAGTTCACTGTACTTTCCCTAGTTCACTGTACTTTCCCTAGCTCACTGTACTTTCCCTAGCTCACCGTACTTTCCTAGTTCACTGTACTTTCCTAGTTCACTGTACTTTCCCTAGCTCACTGTACTTTCTCTAGTTCACTGTACTTTCCCTAGTTCACTGTACTTTCCCTAGTTCACTGTACTTTCCCTAGTTCACTGTACTTTCCCTAGCTCACTGTACTTTCTCTAGTTCACTGTACTTTCCCTAGTTCACTGTACTTTCCCTAGTTCACTGTACTTTCCTAGTTCACTGTACTTTCCCTAGTTCACTGTACTTTCCCTAGTTCACTGTACTTTCCCTAGTTCACTGTACTTTCTCTAGCTCACTGTACTTTCCCTAGTTCACTGTACTTTCCCTAGTTCACTGTACTTTCTCTAGTTCACTGTACTTTCCCTAGCTCACTGTACTTTCTCTAGTTCACTGTACTTTCCCTTGCTCACTGTACTTTCCCTTGCTCACTGTACTCTCCCTAGCTCATTGTACTTTCCCTAGCTCATTGTACTTTCCCTAGTTCACTGTACTTTCCCTAGTTCACTGTACTTTCCCTAGTTCACTATACTTTCCCTAGCTCACTGTACTTTCCCTAGCTCACTATGCTTTCCCTAGTTCACTGTACTTTCTCAATATTATGACACTAACAGCGTTTTTCTGACGCATCTGTGCGTTCAGCATTCCCCGAGGCTCTTCCCAACGTTCAGCTTACAACCAGCTTGTGACGTTCAGTTTATAACCTCTGGTTCATGTGAGCGTTCAACATCCATCTCTCTCTCTCTCTCTATCCAGCTTATCTGGGGTGTTGAACATTTCATCACTGTCCCCCTCCTGTAGTCTTGGTCCCTGTGAGTAACAGTTTTAATCTACTCTACCTGCACAGTAGAGAAGTCTGTTGGTTAGGTTAGGTTAGGTTAGGTTAGGTCGTGATTAGTATCTCTTGTGTTGGGTGCTGCCAGTGTAGTGAGAGGAGGCTCTTGGAGTGTTGTCTAGAGGGCAGCAAGGTTATGTGAAGGGCGGCAGGGGTTATGTGAAGGGCAGCAGGGTTATGTGAAGGGCAGCAGGGTTATGTGAAGGGCAGCAGGGTTATGTGAAGGGCAGCAGTGTTATGTGAAGGGCAGCAGGGTTATGTGAAGGGCAGCAGGGTTATGTGAAGGGCAGCAGGGTTATGTGAAGGGCAGCAGTGTTATGTGAAGGGCGGCAGTGTGGCGGGCCGCCTTCCATCTTGCCCATCCTCGACATTGTCGGAAATTCCCTCAGGGGCCAGATTCACGAAGCAGTTACGCAAGTACTTACGAACGTGTACATCTTTCCTCAGTCTTTGACGGCTTTGGTTACATATATTAAACAGTTTACAAGCATGACAACGTGCCAATCAACTGTTGTTATTGTTATAAACAGCCTCCTGGTGCTTCGGAGCTCAGTAACTGTTTAATAATTGTAAACAAAGCCGCCAAAGATTGAGAAAAGATGGACAGGTTCGTAAGTGCTTGCGTAACTGCTTCGTGAATCTGGCCCCTGGATCGAAATTCTAGCAGCTATTTTTCTTTGCCCGTTCTTTAGTGTATCTAAATCGGGTAGTTTGTATACTTTATCGTTCGTATTAACAGTGAGATTTGTCTTCCTGGGTTTATCTCGGTGTTTATGGTAATATTTTTGTGTTAATTTCAGCAACAGTATATAGGTACATATATATATATGTGGTGTTTGACCCGGTATTAACATGAAATAAATAATAACGAAGTTTCAGTGGCTTCCACAAGAGGCAAGAACGCCCGTGGCACCCACAAGAGGCAAGGACGCCCGTGGCACCCACAAGATGCAAGGACGCCCGTGGCATCCACAAGAGGCAAGGGCGCCCGTGGCATCCACAAGAGGCAAGGACGCCCGTGGCACCCACAAGAGGCAAGGACGCCCGTGGCACCCACAAGAGGCAAGGACGCCCGTGGCACCCACAAGAGGCAAGAACGCCCGTGGCACCCACAAGAGGCAAGGACGCCCGTGGCACCCACAAGAGGCAAGGACGCCCGTGGCGAAATAAGCAGTGAGGTTCAGAGTCTCACCAGAGCTGGCATCCATCATTTTCTAATTTCCTCTCTTGTCAGCCAGTACTGATTGTCACAGCCACCTGACAATCAGTTTAAATGTTTTCATCCACTAAATGCACGTGACTATGTATATTGTGTGTATGTGTATGTATACTCACCTAATTGTGCTTGCGGGGGTTGAGCTCTGGCTCTTTGGTCCCACCTCTCAACTGTCAGTCAACTGGTGTACAGATTCCTGAGCCTACTGGGCTCTATCATATCTACATTTGAAACTGTGTATGGAGTCAGCCTCCACCACATCACTGCCTAATGCATTCCACCTGTTAACTACTCTGACACTGAAAAAGTTTTTTCTAACGTCCTTGTGGCTCATTTGGGTACTCAGTCTCCACCTGTGTCCCTTGTTCGCTTATGTATTATATTAAGTAATTCGATTGGGGGATAGGCTGGTTATTGCCAACGTACATTGAAGTTAAGTTAGGATCCATTTCACTAAATAATAGTTAAGCTCTTTGTTCTCTCTAAGGATAAACTATATATATATATATTATATATATATATATATATTATATATATATATATATATATATATATATATATATTGTTTATATATAGAAGGGGTAACACCTCTGGTGCAAGTGTAGGGACCCATAGCCTCGGAGAAGAAAATAAAGAGTACTCAGAGAAGACCTTGTGGATCCTCACTGAGCACTTTTGTATTTTCTTCTCCTACCACCCCTATTCTTTGCTATATATAATATATATATATACATATATATATATATTATATATATATATATATATATATATATATATATATATATATATACTGGTCACTGAGAATGTCGCACTAATGTGCGACATTCTCAGTGACAAACAATTACTCAATACAGATATAAGTGTTCCAATCAGGCTGCTATTTCATTGGAGCGCTCGTGAAGACAACCATCATCATCATTATAACTGATGCTAGGTAAATCACTTCATTATATATTTAATTGTTCTGTGTATGCCTGTGAACATCCCTTTATTGCATTGTTTGGCTTAAAATAAATTGTAACAAAAGAGACGGACTTTAGTGTGTGTGTGGGGGTGGGGGGGGAGATGAAATCCTTCATGAAACAGACAGAGAAAAAAATTTAGGAGTTGATATCACACCAAACCTATCTCCTG
>WNGS01169217.1:11603000-11613113 GCA_020271785.1 Procambarus virginalis
ACAACACAAACACACACACACACCACACAACACAACACACGGGGTAGCACAGTAGCGACGGTGGGAGACACACGCGATTAGCGAGGTCCGCGGAAATTCGTCAATTTCACGGGACATTGAAGGATTATTGAGGCTAGATCATAGTATTTGGCCTCTCGCAGTGTGTAGCTAGCAGGGGCTACATAGCATAGTCATATCGCTAGCGATTGTGCGAAGAAATCAAAAGTGGAGCTAGTGGATCACCGGTGCATAGTGTGGAGGACAGCGTAAGGCGACCTGACCTGACCGGCAGCTGGGTCGACCCACCGTGGCCGTGGGACTGGTGATTGTGTTTGTTGGGTGGTGATTGTGATCAGTGATACAGTAAATTAGTGAACGCAACACAACGATACAGTGACTGACTCCAGAGTTTTGTGTAGATAGAAGAACACCTTAGTGAATCACCTAGTGGAAGCCGACGACGGAGCATCATCATCGACCATATGTCATCACTCATCTAGTTGTGTGAACGGGAGACAATCTGGTAGGTACCCGCCTTTCTGGTCAATTAATCAGGTGTACAGTGTGAGGTAATATAGTATCAAATTCTTGTTCAGGATATTATATTTCATTAAAATCTCAGCGTGGCTCATTGGGTAGAAGTTACCGCTTACGAGAACTACGGACACACTCACGCACGCACGCACGCGCACACGCACCACACCCCACACACACGCGCCCCTGATTAACACATTTCGTGGAAAAAGGATAAAAAACCTCCCATAATCCTCCCTCACTCTACCTGCCGTAAGCTGACCTTACCTCACCTCTCAACCCCATCCCAAGGAACACACGCTCTCTCTCTCTCTCTCTCTCTCTCTCTCTCTTGCTCTCTCTCGCTTGCTCTCTCTCTCTTGCTCTCTCTCTCTCTTGTTTGCTCTCTCTGGGTCTCTCCTGTTCTCTCTTTTGCTCTCTTGCTCTCTCCCTTGCTCTCTCTCTCTCTCTTGTTCGCTCTCTCTGGGTCTCTCCTGTTCTCTCTTTTGCTCTCTTGATCTCTCTCTCCCTTGCTACCTCTCTTGACAAGGGGCAAAATGGCAGGAGGCCGAAGCAGGGTTATGGGAAGCAGCCAGGGGGAACAAACGCAAGAATTGCTACACCAAGCACTGGAGGAATTTAGGAGGGAGATGAATGAAATGAGGATTACAATTAACAACCTGCAAAGTGAGCTGACATCAGCAAGGGAGGAGATCAAATCTCTCACAGAGAAAAATAAAGAGACCGAGCATCAGATTATCATCCAAAGGGAAGGTGGGAATGTTACATTGGAAGGAAATGCCTCAGTACCTGACGCATTTGCGGACATATTGAAAAAGAGCTCAGAAGCAATGGCCACAGTGAGGGAGGTAGCCATGCAAGCTGCTACCTCACAGGAAGCAGCAAGGTGCACCACTCAACTGCTGGAGAGAAAGAGATCAGTGGTAGTTGTAGGCATCAAAGAACAGGAAGGATCCAACAGGCAAGAATGGAATGGCAAGGATAGAGAGGCAGTACATGGGCTACTGAAGGGGTTACAGATGGAAGAGGCTACACAACATTGAGAAGGTTTTCAGGTTGGGCTGGTACAACAGGGACAGAAACCGACTTATAAAGGTGGTGTTTGCAAACGAAACCACAAAGGAGGATATTCTAGAAAAGAAGAGTCGTCTCCAACATGTGGAGGGATACAAACAAGTATTCCTGCAGAGGGACAGGACGAAGGAGGAGAGAGCCAGGGCAGCAGAGGCAAGGAGGAAGCGCAGGGAGAGAGGAGCAAACCAGGAAATCACAGCCCCCAACACAGCAGTCCCAGAGACAAGAGGGAACCCAAAACCAGCATCCCAGCAACACCAGAGGGGGGGCAACACCACCAACCCCCTCTGCATAGAAACCCTTCCTTCTCCTCACCCTACCTGCCCCCACCCAACCCTCCCTCCTCCCCCACCCCATTCTGACCCCGACAACCCATCCCCATTCCCATCATGTCCCCCCTCCCACCTTTCCCCCCAGTCCCCCTTCCCCCTTCATCCCATACCCTCCCTATTCCTCCTCCCCCCCCTATCTCCTTAAACACACCCTACCCGTTCCCCCTTCCCTTAAACCCCCACCCCCCACCCCAAAACCCTCTGCGACCCTGCAAACCACCTCACAGATCCTCTCACCCACGGAACAGCTTCCCACACCAGTAGAATACTCGCCAAGAAAGGGATATGTAAATGAACAGAAGAAAGTGAGCTTCAAGGCGATGTACACTAACATAGATGGGATTACAAATAAAACTAGTGAACTTGGAGAGTGGGCACTAGAAGAAAACCCAGACATAATAGCACTCACAGAAACAAAGCTAACGAAAATCATAACAAATGCAGTGTTTCCACAGGGCTACTATGTAGTGAGGAAAGAGAGAGAAGGGAGAGGAGGAGGTGGTGTGGCTTTGCTACTAAGAGAAGGTTGGAGTTTCGAAGAGATGGTAATTCAGAACTGTGAAGGTTTCAGGGACTACATATCAGGCACCATTGCAACTGGAGGACAGAAAATTATAATAGTAGTCATATATAACCCCCCACCGAATGACAGAAGACCCAGACAGGAATATGATAGAAACAACATGGCCACCATCAATATAATAGAGAGAGCAGCTTCTGTGGCTAGCAGGAACGGATCCAGACTTCTAATCATGGGAGACTTCAACCATGGGAAGATAGATTGGGGGAACAGAGACCCACACGGAGGCCCAGACACGTGGAGAGCTAAGCTGCTGGATGTGGCAACAAGAAACTTTCTAAGTCAACACGTCAAGGACCGACAAGAATGAGAGGAGGGGATGAACCAGCCTTGCTGGATTTGATATTTACCCTAAATGAGTCGGATATAAGGAAGTTAAGTTGGAAGCCCCCTTGGGAATGAGTGATCATAGTGTATTGAGCTTTGAGTACCTGGTTGAGCTAGGAATTATCACCCCCAAAAAAGAACTGGGAACCAAAGGGCTGGCGTACAGAAAGGGAACTATGAGGAGATGAATAAATTCCTATGGGATATACATTGGGACACAGAACTCGGAACCAAGTCCGTACAAGACATGATGGACTATGTCACCCAAAAATGTCAGGAGGCTGTAAGCAGGTTTGTCCCAGCCCAACAGGAAAAAACAGAGAAGCAAAGGAAGAATCCGTGGTTTAATAGGGAATGTATGAAAGCAAAAGAGCTGAACAAAAGGGCATGGAGGAACTTTCGTAATAACAGAACACCAGAAAGTAGAGAGAGATACCAGAGAACCAGGAACGAGTATGTCAGTGTGAGAAGAGCAGCTGAGAAAAGGTATGAAAATGATATAGCTAACAAAGCCAAGACTGAACCAAAGCTACTACACAGTCACATCAGGAGGAAGACAACAGTGAAGGAACAGGTGATTAAACTTAGGGTGGGCGAGGACAGGTACACAGAGAATGACAAAGAGGTGTGTGAAGAACTCAACAAAAGGTTCCAGGAGGTCTTTACAATAGAACAGGGAGATATCACGGCGCTGGGAGAGGTGGCAGCAAACCAGGTGACCTTGGATAGGTTCGAAATTACAAGAGATGAGGTCAAAAAGCACCTATTGGAGCTGGATGTGAGAAAAGCTGTTGGGCCGGATGGAATCTCGCCATGGGTATTGAAAGAGTGTGCAGGAGCACTTTGCTTACCACTCTCCATAGTGTATAGTAAGTCACTGGAAACGGGGGACCTACCAGAAATATGGAAGACTGCTAATGTAGTACCAATATACAAAAAGGGTGACAGACAAGAGGCACTGAACTACAGGCCAGTGTCCTTAACTTGTATACCATGCAAGGTGATGGAGAAGATTGTGAGAAAAAACCTAGTAACACATCTGGAGAGAAGAGACTTCGTGACAACCCATCAACATGGGTTCAGGGAGGGTAAATCTTGCCTTACAGGATTGATAGAATTCTACGATCAGGTGACAAGAATTAAGCAAGAAAGAGAAGGGTGGGCGGACTGCATTTTTTTGGACTGTCGGAAAGCCTTTGACACAGTACCCCATAAAAGGTTGATGCATAAGCTGGAGAAACAGGCAGGAGTAACAGGTAGGGCGCTCCAGTGGATAAGGGAGTACCTAAGCAATAGGAAACAGAGAGTTACAGTGAGGGGTGAGACCTCAGACTGGCGTGAAGTCACCAGTGGAGTCCCACAGGGCTCTGTACTTGGACCTATCCTGTTTCTGATATACGTAAATGATCTCCCAGAGGGTATAGACTCATTCCTCTCAATGTTTGCTGACGACGCCAAAATTATGAGAAGGATTAAGACAGAGGAGGACAGCTTGAGACTTCAAGAAGACCTGGACAAGCTGCAGGAATGGTCGAACAAATGGCTGTTAGAGTTTAACCCAAGCAAATGTAATGTAATGAAGATAGGGGTAGGAAGCAGGAGACCAGATACAAGGTATCATTTGGGAGATGAAATACTTCAAGAGTCAGAGAGAGAGAAAGACCTGGGGGTTGATATCACGCCAGACCTGTCCCCTGAAGCTCATATCAAGAGGATAACATCAGCAGCATATGCCAGGTTGGCTAACATAAGAACGGCCTTTAGAAACTTGTGTAAGGAATCTTTCAGAACATTATATACCACATATGTCAGACCAATCCTGGAGTATGCGGCTCCAGCATGGAGTCCCTATCTAGTCAAGCATAAGACTAAACTGGAAAAGGTTCAAAGGTTTGCCACCAGACTAGTACCCGAGCTGAGAGGTATGAGCTACGAGGAGCGACTGCAGGAATTAAACCTCACTTCGTTGGAAGACAGAAGAGTTAGGGGGGACATGATCACCACATTCAAGATTCTCAGGGGAATCGACAGGGTTGATAAAGACAGGCTGTTTAACACAAGGGGCACACGCACTAGGGGACACAGGTGGAAGCTGAGTGCCCAAATGAGCCACAGAGATATTAGAAAGAACTTTTTTAGTGTCAGAGTGGTTGACAAATGGAATGCATTAGGAAGCGATGTGGTGGAGGCTGACTCCATACACAGTTTCAAATGTAGATATGATAGAGCCCATTAGGCTCAGGAAACTGTACACCTGTTGATTGACGGTTGAGAGGCGGGACCAAAGAGCCAGCTCAACCCCCGCAAGCACAACTAGGTGAGTACACACACACATTCATCGTGTCAGCGAGGCGGTCAGCTCGCTGACTTCCACCATTTGTATTATCTTCTGTCATTTCTACAATGTTCTGTCTCGTACCACCTCCATCGCTACACACCTCGCCTCTACAAGGAAAGAACGTTCAGTTTAATTCATTTATTATGCACCCCATACTCATCTTGTGGGCGGTAATGGAAAGGGTTACAGAGGAATGAACGGGAAGAACGTAGGTCTCGAACCCCGACCTCCGTATGAGCCAGCCTGTTCTCTCCCTATGTGCCACTCCGGTAAAATGCAAATGTCTGGCTTAACCAGAAACGTACGAACCCAACCAACCCACTTAACCCATCGAGGCTGAAGCATACAGAACATCAATATTATAGTCATCCTCAGTTTTTATACTACGTCTCATTTTTAACGCAATGGTCGATTCCTTTAAAAATATTTAAAAAAAAATAATTCCCGTATTGAGAGAACGGGTAGAGCAGCAGGAGGGAGGATGGGAATTATCAGCGGGAAAGCGCCAAGCCCGTACGCCTATATAGCACTTGAAAGTGGCCAGGATAAGGATGTGGGATGGGCGGGGGGGCTAGGAATGGTGCCCAACCCTATAGACGGTCGGGGATGAACGCCGACCTGCATAAAGCGAGACCGTCGCTCTACCATCCAACCCAAGTGGTTGGGTAAGCAGGAAGAAGAACGGACTGCCCAAGGGCTAACTGGTGAAACGAAGAGGAAAGAATCAGCCACGTTATCAGAGATTTTGTGTTGTGTGTCGTTCCTTCGTCGTTTGTGAGAGACCAGAACATAAGAGGCCATGGTCGCACCGCTCACCAACCGCTTCGCTGAAACAGACAATCACGTTGGTTGTATAAGCAACCCGTCCTCTTAAAAATAACGTCACTTTGGCCGTATGCGCGCTATGGCCAAATTGGACGTAATTTGAAATGAAATCGACTCACAAAAGTGACGTTCTGTTCCGTTTTCTATTTGAGTCGTCCGGCGTACGCGCAGAGGTTATGAGAGGACACTTTAAATTAACGTTTTTCATAACGTTTTGAAACTTTATGAGAATTTCCTGCCCACCTAACCTACAGAGGACCCTTACTTACTGTTGTTGAAAAAAAAATACCAAATTATTTTCATTTTTTTTTTCATTTTCAAATTACGTCCAAATTCGGCCATACGGGCAAACGACCAAAAGCGACGTTCTTTTAATAGGACAGGTTGAAGGCTCCAGTGATCCGTCAAGAGGAAATAACGCTCTGCCTTTTAGTTATCCAATCACTGTCCTATCATAGTTCTGTCGTCAGCAGCGTAAGGGGGTTGGGAGGAAAGGGTAGACGGAAGGGTTTATGGTTAAGGGAGGTGTGTAATGGGTGTTTATGTAGCCGTGTGTGTGTGTGTATATATATATAAATTACCGTAGTGTACTTACAGGATGAGAGCAACCCTCGTGGTGTCCTGTCTTCCCTCTAATCACTGTCGTATCTGATGACTTTGGCATCCTCCGACCTTTCATTATAATTGTTCCAATCATCCACAAGCTTTGTTCGAAGCTTGTGGACGATTGGACGATTCCAACATCCTTTTGGCACCTTTCTCCTCTGAGCTTGAGTCTGTTACCTCACGTTCTTGATGATATCAACTACAATTGTAGCTCACTGTTTCGATTTTACATTTGGTGGTCATATCTCCTCGTTTTTTGCTAGCTACTAACTTTGAGATTAACTTTATCATCTCTGTACACGATCAAGGGAATTTATAACTATTCTATAGTACGTCAATCAAAACTAAACTACATTAACTAAATGGGGCCTAACTCGAGCAAGATAGAACTGATGAATAACATTAAATGTGTCTTGGTTTGGTGTTGGGCTGAAGGTCTATCAACCTGTGAAGGTCTATCAACCTGTTGATGGTCTATCAACCTGTGGAAGGTCTATCAACCTGTGGAAGGTCTATCAACCTGTTGAAGGTCTATCAACCTGTGGAAGGTCTATCAACCTGTTGAAGGTCTATCAACCTGTTGAAGGTCTATCAACCTGTTGAAGGTCTATCAACTTGTTGAAGGTCTATCAACCTGTTGAAGGTCTATCAACCTGTTGAAGGTCTATCAACCTGTTGAAGGTTATTAAGGCCACCGTAAACAGGACTGAAGTTAACACTCGGTGTATATACACCTCTCGATTTATATGTCATTTCTTGAGACGTCTTATTGTTAACGCTTCTAGAAATTAATTCCAATATTAAATTTGTCTTATTCCGTATATTTAAGCATAGATATTTAGGCTCAAGCTCTTTACTGCTCATGTTTCCAAAATCATTTTCTCAGTCAGATTTATCACTTTCCACTTAGTCCTTGTGATGTCCTTATCTCTTCCATCCCTCTGTCTACGTGTTCGAATCCTCTGGTTATTTTCTAAGCCGTGATCATGTCCCCTCGACTATTGACGTGAAGACTACTAACTTTCGCCTATTCATGTTACTCACATCTCCCAACTGTGATATGGTGATGTCACAGTTGAGATCACATCACGGCACAGTGATTTATGCCAAGACGTCAGAAGACGTCAGACGACTCTGAACGTCTTCCAGTAAGATAGCAAGTGCTGCTGCCATTGCTGTGTTGCAGGGCAATTATCCAAGGCAGGCGGTGAAGACACGAGTCGTGACTCAGGTGACTGGAGGCAGTGCACAAGTTGGCCACCCTTGCTCTGGCTCCTCACCTTACCAGGAGCCAGATTCACGAAAGCACTTACGAACCTGTACATCTTTTCTCAATCTTTGGTGGCTTTGTTTCCATTTATTAAACAGTTAATGAGCACCGAAGCACCAGGAGGCTGTTTATAACAATAACAACAGTTGAATGGGAAGTTTTCATGCTTATAAACTGTTTAATAAATGTTACCAAAGCTGTCAAAGATTGAGGAAAGATGTACACGTTCGTAAGTACTTGCGTAAGTGCTTTCGTGAATCTGGCCCCCCCAGGCTTGCCTGCTCCCCAAGACACAAGTGTCAAGTGATGTCTTTTCCTTGTCAAGGAAAAGACATCACACTTTCCTTTCCCCTTACCTTCTTCTGTCACCTCTTCATTGAAGTTATCCTACTTCCCTTCTACTGCCTTACGTAAATAATTTTGGGTAGAAAATTTCTGAAAGAAAGCCACTATTTAAGCACTATTTTCAGTACCTTTTCTTTGTTTAATAAAGTGAATTACAAATTAGATACTTTGACGAGGTTATTAAGAGACATCACTAAACTGAACAGTGAAATATTGGTGAGTGTTTTACGGGTGTAGCAAGCAGCCAAGCAGAGCTGATGGGTTGTTGATGTGTCAACGGTGTAGAGTGACAAGGGAAATGGAACCGACGGTAATTTGAGACACTAGGAAAATTAGTGTGTGAGTGGAGGTGTGTGTGTGTGTGTGTGTGTGTGTGTGTGTGTGTGTGTGTGTGTGTGTGTGTGTGGTGTGTGTGTGTGTGTGTGTGTGTACTCACCTATTTGTACTCACCAATTTGTGCTTGCGGGGGTTGAGCTTTGGCTCTTTGGTCCCGCCTCTCAACTAACTACGGGCTCACCATAGCCCGTGCTACTTGGAGCTGTTTGTTCCAAGTAGCGAATCTTTAACAACAACAACAACAACAGTTGAACACACATAAACGGGCTCACCATAGCCCGTGCTACTTGGAACTTTGTTCCAAATAGCGAATCTTTCACAACAACACACATCTCAACTGTCAATCAACTGGTGTACAGATTCCTGAGCCTATTGGGCTCCATCATATCTACATTTGAAACTGTGTATGGAGTCGGCCTCCACCACATCACTTCCTAGTGCACACACACACACACATTGTGTGTGTGTGTGTGTGTGTCATCACTAAAACAGAGATGCAGGACCAGTAAGCAGGATTGGTTCAACAGAAATTGTGAGAGGGCCAGAGAGGGAAAGACAAGAAAATGGGTTCAATAGAGGAAGAGGCCCAACCCACAAACATACCAGCATTACAAGCAAGCAAGCAACAATTACACAAAAGTGAAAAGAGAGGCAGAAAGGAACTTTGAAGAAAAGTGTAGCGGGAAAGTGTAAACAGATCCAGGCCTTTTGTATAAATTCATTAAAAGCGAGCTGCATGTAAAAGCTAAAATCCAGAGATTGAAAACGGTGAACGAGACTACTGAGAATGAAAAAGAAATACGCGAAAGGCTAAATGAACAGTTCCAAAGTGTGTTTGTACAAAAGGAGGATTTTAAAGAGGCGGACTAAATACCAGTTCCTGACCACGCCATAGAATACCTAGATGTGTCTCAAGATGAATTGGAAAAATTACTCAAGGGGGCTAGGAAGAAATAAAGCAGGTGGACCTGATGAGTTTCACCTTGGGTGCTGCGAGAATGTGCACTGAGCTGAGCAGTCCACTCCAATTAATATTCCAGACATCCTTGTGCACAGTCTTAGCAGATATGTGGAATAACGCATAGTATCAATTTATAAAAATGGTAGTCGAGAATTATATTCTGAATTATAGACTCGTGTCATTAACAAGCATGTTGGACCAGACCACACACCTAGAAGTTGAAGGGACGACGACGTTTCGGGTCCGTCCTGGACCATTCTCAAGTCGCTTGTCTTGAGAATGACCACAGCGACTTGAGAATGGTCCAGGACGGACCGAAACGTCGTCGTCCCTTCAACTTCTAGTGTGTGGTCTGGTCAACATACTCAGCCACGTTATTGTGACTCATCGCCTGCAATTAACAAGCATAGTAGCAAAACACTGTAACATATAGTTACACCCAAATGGGTTGAACTCTAGAGAGTAATGACATAATAATGGACAGACAGTATGGTTTCCGAACTGTCGGAAATTCTGTGTAACAAATCTACTTAGCTTTTATGAGAGAGCCACAGAGATAATACCAGAAAAAGAGGTAGTTGGGTT
>WNGS01169217.1:11628981-11653249 GCA_020271785.1 Procambarus virginalis
CAGGCAGACAGAAAGACAGAGACAGAGACAGGCAGACAGACATACAGAGACACAGAGAGACAGGTAAGTAACGAATAGATCACAACATGATAGAAGAAATTATATAGTATAACTATATTAGAAGTTTTCATCACTAACCAGAAAATACATTGAAACGAACACATGCTCAAATTTTCAGCATATTCCTCTTCAATCTACTTCCCTTAACTAAAGAGCATAAATTTAAGAAAATATATAACAAATTTAGTTTCCTGTCGTAAGGAGGAGTGATGGCTGTAATGTCAGATATTCAGCATTCTGAGTTCGATTCAACAGAGCAATATAATCCAGATGATGTGACTTAAATTCCTGGTGATTTAAGTTTACAACAACAGAATGTTTTGTAAACTTAAATCTGGTGTTACTGGGAACTGTGTGAGAACTGAGAGGAATGTTAGCACTCCACTACACACTGTGACTTAGTGGCAAGATTTAACCAGTTCTTATCAGGCGAAACTGTCAAGATGGTCAGAAATCTGGTGTCTAGTGCAGATTATCAGATGCAAGTAACTGCATCGTTACCTGAAGTGGGTTTGGGAGGATTTCTTCTCCCAAGCTCGTCCTGGGGCCAAGCTTGACTTTTGATGACTTGGTTCCCAGGCTGTTGGCTTGGACCGGTTCTTAGGCCCGCTTGTCCACTACTACCGGTTGCTCCGGCACTTCTTACAAGAAACTGTCTATTTATTCTTGAAGAAGTCCAATTTTGTCACGTTAAAATGTCAATAAACAAGTGTTCAGTGAAGATGATCAAAGATAAAGAAAGTAGACACATGTTTAAAGTCTTAAAGCGGTTGATTAACCCATTTTTTAGGAACCTTCTTTCAACTCCTTAATCTTTTGATCAAAAGATTTAAGAATCAAAATAAATTCTTCCATTAATTCCATTATTGTTGTTAGCAATAAAACTCCTGGTCCAAGATTCGTTGAAGCACTTAGGTGTTCACTGACGAAACCAGTGTATCTTTCTTCAATCAGGACAAGGATATGGGCTGATGATTCGCATTTAGGTATAAAATCTTGGGTATCTTCCTCCGTCGCCCAGTGAAGGACAATCAGGATGACTCCGAGTCATACAGCATCTTACTCACACAAAAAGGTCAGACAAATGCAAAGTAGAAAAACTTTACTGTGTCACTCGAAAAAAAATCTTTAATACCCTATTTTTGGGGGAAAAAATGTAATAAATTCATCCTCAAATTCATCGAGAATTATGCATAACGTTTCGCTCCAAATGTATAGCATCTTCCATACATTCTTGTACTAATCAGTCCCTTGGGAAAACAAAAAATATCTAGCCTTTTTCAGCTCTGCTTACCAAAAAGGCTGAAACAAAAATCAGCGACAATCTAGTATTTTTATCAATATTCATATATTTGTTTTCGTATTAGATAAACTTCCCTACTCACGATAATCTGTACGAAAGAAAACTTTAAATTCGTCACAAAGGAGTAATCATCTATAGATATCTTTTCATCAGCTCAGGTGAGAGCAAAGATAACATTTATAAGACACTTTTGTTATCATGAGTCCTCGCTTAAGTTCTAGGTAAACGCCCCCCCCCCAAATATGGTAGCTCTTGGCACTGGTGGTGTGTTGGTGGCACTGGTGATGTGTTGGTGGCACTGTTGGTGTGTTGGTGGCACTGGTGACGTGTTAGAGGCACTGTTGGTGTGTTGGTGGCACTGTTGGTGTGTTATGGCACTGTTGGTGTGTTGGTGGCACTGTTGGTGTGTTGGAGGCACTGGGTGACGTGTGGAGGCACTGGGTGACGTGTTGGAGGCACTGCTGACGTGTTGGAGGCAATGGGTGACGTGTTGGAGGCACTGGTAACGTGTTGGAGGCACTGGTAACGTGTTGGAGGCACTGGGTGACGTGTTGGAGGCACTGGTAACGTGTTGGAGGCACTGGTAACGTGTTGGAGGCACTGGGTGACGTGTTGGAGGCACTGGTAACGTGTTGGAGGCACTGGGTGACGTGTTTGAGGCACTGGGTGACGTGTTGGAGGCACTGGGTGACGTATTGGAGGCACTGGTAACGTGTTGGAGGCACTGGTAACGTGTTGGTGGCACTGGTGACGTGTTAGAGGCACTGGGTGACGTGTTGGAGGCACTGGTAACGTGTTGGAGGCACTGGTAACGTGTTGGTGGCACTGGTGACGTGTTGGAGGCACTGGGTGACGTGTTGGAGGCACTGGTAACGTGTTGGAGGCACTGGTAACGTGTTGGTGGCACTGGGTGACGTGTTGGTGGCACTGGTGACGTGTTGGAGGCACTGGGTGACGTGTTGGAGGCACTGGGTGACGTGTTGGTGGCACTGGTGACGTGTTGGAGGCACTGGTGACGTGTTGGAGGCACTGGTAACGTGTTGGTGGCACTGGTAACGTGTTGGTGGCACTGGGTGACGTGTTTTGAGGCACTGGTAACGTGTTGGAGGCACTGGTAACGTGTTGGAGGCACTGGGTGACGTCCTAAAATATAAGAAAATGGAATTGATAAACTGTAGAAGGCCTATTAGACCACAAGATGCAGTTCCTATTTATGTCCAACCAAACTCATTCATGTATTTGTCTAACCTGCGCTTGAAACACTCAAAGTGATGCCAGTAACTTGTCCATGGACCATCTACCCTATTCCTGGCTCTCTCTCTGTCATCATCTTAGATGGCCTTGTCATCATCTTAGTGATTCTGGATATCCTTCTCAACATCTTAGTGATCCTGGATATCCTTCTCAACATCTTAGTAATCCTGGATATCTTTCTCATCATCCAGGTAAACAAGATCTTCTCTCAGACCAACTCTCACCTGTTATATGTTGCATGCAATGCATTAATTAATCTATATTGGTGCCTCACTTCTAATTCATTAATGGGGGATTAGTTGTCTTAAATCTCCAGCATACAGGAGGAATCCTTCACAGCTTCAATCAGACGACGGTTGAGGCAATTATCGCTCATTTGATGTTAATTATACCATTAAGCTGGGCTAAATTCCCTCGGCGATTTCCTGGAAAAAAGTCGATCTTCTGCAGTGATGCGAACCAGGACCCGAGAGTTTGGAAGTGTACACACCTTCATCGTCGTTTTTAACGATGGTATTTGACGTCATTTTGTAGACATTGTGTTAGGATGAGAGATAGATGGAGATAGACAGATGTTCGCATCAAGACACCAGGATCCAGAGGTGTCTATCAAGACACGTTAGGATGAGATAGATGGATGTAGACACAGGTTCTCATCAAGACACCAGGATCCAGAGGTGTCTATCAAGACACGTTAGGATGAGAGATAGATGGAGATAGACAGAGGTTCTCATCCAGACACCAGGATCCAGAGGTGTCTATCAAGACACGTTAGGATGAGAGATAGATGGAGATAGACAGAGGTTCTCATCAGGACGGCCATGTTTCCGCAGGCCTCATTATTCACTGGTGAGAATAATGTGTCCGTGGGGACCCCAGCGAGGCGTGAGTGAGTGTGTGAGTGTGTGAGTGTGTGAGTGTGTGAGTGTGTGAGTGTGTAAGTGTGTGCAGCCTCACGGAACACCAAACTCACTCACACCTTCCCTCACAAACATCCTAGAATGTTTGCTGCTGGTGTTAGTTGTGGCATAACTCTGTGATAGCGGGTGTTGCATGTGTTGTGGAATGGTCCCCCTCCCCCCCTGTCTCTCCTTCATCCATCCCACAAATGTTTTAGGTGTTGTGATACCCAGTCAGGTATAATAAGCCACATGGTAATATCTGCTTTGGCATCACACCATCCGCTTTGGTATGAGATATCCACTCTTATCAGTGTATAACATCAGTGTTTGTAGTGAATTCACTTGCAATTTTCATTTCACCCTTCCACCACCACCACCACAAAGCCTCCCTCAAAAAAATGAGAAAATCCCGCTGTGATTCAGTCGTTTCTTAAGTAAAGCAAACTGAACATCGCGCTTGAAAATATACATATATAACATTACCATTTCTCGGAAATTTCATAATAGAAGGAGGGTTGAATACCAGGAAGGAGGGAGGTGGGGGTGATGGTGGTAAAGGGAAGCTCAGGAACTGCCTATTCTAGCTTGGGGGGAGGAATCGATGCTGCCCTATTCACACGCGAAAGCAAAACTGCAGGGTCATTAGGAGAAATAAATACGGGTAACACGCGGTCTTTCTCTGGCGCGCTGTTAGCCTGCCGTAAATGGACCATTGTTTCGACCTCCCGCACGAAACGGGTTGAGGGTGGAAATGTTTCCGGCAGAAAGAGCGCACTGACCGGAATAGATTTTCAGAGGTGGAGAGGTTTAGTTCTGAGCCTGTGAGTGACCGCTGGCCACCACTACACCCGAGGGATGGAGGGTAGAGGGATAGGTCGAGCCTCTGAGTGACCGCTGGGCACCACTACACCCGAGGGATGGAGGGTGGAGGGATAGATCTGAGCCTTGAGTGACCGCTGGGCACCACTACACCCGAGGGATGGAGGGTAGAGGGGTTAGATCTGAGCCTCCTGAGGACCGTTGAGAGCCGCGGACACTACGAGAAGGACAAAATGTACCATATTGTACCGCCTAAGCACATTCAAATGTACAAATGTACCGCCTAAGCACATTCACGCGAACTCAACAAGCTCCATAAATTCATTTGATATTCTATCTATCTTTACTTTCCATTATTGTCGTAAGCAATGAAATTCTGGTCCGAGATTCCTTAGAGCACTTAAGTGTCCACTGACGAAACCAGTGTATCTTTCCTCAATCAGGACAGCTTAGTTTGTAATTATTAAACAGTTTATGCAGCGCCACAATGCTGCTTATGACAATAATAACCTTGGAGACGTCAATAATAACCTTGAAGACGTCATTAATAACCTTGGAGACGCAACAACCTCCAGGGGGTCTCCAAGCTCTTAAACTGTTTAATAAATACAGACATACAGACAGACATGATTCAGGAAAGATGTACAGGTTTTGCGAGTGAATACGTAAATGCTTTGTTGAATCCTGATCCTTAACAACCACAGAGAGAAATGATTACGATAACTAACAAATTCAACGAGATATCTAATGTGTTATCTCAAGAAATCGTATTCAATCTGTTTGTCTGGTGTGAGAGATCATTTTAAGAGCCATATGTCTGCAATCACACACGGAATAGCGACACTTACCGGATGCTCAGCCTCTAACTCGTGTAGGTTTTCACCAACAGTTAAGTTGAACAAATCGTTAATAGGTGATTTCTAAGACTCTAATGGACGACTACGAGGCTTTCCCCTTTATGTGAGGAGTTTACTCATTCCTCTCATCTCAGGTACCTTGAAGTATGGCATTAATTAAGAAGATTCACCTGAAACTTAACTCATTCTCCTCATCTCAGGTGTTTTGAAGTCTGGCATTAAGAAAACACACCAAGAATCTCAGGCAGGTTAGTACGTGGTTTAAGGACCTTGGGCCAGATTCACGAAGCAGTTACGCAGGAACTTAAGAACGTGTACATCTTTTCTCCATCTTTGGCGGCTTTGTTTACATTTATTAAACAGTTTACAAGCATGAAAACTTCCCAATCACCTGATGTTATTGTCATAAACAGCCTCCTGGTGATACAGAGCTCATTAACTGTCTAATAATTGCAAACAAAGTTGCCAAAGATTGAATTAAGATGTACACGTTCGTAAGTACTTGCGTAACTGCTTCGTGAATCTGGCCCCTTGTATTAATGAAGAATCATCATTATACTCATCCAAACTGATTGATTTTAAGAATTATTCGTAGCAGATAAAACATGAATGAATGTAATGACAAACAATGTTATTTTATGAACTGAGCCATGGTGACTCGGACGAACCTGAGGGCATAGCTATGCATGAGTGTTCGAAAAAACACTCACACACATCATTATATTTCGAAACCAAGTGTATGATCGCCAGTCTTAACAATGAAATCCTAGCAATTTATACATCAATGTATCAAAGTATAAAAAGCATCAATCAAAGTAACAATGTTTCAGAGCTCAAAATGCGTCGACAATCTGGGGGGAGGCGGAGGGGGAAGAGAGAAAGGGCCGCTGACCTGAAGACATTGGACAAAACGTCCGTATGGAAAGTTTGACAGAAATATTAAAGACTGCAGCGCGCAGTCCGTGTGTCGGGTGTTCCCGGAGTCAACTGGAAGATTGTGACATATTTTCGGATGGAAGATTGTGACATATTTTCGGATCGTTTGTTTCTCAAACTCCTTTTCTTAATTCCATTTGCAGTCATTTTTATTATATGTGTAACAATTTGGTTAATATCGGTTATTGAAGGGTTAGAATTAGACGCATTGAAAGACTTTTGGATCGTTTACTCGATATATATATATATATATATATATATATATATATATATATATATATTTATATTGGATGAGGTTTAACACGCATTATGAATGTATAGAATGAAGATAATTGGTCCTAGAATTGACTGCTGTGGGATCCCTTTGTGATATATTTGAGGGATCGAGACCAATTTTAATAGCAATATTGCATGGTTATTTAACTCGAATGCACTGTTCAGCTGCAAAAAAAAAAAAACTGCCATTTTAGCTTTATTTTTGGTCAAAATCGTACATGATATTTTGATCATAATGCTGTTGCAGCAGTTTCTGTAGGCCTACCACTTCCGAAATAGGCCCTGGGAGATTGCGGTCAGTAACTAGTTATTGCCATCATGTTTATAGGCTTATAGTGAGCTTAGAAACCTTGTAGAGAAAGGCTAGTTTGTGGCTCGGTTTGTCAAAATTAAGGTTAGATTAAGAAATGAAGTGCAGAGATGTGCACTCTGTCATTATGTCCAGCAGTGATGTGCATTCTGTCATCATTTCGAGCAGAGAAATCTTTTGTGTTATCATGTCAACGTATTGTGATGTTTCCAGCTTGGTGAGGTGATCGTCTGCCCTGACGAAACCCGATTTTTAGGGTGTACTCAAGCTGTGATGGTTAAGTCAACTTAGAACGCGTTATCCAGTAGCTTTGATAAATGGAGCATGAGATAAACTAATGCAGAGGATAAACTAGCACGCAGGATATCCTTACTGACAGGATAACCTGATACGCAAGATAATCTAAAGCATAGAATAAACTGTCGTTTTGGATAAATTATTTGTTTTGTGTCTGTGGGAACTCGTGTATAGCACAAGGCTAAAACTGCATTATCCTTCACGAAGGGAAGAGTAAAGGGATGTTATCCTTGAGATGGATAAGATATCCATATCCTGCCGGAGTCATCTTGGCCAGCATGGTCACAGGTCCACTTCTCACATCCTGCCTCCCTCATATCAAGCCAAACTATACACTTCTATGTATATATCTATATACATTATATACACTATAGCCAAACTTCCCCCTCATATCGACATTCTTCAACCTGGTTTTTTAAGTCTCTGGAGGAAAGCGAATGTGTTGTATGGAGACATGACTGTTATTGTTAAACTCTGAAGACTGCCGGTCGGCCGAGCGGACAGCACGCTGGACTTGTGATCCTGTGGTCCTGGGTTCGATCCCAGGCGCCAGCGAGAAACAATGGGCAGAGTTTCTTTCACCCTATACCCCTGTTACCTAGCAGTAAAATAGGTACCTGGGTGTTAGTCAGCTGTCACGGGCTGCTTCCTGGGGGTGGATGCCTTGTCGAGGACCGGGCCGCGGGGACACTAAAAAGCCTCGAAATCATCTCAAGATAACCTCAAGTGATACTAATACACACACACACACACACACACACACACACACACACACACACACACACACACACCACACACACACACACACACACACACACACACAATGCCAGCTTCCATTGTGTTCACAAGTAAACCTGAGCAACTTCCAGTATGAGAAGAGGAGGTAACTCCCAACGAGAGACTATTAAATATTGAGGTAACATCAGAGGGAGTAAGGAAACAGCATAGCATCACTAAACGAAACTACAGCTATTGGGCCAGACAAAGTAACCTCATGGATGTTAAAAGAAGCAGCACAGGCCCTCAGCGTACCTCTAACATTGATCTTTAAGGAGTCACTTACCATAGGGGAACTGCCCAGATGCTGGAAGAAGGCAAATAGGGTACAAATCCACATGAAACGATGGTAGAGAAGAGGCACTTAACTACAGACCAGTGTCATTGACAAACATCTCTTGCAGAGTACTCGAAAGAGAGTACTCATATATATATTTATATATATATACACGACCCGAGGGGTCCATTTGAGGGGGACCCAACTAGCTGCTCTCCACAACAACCACTTGACATACAGTCCAGTGCTATTACCCTCCTCAAGCCTTGCCCTCGCGGCCGTTATATACTAAGAGACTAAGAGTATGAGTCCCCCCTTGCGAGCATAGTTGGGCATGGCGTAGTATATTGCTGGTCCCGTATACACGACAGAGGTCAGAATACCAGCATGTTTCTCAAGGGTTGAGATTAGATTGCCTCACCCACTGGCAAGAGCATCGTGAGTGCTCCTTGGCGCATGGTGAGTGCATCAGTGGGACTTTGAGTGCATGAGTGGACCTTTTGAGTGCGTGTATGGCGTGCCGTGCGTTCTGGAAACATAAATTTGCAAGACCATGTATTTACATATTTATATTTTCGTCTTTGTGTCCTGAGAGTTAGTAAAGTTGTGGCTCTTGGGCCCCGACAAGTTAGTTTTCCCTTTTCTGGTGCAACGATTTTCAACCTACAACTTTACATATATATATATATATATATAAATATATATATATATATATATATATATATATATATATATATAATAATATATATATATATGTATATATATGTCGTACCTAGTAGCCAGAACTCACTTTTTGGCCTACTATGCAAGGCCCGATTTGCCTAATAAGCCAAGTTTTCCTGATTAATATATTTTCTCTATTTTTTTCTTATGAAATGATAACGCTACCCATTTCATTATGTATGAGGTTATTTTTTTTTATTAGAGTTAAAATTAACGTAGATATATGACCGAACCTAACCAACCCTACCTAACCTAACCTAACCTATCTTTATAGGTTAGGTTAGGTTAGGTAGCCGAAAAGTTAGGTTAGGTTAGGTTAGGTAGGTTAGGTAGTCGAAAACATTAATTCATGAAAACTTGGCCTATTAGGCAAATCGGGCCTTGCATAGTAGGCTGAGAAGTGCGTTCTGGCTACTAAGTACGACAAATNTCCAACATCGTGGCGTCCGTTCAAGCAGACTCAACATCGTGGCGTCCGCTCAAGCAGACTCCAACATCGTGGCGTCCGCTCAAGCAGACTCCAACATCGTGGCGTCCGCTCAAGCAGACTCCAACATCGTGGCGTCCGCTCAAGCAGACTCCAACATCGTGGCGTCCGCTCAAGCAGACTCCAACATCGTGGCGTCCGCTCAAGCAGACTCCAACATCGTGGCGTCCGCTCAAGCAAACTCCAACATCGTGGCGTCCGCTCAAGCAGACACAAGAGCTGAGGCAGACCCGGGGACGCGCTGAGCAGGTTGGAGCCCTGAAACCACAATCCTCACAACTCCCTCAGCATCGCTCCACAAGTCTGCCGGAATTGTTGTTGAAAGCCTTGAGAAGTAGAGTTTAGTATTGAGAGAGAAGCAGACTGAAACAGAAGCAGACAGAGACACAGAGATGGACTGACATAGACAAGCAGACATGCATACAGACAGAAAGATAGACATAGACTAATAAGCGAATAGATTGAAATACCATACTGGTGCCAAGCTCTCGTGCCCCCATGCTATGCTATAGAGCCCCACGCCTGGCTCTGTTCATCAGGACCATCTAGACGTTAGGCTCTAGAGCTCCATGCTGACGCCAGACTCTTTAAGCCAGAGCAGTTGAGTATTTACCAGGGCGCCCCGCGGGGCTCGCGGGCTCTTGCTGAAACACAAACGCCATTTTGATAATTATTAGCGTCCGTCAATATTTGTTTTTCTCGTATTAAAACTCTGCGCTTGTGTTGTCCGCCGTCTCCGGTGTTGACAAGGCCTCCAGCACGGCAGACAGTGGCCTGGGAGGTTGCAGCTTGTTGCAAAGAGTTGTATCGTTCTCAAGCTTGCACATACCTTGATGTGTGGGGTGTACTCAGATGGCTGTGTATGTGTGTGCTCACCTAGATAAGTGTGTTTAATAATCTAACTGTGTGTGTGTGTGTGTGTGTGTGTGTGTGTGGTGTGTGTGTGTGTGTGTGTGTGTGTGTCTCACTAGCATTGCAATGGGTTGAGTCGAACAGTGAGAAGCAAGGGCCTCCTCTGCCTGCATCCCTCTCCCGTTCTCACTAGTGTACACACAAGCTGAGATCAGTGTGTGTGATCATTCATGCTTCTATCGCTCCTGTAGTGCTTTGGAGTCGCCTGCTGACGGCATCTTCCTCGTAAACCTTTTGGGAAAACGTCTGCGAACGACGACATACAGTTCACTTCTTCAGCTAGTAAATTGAAACATTCTATACTAGCCTTCCACTGGGGACACCTCCCTTAACTTTCTGGTAGTCGAGAAATATACAGCCCAACTAATCATCCATTTCCTGTGTCTGTCAAATCGTCAGAGTACTATTGCCAGCCTTGTTATAGTGGCTAGTCTTCCCTGTTATCATGCTATCTTGAGGTTATCTTGAGATGATTTCGGGGCTTTAGGGTCCCCGCGGCCCGGTCCTCGACCAGGCCTCCACCCCTAGGAAGCAGCCCGTGACAGCTGGCTAACACCCAGGTACCTATTTTACTGCAAGGTAACAGGGGCATAGGGTGAAAGAAACTGCCCATTGTGTCTCGCCATCGGCCGGGATCGAACCAGGACCACAGGATCACAAGTCCAGCGTGCTGTCCTCTCGGCCGACCGCTCCCCGCTGCTTGTCGTTCTATCATGCTGTTTCTCATGTTATAAGGCTGTTTATCATTCTGCCATGATGATAAAGTTAGGGTCAGGCTGTCTCGAGTGACTTGCAGACGTTCAAAGCATCGAGTGACTCGCTCAAAGCATACTCCAAACAAATCAGATAAAGCTTAATATTATCTTCATGAACCACGTGAACTAAAGTCTAACTCTAATTAGATTTTGATGAGCAAAGCTTGAATATTATAGTGAGCCTTATCGTGTATATTATACAGATCCTTATCATGTATATTATAGAGATCCGTATCATGTATATTATTGAAATCCTTATCATGTATATTACAGACACTCTTTATCTTTTGTAAGAGTCGTTTAGCTTACTTTTGTAACAACTATTTAAATTGTATATTATAGAGCAGATTAACTAGATAGTAGTTAGAGCTTTGACTTTACTATTTAGTTAAAGCTTCTAGTTTTAGGAGTAGTTTAAATTGTTTATTATAGAACAGTTAGTTTACATATTACAAGATGGTTTATACTGAATATTAAACCATGAGTAAACTTGAACATTATTGAGCAGTTAAGTTTGTACTTTACTGAGTTTTATTATTTCAGTAATGCATAGATAATATTAACTATTACACACCAATTAAGCTGTCAATCGCTGACTTGTTATATCTCTGTCCTAATGAATAAATTTTGTGGCGTATATATCGTAGCTTAGATTGGGTATAATATCACAATTTGACTCGTACATCATTGCATAGTTGCAGCGTGAATTTAGCTATTGAATTGTCATCATCAATTATTTTCATAATTTATTCTAATATATCAAATTTAGTTTGAATGTTATTGAAGAATTATTGTTTCGGGCTTTTCATGCCCGTGCCATCTCTTGGGTGGCTTAATCTTCATCAATCAATCATTGATGCAATTAACTACTTGTTTTGCTTGGAACTTTGTGTGAGTATTCAAAGGTTGTTTTCAATTGCTTTGAAATGTTTTGTTCATAAATGTTGATACCTGGTTGATGGGGTTCTGGGAGTTCTTCTACTCCCCAAGCCCGGCCCGAGGCCAGACTTGACTTATGTGAGTTTGGTCCACTAGGCTGTTGCTTGGAGCGGCCCGCAGGCCCACATACCCACCACAGCCCGGTTGGTCCGGCACTCCTTGAAGGAAACAATCTAGTTTCCTCTTGAAGATGTCCTCGGTTGTAGTTGGGTTAGTTGGCGTGAATTTCCAGTAAATTGCTTGTTAGAGTGATTCGTAGGTTAAATGTTTCAGAGTAGCTAACTTGAATGTTAGAAAGATACTTTGGGTATTACAGTGTGATGTAGATTGTATATTACTGTGGAGTTTAGTAGCATAGTTGAATACGTATATTTTAGCGAAATTTATCGCGTGAAATGTTGTATAATTTTGGCTGTTATGGTGTAGGTTTTATAATATGAAAGTCTAGAGAGTGGGCACAACTCTCTTTCTCTCTCTCTCTCTCTCTCTCTCTCTCTCTCTCTCTCTCTCTCTCTCTCTCTCTCTCACTTTTTCTCTCTCTCTCTCTCTCTCTCTTCTTCTCACTTTCTCCCTCCCTCCCCATAAAGACAGTAGTGCGCTAAAGATGACATGGAGGGCCTCTGCGTCAGCAAATTTTCTAAGAATCATCTTCCTCTTGTTGATCCTTGAAGGGCTTAGCGGGCTGCTCTGTGTGTACTGGAGGATCAAGGTTGTCCTAAGTGAAGGTCTGACGTAGTGGGCAGATACTGTGGCGTACAGCTCTTGCCTGCGTTGCTTTTTTTAAGCTGTGTAATGACGCTTTATCCTGCCTTCTGTCAAGCTCTTGAGAACTGTGAAGCTTTTTCCTGTGTAGTATTAAGATCGTGAAAACTTAAATGTCGTGGTTTGTGTCTCGGAGAGGCTGCAGGAGCCAAGTAAGTTCAGTAGAACTTCTGGTTTCAATTCTTTTGGCCATGTCGTAGCTCAGTCGATTAAGGCAGCGTCTGGGATGCTCTCGGATGTAGGTTCGAATCCTCGTCACGGCCCATGTGGATTTGTTCATTCTAGTACTCTGGTTCATTAATGTTCCACACACGACATATTTCCTCCTCAAAAATAACAATATCATAATATCTTCACCAGGGACTTGAAGCAGAATATACATATTTTACTGAAATTCCATTGAAGTCGAAGAATATATTTGCTTCTGAAAATTTTGCTTCCTGTGCGGAGAAAAAATACAAATAAATTTGGAAATCAATTACCACAGTTTATTTCAGGGGCCATTTGCAAGGCGAGGATTTTGTGTGTGTGTGTGTGCATTCACTTAGTTGTATTCACTTAGTTGTATTTTACGGGGGTTGAGCTTTGCTCTTTCGGCCCGCCTCTCAACTGTCAATCAACTGTTTACTAACTACTTTTTTTTTCTTTTTTTTTCCACACACACACACACACCCCAGGAAGCAGCCCGTGACAGCTGACTAACTCCCAGGTACCTATTTACTGCTAGGTAACAGGGCATTCAGGGTGAAAGAAACTTTGCCCATTGGTTTCTGCCGGTGCGGGAATCGAACCCGCGCCACAGAATTACGAATCCTGCGCGCTATCCACCAGGCTACCTGGCCCCCTATGTGTGTGCGTGTGTGTGTGTGTTAGAGAGAAATATATGTAGTAGATATAACAGATGAAAAAGAAATTGGTTAGAAAGGAGCTAAGAGCTAAATAGCTCGATTCTGCAGACTCAAATAGTAAATACAAATAGTAAACACACACACACACACACACACACACACACACACACACACACACACACACACACACACACACACACACACACACACACACACACACACACACACACACACACACACACACACCTCTACCTTTCCCATAGAGCTTCTGGGATGGGGCGACGGTCTTGAAGCCCGGCCGAGTGAGCAGGACCTCGGAGGTCTGGTGATAGATGGGAGGGATGGAGGCCGAGCAGGTAAGTCGTAGTTGACCCTCCTTGAAGTGAGTCTCCCTCAGGGGAAGACGGAGCTCCGAGGTAGGCGAGAGGAGCCCCAGGATGGTCTTCCCCTGTGTCACCACCCTGCTGTAGTGCTGGGAACCTGGAGGGAGAGAGAGAGAGAGAGAGAGAGAGAGAGAGAGAGAGAGAGAGAGAGAGAGGGAGGGAGGGAGAGAGAGGGAGGGAGAGAGACAAAGAGAGAGAGAGAGAGAGAGAGAGAGAGAGAGAGAGAGAGAGAGAGAGAGAGAGAGAGAGAGAAAATCCAGTTAACTCAATCAAATGTTGGCTTCATAGCTATATAATCGTAATGGCTTGGTGCTTTTTCCCCTCATCGTTCCCTTCCCTACCAGCGCCTAGTTGTGGTTGTTGTGGTTGTAGCTTAATACCTTAGTTCTAAATAACCTTATTCGATATGGAAATCAATAACAAGCTCATTAAATGAGTTTCTAGGATCTAGTTTGAGATTGGCTGTCGGAGGATAAGAGACCTTAGGTGTGTCATTGGGATCGTTAAATGACATTTCCAATGAATCGTAGTTGACAATCGAGTTAAAAATACGAAAAGAGGCAAAAGATACAGTGTTATATTTCCTTCTCTTTCACGAGGTCCGATAAACGGGAGAAAACAAATGTAAAAATTTAAAAATGTGCTGATAATTAATAGCTGATTGTAATCTAAATTGTTCCCAAGTTGAGTGTTGGGGGTACCTGGTACAGTGGAACTAATATAGTTAGAAATAACTTAATGAATGACAGTTGCTTCTAAACTGAAACTGATTTCGTACCTGTAATAGGCCTAGTCTGTGTTCGTGAAGTGTTATAAACCGATGAACAAATCCACAAGGGCCGTGACGAGGGATCGAACCTACGTCCGAGAGGGACCTAGGTTATAGATCTAGTCTGTGTTCGCTACCTGTCCTTTTTTACGCCAATATTGCATTAGCTCCAGTTATGAACAAATTCCTTATTACACATTGCTAAGACAATATTTCATTATTATACATCATATATAATTCATTACCTGTCGTAGATACTATTTAACATACGCAGCATACTTTAAACATGTCCAAATCTTGTATGGGAAGCAGGTGTTTAACTTGTGTGATTTAGACGCAGTCATTGTCCCAATATTCTTAAAGACTTACTATCCAAGCGTCAAATAATATGAATATACTTACAAGATTTAACTGAATCACAATGATATAGAATTATAGATAATCACTCAAAAACAGTTATATATATATATATACAGTTCATAATACTGAGCCATTCATCAGGATCTTAACACTCTCTCCTCAGATCTCCTATCCCGTTCAACCTACCCATTTCCCCCCCTTTCCAGCCCCTCCCCCTATCCTTCATATGTCCCCTGTACTGACCTCTATCCCATTGAGCAGCCACTGGAGGCGGGGCGCTGGCCGGGCCCCCGGGGAGGTGCAGTTGGCCACCAGCTGCTCCCCTGGAGAGTACACCCCTCGCCAGGCCACTAACATGGGGATTCTGTCCGGTACGTCTGTAGAAAGGAGACACAACACAGGGGACATAAACACACAAATTTGGAATCGGAACCAAAGAGCCAGAGCTCAACCCCCGCAAGCACAACTAGATGAGTACACACACACACACACACACACACACACACACACACACACACACACACACACACACACACACACACACACACACACACACACATTAGCCCATTAGGCTCAGGAAACTGTACACCTGTTGATTGACGGTTGAGAGGCGGGACCAAAGAGCCAGAGCTCAACCCCCGCAAGCACAATTAGGTGAGAACAATTAGGTGAGTACATACACACACAAATATCTCAACTTACATCCTAGGTATCGTTCACCTGTACTGAAAGGTAAAGGTATATTTATGTTACCATTCACCCCACTCTTAAAGATCAAAAGCTTATTCAAGATAATGTTGGCCCACAGTTCGATCCATCGATGTTCGAGTTCGATCCCCCGATAGTGCAAGTGGTTAGGCTTCGTTCCTTCATTTCATAGCCAAGATGATTGTCCTCGTGGCCCTACCAGGTGGTATACAGCCCTCTGACTTAACGCTTTCTCCTCATAATTACCTTGTCTCGCAACACACCACAGGACACCTCTGTAAAATTATACAAACCTCCTTCGGTTACAGTGGACACTGTTTTGACTCTGGACAGCACGTGGTGGTGTCCCACGTGGTGGACAGCACGTGGTGGTGTCCCACGTGGTGGACAGCACGTGGTGGTGTCCCACGTGGAGGACAGCACGTGGTGGTGTCCCACGTGGAGGACAGCACGTGGTGGTGTCCCACGTGGAGGACAGCCCGTGGTGGTGTCCCACGTGGAGGACAGCACGTGGTGGTGTCCCACGTGGAGGACAGCCCGTGGTGGTGTCTCACGTGGAGGACAGCACGTGGTGGTGTCTCACGTGGAGGACAGCACGTGGTGGTGATGGTGTCCCACGTGGAGGACAGCACGCGGTGGTGGTGCCTGTGTGTCCATCCTCCACCATTCATGATAAACAATGACACAAACTTGTCCTCAGACTGACAGACAGATATAAACTTCCGAGTGAAGAAAGTCGACGTAACTTCAACGCCCAGATAATGTGAGATGAATTTGGTGTTCTGCCAAAATGAAGTTCAAACATATATATATTATATAATAATAATAATTCCGAGTGCAAAAATTATTCACGTACACTCAAGTTCAGAATGATAACGGGGATATCTACCCCAGATCCTCCTTCAGCAGCGTACTCAAGGCTCACGACTCCTGCAGGTAACTCAGCATACAGGTAATAGTCTCAGCGTACAGACTAGGGCGCCTGACAGCTGGGTGGACAGCGCTTCGGATTCATAGTCCTGAGGTTCCGGGTTCGATCCCCGTTGGAGGCGGAGACAAATAGGCAAAATGTGGCTTTCACCCTGATGCCCCTGTTACCTAGCAGTAAATAGGTACCTGGGAGTTAGCTGCTACTGGCTGCTTCCTGGGGGGGGGGGTGTAACAAAAAGGAAGCCTGATCGAGGACCGGGCCGCGGGGACGCTAATCCCCGAAATCATCTCAAGATAACCTCAAGATACAAGGTAACGCCAGTGAATCTCGTTACCTTACGCTCCAGTAACGTTGATAACGCTAAGACTGTGAGCTACTGAATACCATACAGTATAGAGTGAGCTGTCTCTCTGATCATCAGCTAATTTACTGGTACATAAGTATACCAAGCTGAATGGGATTAAGTTTTATAACGCACGACACACTGAACTCCCTTCACCGTCAATCCGCATCGGATTAAAGGCGACTTGGATCACCTCACACAGAGGCACAGCTGTCTTCTAACGCCAGCAGTTCTACCCCTTAACATGCACGTCTAAGCTGGTGGTGGTTGGTGGAACGACATTGCTGAGCAAGCTAACAGATAAGAGAATGTATTTACCGTTTTCCACAGGAACAACGAAGCCCTCAGGGCTCCACAGAATCCAATAATCCCCCCAGCCAGGCACTTCAAACCCCAGTCCCAGTAGAGGTGCGGGAAGCACCCAGAGGAACGCGTTCCCCAAGGCTCTGACCCCATGTACCGAGCCAAAGATGATCGTTAATTCACGTTTTTGTTGGCCATGTGGTCCCTCGATGCGGAGGTGTTGCGACCCCTAACGATCTTCTGAACACCTATTCTCGTACACTTTACCTCGTGCAAGTGTACGTGATACACTTACCGATAAGTGTGTGTACTTGTCTGGTAAGTTGCTAATTCTTGCACTTTTCTTCAGGCTATTCATCAGTTTTTTTAGATTTTGAGCTAAACGAACCCACACTTTAGGCTCGTTGACAAAGCTCTCTGACGAGGCTCTTAGACCAATACTCTACGTACAATCACCTCACATCATAATCAGGGGCCAGAGTCACTAAGCAGTTACTCAAGCACTTACGAACCTTTACCGTTCTTAGACCAATTCTAAGGTCTTAGACCTTAGACCTAAGGTCTTAGACCGTTCTTAGACCAATAAATAAGGTCTTAGACCTTAGTTCTTAGACGTAGGCACTTAGACCAATACTCTACGTACAATCACCTCGCATCATAATCAGAGGCCAGAGTCACTAAGCAGTTACTCAAGCACTTACGAACCTGTACATATTTTCTCAATCTTTGGCGGCTTTGTTTACAATTGTTAAACAGATAATGAGCTCCAAAGCACCAGGAGGCTGTTTATAACAATAACAACAGTTGATTGGGAAGTTTTTATGCTTGTAAACTGATTAATTAATAAATGAAACCAAAGGCGTCAAAGATTGAGGAAAGATGTAGACGTTCGTAATTTCTTGCGTAACTGCTTCGTGAATCTGGCCCCAGGTTCGCCAGTACACCCAACGCCTATACATCGGGTGTCGCATGAAACTGGAGACCCTACACTTGACTCTGGTGTATTTACACTCGCCGTTCTGATCAACATTCCCATACTCTCCCTCTTACTGTTTCTCATTCAGCGGGGCGTCACTTGAGTGGAATATTTCCAGAATTGCACAGAAGCAAACTGGAACTCAAGTGCTCACTACAGTATCCACTACGATATCCGCTGCGTTAACAACTTTAGTATCCACTACAGTATCCCCTACATTGCCCGCTACGGTATCCAATAGAGTACCACTCGTAACAGTGGTACCTATTATATTGGTACCCACAGTGGTAATCACTAAAATACCTTCAATAGATCCAATTTCTGTACCCATTACAATGTTATTGTAGTCACTGTCTCGTGACACTGTTTTGTGACACTGCCCTGCAACACTGTCCTGCAACACAGCGTTGCAATTACGAAAATAATGGCCAATATTACAATCAAAGGGGACAAGAAGCTTCCTATTCCCGCCTCACGCCGACCAATTTTTCAACTTACAGTAACTGACCGGCTTATCAAAATTAAATGAATTTGAGAGGAACGGAAGTTTTACCCTCGTACATGAAATTCACAATTCCGTTCTCAATCCGCCATTCAGATGACGCAAAGCGGCTTTATTGAACTGGGGGCGTTACTGTCACCGACTTCCAATTTAGCCGATGAATCCCCGACGCGACAGACTAAAATTTCCGAATAAAGAAACAAAAAAAGTCTATATATATTCTCAATGGGTGTTCACTACCGAATTGAAATGGAAGTGAGTGGGGAATTTGAATGAGAAATTATGAGGCGGGAATTTTCAGGGGGAAATTCTTCATTCTGTAGGCAATATAGAGTGAGAAGAGCACAGAGATACAGAGTGCAATAGGGGAAATGTAGTAATGTGATATAGCTCCAGCATCCCAATTATGGGATGCTGGAGCTAATCTCTTGATGATGTTGTTAACTTCGTTGTGTCATGCATGCTAGCCCTTATATAATGCTGCTAGCAGGTTACCGCTAGAGATATCCTAAATTAACAACACCGAAATAAACAACAGATACAACGACAATAGGAGATTAGTCATTGCTGAAGTAATATATCCCAAACAGTCTCAGCCAAGCATAAAGAGCCAGGTCACACACAGGTACATTCTTCCACCATCCTCAAGATCAGAATAGAACATCCAGCCAACATAGGAATATAGAAGTAAGGAACTGCAGGTAGCCCATTGTCCCATTAACTTTGCTACACCTTACCCTTCTGGAATATATATACGATTGCCTCAGCTACATTGTACACGGGAGACATCTCCTGTCCACGAGGCTAACCATAGCCCGTGCTTCTTGCCCAGCTCCTGTGCCAGGTAAGTTACGGGCTCACCATAGCCCGTGCTACTTGGAACTTGTTCTGAGTAGCTAAATCTATAACAACAACAACAACAACTACATTGTATTACTTGGTCCGAGTAGCTGAATCTATAACAACAACATAGCTGAATCTATAACAACAACAACAACAACAACAGCTACATTGTACCATCCACAAATCCCCAGTATCAGCTATTGATACTGGTAATGGCTCCAAAAGGCCTTCACTTACGGGCTACTCATGCCCGTGCCACCTTTTGGGTGGCTTAATTTTTATCAATCAATCATCGTCTCATCAAGGTAGCAACTGGGACCATCGTCCCAGTTGCAGGCCCCGCTTCTGTGCCAGGTAAGCCCACAACGGGCTCACCATAGCCCGTGCTACTTGGAACTTTTTGCTCCAAATAGCGAATCTTAAACCACACGCTACATTGTACAGGTACAGTTATACCTGTACAATGTGCCAGGTAAGTGGACTTACCTGCTGACTCCTGTGCTAGGTAAATCCACTGTGATCGAACCCTTTCTGTCCTGTTCAATAACGTAACTTGCCCCTGGCCTGGAGGCCTGGTCGACGACCGGGCCGCGGGGACGCTAAGCCCCGGAAGCACCTCAAGGAAAAAGCACCTGAAGGTAGCCCCTCCCTCTCTTCCGTCCCATGAACAATGCTTCATAGAGAGTATGAACAACCGGGAGATCCACCAGCACCCACATCTGGAGGCATTTGTTCCAGCGCCACCCCCCGACCCCTAAAGGTTTAAAGCCTTTCCATGTTTGCTGGAACTTGCCCAGTGATAAACCTTCGCCGTTTTGGCCAATTTTCCGGGAATTAAAAAATACCAGAATGATACACTAGCTTTTGTTGGCTGGTTATTTGAGCTGGATAACAGGTTTGTTCTCGGTTGAGAAACGGTTTTGATATGATTGTCTGTGTGTTGTGTGTTGTGTGTGTGTGTGTGTGTGTGTGGTGTGTGTGTGTGTGTGTGGTGTGTGTGGTGGTCGGCCGTGCTGGTCTGGCTATTTCTAAAGATCATGTGTGCCTACAGGTATCCATCGGTGTTCCTCTCGGCTATCGTATGTTTATCTGACTGCTCGATAACACCGATAGTGATAGCCAGAGGGAGATGTGCTGACGTGGGAACGGACCCAAGCCTTCACTCTATAAAGGCTGCATCGATCTCTTGGGACAGTGGCGGATAACTTTTCTGGCGTCGTGCCCTCTATCGTTAGACTTACAGTTGGCCTGTTAATGTCGGTTTGTAGTGTTCGTGTTAGGTTCAGGCGTTCTAAATGTTTTGTTGACACTCTAAATGTTCTTTGACACTCTAAATGTTCTTTTGACACTCTAAATGTTCTTTTGACACTCTAAATGTTCTTTTGACACTCTAAATGTTCGTTTGACACTCTAAATGTTCGTTTGACACTCTAAATGTTCGTTTGACACTCTAAATGTTCGTTTGACACTCTAAATGTTCGTTTGACACTCTAAATGTTCGTTTGACACTGTTTTGTTCGTTTGAACATTAAGAGTAAACGCTTCGCTCATGTTCGTTGGACGCATCTAATGTTCAGATTCATACTCGTAATGTTCAGATGCCTCACTCATACATATAGCTCGTTGTCACCTCTAGTGTTCAGCTGAGACACTAAAGAGCTATGAGGTGCTCAAGAAGCTCTGCAGTGTGTTAAGACCTCTACAATGTTAAAGGCTCTTTGTACATTGTTCAAGAAGCTATTCATTTTTGAAGATTTTGTAACATTGAAGGCTCACAGTGTCTAATTATGGAGTTCTACATTGTTCAAAGTGCTCTGCAGGGTACAAGTCAAGATTGTTCAGTGAACAAGACAATGTTCAAGTTCAAGACACAAACCCGGCCATGAAGATGATGAGTTTGTGTCACAAACTCTCTAGTTGACGATATGGCATCTTGAGGTTATCTTGAGATGATTTCGGGGCTTTAGTGTCCCCGCGGCCCGGTCCTCGACCAGGCCTCACCCCTAGGAAAGCCGTGACAGCTAACTAACACCCAGGTACCTATTTTACTGCTAGGTAAGAGGGGCATAGGGGTGAAAGAAACTCTGCTGCCCTTGTTTCTCGCCGGCGCCTGAGATCGAACCCAGGACCACAGGATCACAAGTCCAGCGTGCTGTCCGCTCGGGCCGACCGGCTCCAACACATGTTTACACTTTCACAACGTGAAGGACATGAGTCTAGTTGACACGAAAAAAAAATTATTTAAATTTTTTTGTACTTGACAGTCAAGTGAGTTAGGCCGCGTGATCATCAGTAACCTGATTTCCAGCTAACTGATCTCCAGTTAAATTTCCACCCAAGTGACCCCCATCCACTGAGGCTCTGAGCAAACTACAGTCAACTCAATCGTAGCCCTTTATGCCCCAGTCAACTTCAGCCCGTCAACCTCAGCCCCAGTCAACCTCAGCCCGTCAACCTCAGCCCGTCAACCACCAGCCCCAGTCAACTCAGCCCCAGTCAGCTTCAGTCAGCTAAGATCCGAGAGTTGGTCATCGCTGACTCAGGTGGCGACGGCTTCCGCTTGTTGGCACTTGGTTAGAAAGCTTAGCAAGTGATCATGGCGAGGCGGCGGAAGACGGAGCTTTATCGGAGAAAGGCTAGAATTGAGACAGACAGACAGACAGACAGACAGATAGACAGAGGGAATGGAATTGTCAGGAGCAAACGCCTAGCCAGTACGGCTATATAGCAATAGACAGAGGAGAGAGAACGAAATAGAAAGAGACAGATGAGAGAGAGAAAGAGAGGGGGGGGGTGGGGAGTGAAAATAAATGTAATACTAATTAACTATTTTCTCGCAAGACGAGAAAAAAAAGCGAAGACAAGAATATCTCAAAATGGGTGCCTCTCTCTCGGACAACCCAAACATATTCCAAGATTTTAGTGAGCCCTCGATACATAAAATATACATCCAAGTATATTCTGTGGAGACGTTGGAGAAGCATTGGAGAAGGAGAGGGACAATCTTGGGGGCGCGAGAGTGTGTGGATGTATAGGGTGAGTGAAAGATATAATTCACAAATCAAATCGAGTAAGCAATGATTGATCAATTGGGTTTGTATCCGGACAATGTTCTAGTAATTCCAGTTCCTAACCACACTGATTTTTTTTTCACATTTTAGGAAAAAGACAAAAACGACACACATTTCAGATTTGTATATTGCTCAACTTCAGTCATTCGTTCGTCTGAAATATGAAATAAAAAGACAATTCCGGATGAAATTTTGTCTAACAACATTATTTTGAATACGTCAGCTGCTAATGATTCCTTTCTTGACTTTCGAAGATTGTTCTCATCGGCTTATAACATACCATATCTTTGAGTTTCCCAGATGGAAAATAATATATTCGATTAGACAACAAACGTTAATAAATGTAAATAAACACAAGAAGCAAGGCAGAATGAATCGAGATTAAAATGTCGGAACATTAATTGCTCAACCTGACCCATCAATTATTGAGTCACACCTTAGAAATATCGCCGTTTTCAAATATTACAAAAAAATGTTCTATTAAATTTTTTTAATGTGAGTTATAAAGCGTGTAAAGAAAACGACGGGTGTTTCGCTAATTCATTGTGTCGTCTGCTAGATTGGAAATAGAATGAGGGTTGTTAACTGGGTTCCAGGCTAACATTCTTCATTGGTGCAAATAGAAAAGAAATCTATCGTTCTAATGTGGCCAATCATTAATGAGTTTCTAATTTATGATTTCTACTCTCTCTCTCTCTCTCTCTCTCTCTCTCTCGCTCTCTCTCTCTCTCTCTCTCTCCTCTCTCTCTCTCTCTCTCTCTCTCTCTCTTTCTCTCTTTCTCTCTTTCTCTCTCTCTCTCTCTCTCTCTCTCTCCTTATATAATATTACTCGCAGTTAAAACTTTGCATAGCCGTTTTACTAATTTGTTATCTTGCACTATATGTAATAATATGTTCTCTAATGTTCTCCTGCTTCTCTCTCCCCCCCCCCCTTGTATCAGTCTTCAGTCTACATTACTCTGATAATCAGCGTCACACTCTAAATTGCTTATTTAATTTTGCTCCTCTTCTTAAATTGACTCTCTTTCAGGGCAAATTCTTGTTACCTACTTGGCACCTCATCGGAGGATTAGTCAGAGACCGGTACACGGGGTCATGGATTCCCGGAACCATTCACAAAGTATTCACAAGGTATGCAGGCGACGAGTCACAATAACGTGGCTGAAGTATGTTGACCAGACCACACACTGGAAAGTGAAGGGAGACGACGACGACGTTTCGGTCCGTTTGGACCATTCTCAAGTCGATCGTGACTAGAGAATGGTCCAGGACGGACCGAAACGTCGTCGACCCTTCACTTCCTAGGTGTGGGGGTCTGGTCACTATTCACAAGGTAGTCCTTAATCCTAACTTTACAGCATTGATTACCTTATAAACTCTAGTACAGAAGATGGTTTGATGGTTGGAAGCCTATCACCAGGCCACCGTCTCTGCGGCACTACTGAACACTTCTACAACTGTTTGGTTTTTCTCCTTTAAACACAGTAACAAAAAAGGTAAATGGAGACTATAATCCTTGTTACATTTATACACGCTGTTAGATATACGGGTGAAAGACGGTCTTTCACGGGTGAGTGTCGTTCAT
>WNGS01169217.1:11653274-11669413 GCA_020271785.1 Procambarus virginalis
TATCTATATATATATAGATATATATATATATATCTATACTATATATATATATACTATATCAATATACTATATATCGTATATCCTATCTATATATTATTATATATATGTATATATATCTAATATATATCTATATATAGTACTATATATATATATAATATATATATATATTATATATATTTATTACTGTTCGGTTTGTAGTGTTCGTGTTAGGTTTAGGAGTTCTAAATGTTCGTTTGACACTTTAAATGTTATATGTATATATTATATATATATATATTATATATATATATATATATATATATATCACTCAACCTATTTGTGCTTGCACGGGTTGAGCTTTGGCTCTTTAGGCAAATGACCCTTTGTGCATGTATGTATATATGTATGTATGTATGTATCTCTATCGAACTAATATTCGAAATTCTCTCTCAGTGATTGGAGCAACTTTGGCGTGATACCCATAACTCAAGATTCTGGGAACTTCTTATTCATAAAGCGAAGTAAATGATCCGATTCCTGGTTCATATTCCCACTTGTGTCGTATGGGGAGTGTATTTTTCATGCACACACACACACACACAGCACGACACACACACACACACACACTCCACACACGACACCATACACACCACACACACACACACACACACACACACAACACAACAACACTACACACACACACACAAGAAGAGAGACGGGGAGACATGATCCCCACCTACAAAATTCTCAGGGCACATTGACAGGGTGGACAAAGACAAACTGTCTAGCACGGGTGGAACACGCACTAGGGGACACAGGTGGAAACTGATACCCAAATGACCCACACAGAGACATTTGAAAGAATTTTTTTCAGTGTCAGAGTAGTTAAATGGAATTTTTTAGGCAGTGATGTGGTGGAGGCTGACTCCATACACAGTTTCAAGTGTAGATATGATAGAGCCAGTAGGCTCAAAGAACCTCGTAACCACCTGTTGATTGGAACGGTTGAGAGGCGGGACCAAAGAGCCAAAGCTCACACCCCCACAAGCACAACTAGGGAGTACACACACATGCAATGTGACAATCGGTAGCAAATCTGCAGACAGTGGAACATGACAGCAGACAGTGAGACATGACAGCAGACAGTGGGAATGACAGCAGACAGTGGGACATGACAGCAGACAGTGAGACATGACAGCAGACAGTGGGCACATGACAGCAGACAGTGAGGACATGACGCAGCAGACAGTGAGACATGACAGCAGACAATGGGACATGACAGCAGACAATGAAACATGACAGCAGAGCACAATGAAACATGACAGCAGACAATGAAACATGCGGGCATTATCAGATGAGATAATGGAACATGCTATGATAGGGTAGGGCATTACAGTAGGCCTAAAGGCATCCCAAGAGATAAGAGGAGCATCCCAAGAGATAAGAGGAGCATCCCATCCGACGGTAGGCCATCTCGAGACATCAAAGGTGGCATCTTAGAAGAATGAATATGTCATGTAGTTGAAAATGTACAAGAGTAACTACGATAGCAACCCAGACAACAGCTGATCATGCAAGATAGCCGGGAGAGATAGCATCCCACAAGCATACACCAGGAAGCTGCCAGGCATCCCAGAGGACAGTGGGATATCCCATGAGAGAGGGAAGCATCCAAAAGGCCAAGATAACATACCAAGCGGACGTATGTCATCTCCACACTCGACTCTCCTCCTCAGTAAGAATTACAGTGACTGCAGGAGACCTACTGACCCAGATGAGACACGTAGACACACACACACATATATACATACATACCAGTACACAGACGCGCTCGTCGCTGACACCAAACCCTCCATTAAGGCCACTCACATCCCAACGAGGGATGAGGATAGTCAAGAGCCTCACGATTCTCCTCGGCTATAACCGATGACTTCAGGAAATTAGAACGATTACTCAGGGCGGTGTGACACTCGTTTCAGAGCAGCGAGGAGCCAACTGGTAATACTAGACTCATAATTTGCCAACGGGATAGAGAGAGGACGAACGGAATGGAGTATGCAAATAAGGTGGGTATATCATCACCCCCAAGCCTCAGGCAGTCTTGTGGATAGAGAGTTCCAACAGTCCAAGGATAGAGCTATAGATCAATCCTGAGGATAGAGCGTTAACCTAAGGCTCGCAGAGCTTGCTGGCTCGTACACAACTGATCCCATAACAACTTAATCGTGTTTTATGGTTTTATGTCAACAATGCTAGGCAACAGAATTGAATTATTATCTTACATATCATTCCTGGTGTTGACAATATCAACATGAAACACCGAATACAAACTGAATAGGATGACTAAAACGAGTTCTTTGGTAAATAGTGGTTTGTAAACATGGGTGCTGATGTGTAATACTGGTTCCTGGGTAATGTTAAAGAAGTTGCTGGATTGTTTCAGGTGTAGACTAGACAAATATATGACAGAATTTAGTTGGAAATAAATATGAACAAACCTAATCTAACACTGTTAGGCCTAAAATAAACGACTCGAGGCTATACAACACACACACACACACATTCACACACACCACACACACACACAACACACACACCACAACACACACACACACGCACGCACGCACAGGCACTGAGTTCTTGAGCACCCAAATGAGCCACAGGGACATTAGAAAGAACCTTTTTCAATGTCATTGTAGTAACAAATGGAATGCATAGGCAGGTGATGGGGTGGAGGCTGACTCCATACACAGCTTCATTAGATGTAGTTATGATAGATCCCATTAAGCTCAGGAATCTGTACACCAGTGACTGACAGTTGAGGAGGCGGGACCAAAGAGGGGGAACTCAACTCCTCCCCCCCCCCTAACGCCCAACTTGGTGAGTTCACACATACACCACACACATGGGATGAGGTTTGACTCTGGCCCTCGGTGAGTGTCTTGGGATGGTTGTTTGGATGAGAAATATGGGCAAGAAAACTTTCAGATATTGTATTTCACTGAAAACCGAAATGCAGGTATGTAATATGACTCAGACAAACGCATTTTTACCGCTTTCATTCCAAGCATGAAGGTTAAGCCTAAAACTCTGAAAGCCTTCTGACTTTTGAATGAACATTTTTTCCCCTCTGGACCGGCCTAAAAGTCTAAAAGCCCTGATCTAAGGAGCTGAGGTCAAGTTTGAAGCATTTGAAGCCTAACTTGAAACATTCAAGGCACAGTTCGAGACAGTACATTTGCAAACACCTGAAACCAGCTCGAAGCATTCCAAGCTCACCTCAAACCATTTAAGGTATTCAGCAGCTTGTTCTCCACAAAGACTGGCCACATGCTCGTTAAACCAGCCACAAAACTACCTGTTTATGAATGCAAAAGACTTTACACATGATTTGATAACGTTCGAACTTCTCTCAAATAGTGTTTCATTCAGTTTCTATACTCGAATCCCCCCTACTCATTATGAACTGCTTCACCCACTAACGGCAGACTCAAATATATGCCAGCAGAAAAATTATAACCCCTAAACTAACCTGATCTAAGCCTACCTATACATGAAACTCTAATATATATAATAATAATTTATATATGATAAAAAAGTTGATATTAAATACACAGAAATTCAAGTTTGACGAATCCGTGTTTGGGGACCGCTGGCTGCAAGCGGTACGATCAGCCAGCGGTCCCCAAACACGGATTCGTCAAACTTGAATTTCTGTGTATTTAATATCAACTTTTTTATATCATATAAATTATTATATATATATATAGTTTCATGTATAGGTAGGCTTAGATCAGGTAGTTTAGGGTTATAATTTTCTGCTGGCATATATTTGAGTCTGCCGTTAGTGGGTGAAGCAGTCATAATGATAGGGGATTCGAGTATAGAAACTGAATGAAACACTATTTGAGAGAAGTTCGAACGTTATCAAATCATGTGTAAAGTCTTTTGCATTCTAAACAGGTAGTTTTGTGGCTGGTTTAACGAGCATGTGGCCAGTCTTTGTGAGACAAGCTGCTGAATACCTTAAATGGTTTGAGGTGAGCTTGGAATGCTTCGAGCTGGTTTCAGGTGTTTGCAAATGTACTGTCTCGAACTGTGCCTTGAATGTTTCAAGTTAGGCTTCAAATGCTTCAAACTTGACCTCAGCTCCTTAGATCAGGGCTTTTAGACTTTTAGCCGGTCCAGAGGGGAAAAAATGTTCATTCAAAAGTCAGAAGGCTTTCAGAGTTTTAGGCTTAACCTTCATGCTTGGAATGAAAGCGGTAAAAATGCGTTTGTCTGAGTCATATTACATACCTGCATTTCGGTTTTCAGTGAAATACAATATCTGAAAGTTTTCTTGCCCATATTTCTCATCCAAACACATCCCAAGACACTCACGAGGCCAGAGTCAACACATCCCATGTGTGTGTGTATGTGTCGAACTCACCAAGTTGTGCGTTAGGGGGGGGGGGGGAGTTGAGTTCCCCCTCTTTGGTCCCGCCTCTCAACTGTCAGTCAACTGGTTGTACAGATTCCTGAGCTTAATGGGATCTATCATAACTACACTTGAAGCTGTGTATGGAGTCAGGCCTCCACCCCATCACTGCCTAATGCATTCCATTTGTTAACTACAATGACATTGAAACAAGGTCTTTCTAATGTTCCCTGTGGCTCATTTGGTGCTCAAGAACTCAGTCCTGTGCGTCGCGTGCGCGGTGTGTGTGTGTGGTTGTGATGTGTGTGTGTGTGTGTGTTGTGTGATGTGTGTTTGTGTTGTGTGTGTGTGTTGTATATGCCTCGAGTCGTTTATTTTAGGCCTAACAGGTGTTAGATTAGGTTGTTCATATTTATTTCCAACTAAATTCTGTCATATATTTGTCTAGTCTACACCTGAAACAATCCAGCAACTTCTTTAACATTACCCAGGAACCAGTATTACACATCAGCACCCATGTTTACAAACCACTATTTACCAAGAACTCGTTTTAGTCATACTATTCAGTTGTATTCGGTGTTTCATGTTGATATTGTTCAACACCAGGAATGATATGTAAGATAATAATTCAATTCTGTTGCCTAGCATTGTTGACATAAACCATAAAACACGTTAAGTTGTTATGGGATCAGTTGTGTACGAGCCAGCAAGCTCTGTCGAGCCTTAGGTTAACGCTCTATCCTCAGGATTGATCTATAGCTCTATCCTTGGACTGTTGGAACTTCTCATTCCACAAGACTGCCTGAGCTTGGGGGGGGATGATATACCCACCTTATTTGCATACTCATTCCGTTCGTCCTCTCTCTATCCCGTTGGCAAATTATGAGTCTAGTATTACCAGTTGGCTCCTCGCTGCTCTGAAACGAGTGTCACACCGCCCTGAGTAATCGTTCTAATTTCCTGAAGTCATCGGTTATAGCCGAGGAGAATCGTGAGGCTCTTGACTATCCTCATCCCTCGTTGGGATGTGAGTGGCCTTAATGGAGGGTTTGGTGTCAGCGACGAGGCGGTCTGTGTACTGGTATGTATGTATATATGTGTGTGTGTGTCTACGTGTCTCATCTGGGTCAGTAGGTCTCCTGCAGTCACTGTAATTCTTACTGAGGAGGAGAGTCGAGTGTGGAGATGACATACGTCTCTTGGTATGTTATCTTGGCCTTTTGGATGCTTCCCTCTCTCATGGGATATCCCACTGTCCTCTGGGATGCCTGGCAGCTTCCTGGTGTATGCTTGTGGGATGCTATCTCTCCCGGCTATCTTGCATGATCAGCTGTTGTCTGGGTTGCTATCGTGTTACTCCTTGTACATTTTCAACTACATGACATATTCAATTCTTCTAAGATGCACACTTTGATGTCTCGAGATGGCCTACAGTCGGATGGGATGCTCCTCTTATCTCTTGGGATGCTCCTCTTATCTCTTGGGATGCCTTTAGGCCTACTGTAATGCCCTACCCTATCATAGCATGTTCCATTATCTCATCTGATAATGCCAGCATGTTTCTATTGTCTGCTGTCAGTGTTTCATTGTCTTGTGTCATGTTTCATTGTCTGCTGTCCTGTCCCATTGTCTGCTGTCATGTCTCACTGTCTGCCTGTCATGTCTCACTGTTGGTCCATGTCCTGCAACTGTCTGCACTGTCTAGTGTCAGTCCCCTGTGCTCTGTCATGTCCCACTGTCTGCTGTCATGTCCCACTGTCTGCTCTCATGTCCCACTGTCTGCTGCATGTCCCACTGTCTGCAGATTTGCTACCGATTGTCACATTGCATGTGTGTGTACTCACCTAGTTGTGCTTGTGGGGGTTGAGCTTTGGCTCTTTGGTCCCGCCTCTCAACCGTCAATCAAACAGGTGTACAGGTTCTTGAGCCTACTGGGCTCTATCATATCTACACTTGAAACTGTGTATGGAGTCAGCCTCCACCACATCACTGCCTAATGCATTCCATTTAACTACTCTGACACTGAAAAAAATTCTTTCAAATGTCTCTGTGGGTCATTTGGGTACTCAGTTTCCACCTGTGTCCCTAGTGCGTGTCCACCCGTGCTAGTTTGTCTTTGTCCACCCTGTCAATTTGCCCTGAGAATTTTGTAGGTGGGGCATGTCTCCCCGTACCTTCTTGTGTGTGTGTGGTGTGTCGTGTGTGTGTGTGTGTGTGTGCTGTGTGTGTGTTGTGTGTGTATGTGGTGTGTGTGTGTGTGTGTGTGTGTGTGTGTGTGTGGTGTGTGTGTGTGTGCATTAAAATAACACTCCCCAATACGACACAAGTGGGAATATGAACCAGGAATCGGATCATTTACTTCGCTTTATGAAATATTTCCCAGAATCTTGAGTTATGGGTATCACGCCAATTGCTCCAATCACTTAGAGAGAATTTCGAATATATTTCGATATGATACATACATACATACATATTACATCATGCACAAAGGTCATTTGCCTAAGAGCCAAAGCTCAACCCGTGCAAGCACAAATAGGTGAGTATATATATTATATATTATATATATATATATATATATATATATATATAACATTTAAGTGTCAAACGAACATTTAGAACTCCTAAACCTAACACGAACACTACAAACCGAACTTAATAATTAATATATATATATAATAGTATATATATATATATATATATATATATATATATATATAATATATATATATATATATATATATATATATATATATATATATATATATATATATATATATATATATTATATTATATATATATATATATTATATAATATTGTTCGAGGAGAGGCACCATTTTGAGATATTCTTGTCTTCGCTTTTTTTCTCGTCTTGCGAGGAAAATAGTTAATTAGTATTACATTTATTTTCACTCACACCCCCCCCCCCCTCTCTTTCTCTCTCTCCATCTGTCTCTTCCTATTTCGTTCTCTCTCCTCTGTCTATTGCTATATAGCCGTACTGGCTAGGCGTTTGCTCCTGACAATTCCATTCCCTTCTGTCTATCTGTCTGTCTGTCTGTCTGTCTGTCTCAATTCTAGCCTTTCTCCGATAAAGCTCCGTCTTCCGCCGCCTCGCCATGATCACTTGCTAAGCTTTCTAATACCAAGTGCCAACAAGCTGGAAGCCGTCGCCACCTGAGTCAGCGATGACCAACTCTCTGGATCTTAGCTGACTGAAGCTGACTGCTGAGTTGACGGGCTGAGGTTGAGCTGAGGTTGACGGGCTGAGGTTGACTGGGGCTGAGGTTGACGGGCTGAAGTTGACTGGGGCATAAATGGCTACGATTGAGTTGACTGTAGTTTGCTCAGAGCCTCAGTTGGATGGGGGTCACTTGGGTGGAAATTTAACTGGAGATCAGTTAGCTGGAAATCAGGTTACTGATGTCACGCGGCCTAACTCACTTGACTGTCAAGTACAAAAAATTAAAATTAATTTTTTTTTCGTTCTAACTAGACTCATGTCCTTCACGTTGTGAAAGTGTAAACATGTGTTGGAGCCGGTCGGCCGAGCGGACAGCACGCTGGACATGTGATCCTGTGGCCTGGGTTCGATCTCAGGCGCCGGCGAGAAACAATGGGCAGAGTTTCTTTCACCCCTATGCCCTCTTTACTAGCAGTAAAATAGGTACCTGGGTGTTAGTTAGCTGTCACGGGCTGCTTCCTAGGGGTGGAGGCCTGGTCGAGGACCGGGCCGCGGGGACACTAAAGCCCCGAAATCATCTCAAGATAACCTCAAGATGTCCTATATCGTCAACTAGAGAGTTTGTGACACAAACTCATCATCTTTCATGGCCGGGTTTGTGTCTTGAACTTGACATTGTCTTGTTCACTGAACAATCTTGACTTGTACCTGCAGAGCACTTTGAACAATGTAGAACTCCATAATTGACACTGTTGAGCTCCTTCAATGTTACAAAACTTCTTCAAAAATGAATAGCTTCTTGAACAATGTACAAAGAGCCTTTAACATTGTAGAGTCTTAACACACTGCAGAGCTTCTTGAGCACCTCATAGCTCTTTAGTGTCTCAGCTGAACACTAGAGGTGACAACGAGCTATATGTATGAGTGAGGCATCTGACATTACGAGTATGAATCTGAACATTAGATGCGTCCAACGAACATGAGGCGAAGCGTTTACTCTTAATGTTCAAACGAACAATAACAGTGTCAAACGAACATTTAGAGTGTCAAACGAACATTTAGAGTGTCAAACGAACATTTAGAGTGTCAAACGAACATTTAGAGTGTCAAACGAACATTTAGAGTGTCAAACGAACATTTAGACATAGTGTCAAAGAACATTTAGAGTGTTACAAACAGAACATTTAGAGTGTCAAAAGAAAGATTTAGAGTGTCAAACAAAGACATTTGTACGCAGTGTCAAGACAAACATCGTTTTTAGAACGCCTAGAACCTAACACGAACACTACAAACCGAACATTAAAAGGCCACTGTACTGTAAGTCTAACGATAGAGGGCACGACGCCAGAAAAGTTATCCGCCACTGTACCAAGAGATCGATGCAGCCTTTATGAGAGTGAAGGCTTGGGTCCGTTCCCACGTCAGCACATCTCCCTCTGGCTATCACTATCCGGTGGTTATCGAAGCAGTCAGATAAACTACGTGCCGAGAGGAACACCGATGGATACCTGTAGTGCACACATGATCTTTAGTAAATAGCCCGACCAGCACGGGCCGACACACACAACACACACACACACACACCACACACCACACACACCAACACACACACAACAACAACACACACCGACAATCATATCAAAACAGTTTCTCAACCGAGAACAAACCTGTCATCCAGCTCAATTACCAGCCAACAAAAGCTAGTGTATCATTCTGGTATTTTTTAATTCCCGGAAAATTGGCCAAACGGCGAGAGGTTTATCACTGGCAAGTTCCAGCAAACATGGAAAGGCTTTAAACCTTTAGGGGTCAGTGGGGGTGGCGCTGGAACAAATGCCTCCCGATGTGGGTTGCTGGGTGGATCCCGGTTTGTTCATACTCTCTATGAAGCATTGTTTCATGGGACGGAAGAGGAGGGAGGGGCTACCTTAGGTGCTTCTTCCTTGAGGTGCTTCCGGGGGCTTAGCGTCCCGCGGCCCGGTCGTCGACCAGGCCTCCAGCCAGGGGCAAGTTACGTTATTGAACAGGACAGAAAGGGTTCGATCAAGTGGATTTACCTAGCACAGGAGTCAGCAGGTAAGTCCACTTACCTGGTACATTGTACAGGTATAACTGTACCTGTAATGTGCGTGTGGTGGTTAAGATTCGCTACTTGGGGCAAAAAGTTCCAAGTAGCACTGGGGCTATGGTGAGCCCGTTTTGGGCTTACCTGGCACAGAAGCGGGGCCTGCAACTGGGACGATGGTCCCAGTTGCTACCTTGATGAGACGAGTGATTGATTGATAAAGATTAAGCCACCCAAAAGGTGGCCGGGCATGAGTAAGCCCGTAGTGAAGGCCTTTTGGCCCATTACCAGTATCAAGCGAACTGGGATCTAGATGTCATGGCTGTTAGTTGTTGTGTGTTGTTCTAGATTCAGCTATGTGTGTGTTATAGATTCAGCTACATGGAAGTAATACATGCTAGTTGTGTTGTTGTTGTTATGATTTAGCTCGAAGCCAAGTGCACGGGCTATGGTGAGCCCGTAACCTGGCACAGGAGCTGGGGCAAGAAGCCAGGGCTATGGTTGCCTCGTGGACAGGGAGTCCCCGGTACAAGTAGCTGACAACGTTGTATATAACCGAGGGAAGTTCAAAGTTAATGGAATGGACCTGCAGTTCCTTACTTATTCCTATGTTGGCGGATGTTTTCTATCTGATTTGAGGATGTGGAAGAATGTTCTACCGTGTGTGACCTGGCTCTTTATGCTTGCTGAGACTGTTTGGGATATATTACTTCAGCAATGACTAATCTCTTTTCGTTGTATCGTTTTTATTTCGGTGTTGTTAATTTAGGATATCTCTAGCGGTAACCTGCTAGCAGCATTATATAAGGGCAGCATGCATGACCCACAACGAAGGTAACAACATCATCAAGAGATTAGCTCCAGCATCCCAATTAATTGGGATGCTGGAGCCTATATCACATTACTAACATTTCCCCTATTGCACTCTGTATCTCTGTGCTCTTCTCACTCTATATTGCCTACAGAATGAAGAATTTCCCCCTGAAAATTCCCGCCTCATAATTTCTCATTCAAATTCCCCACTCACTTCCATTTCACTCGGTATAGTGAACACCCATTGAGAATATATATAGACTTTTTTTGTTTCTTTATTCGGAAATTTTAGTCTGTCGCGTCGGGGATTCATCGGCTAAATTGGAAGTCGGTGACAGTAACGCCCCCAGTTCAATAAAGCCGCTTTGCGTCATCGAATGGCGGATTGAGAACGGAATTGTGAATTCATGTACGAGGTGTAAAACTTCCGTTCCTCTCACATTCATTTTAATTTTGATAAGCCGGTCAGTTACTGTAAGTGAAAAATTGGTCGGCGTGAGGCGGGAATGGAAGCTTCTTGTCCCCTTTGATTGTAATATGGACATTATTTCGTAATTGTCCACACCCCCCTGTGTTGCAGGACAGTGTTGCAGGGCAGTGTGCACGAAGGTCAAGCAGTGTCACAACAGTGTCAAGACGTCTACAATTAACATTGTAATGGGTACGAAACTTGGATCTATGAAGGCACTAAAATTGGCTGTGGGACGAGAGGTGGCACTGTCTCCCCCTCCAAAGGGGTCTACAGAGTGTCATCTCTGTATAGTTACAGGTGCTTCAGTGCCTGTGGAAGGTGAGGGCGGCATTATTAGCCAATGAATGGTGAATGCTACCCCCCCCCCCCACCATGTTGACTGTCACACACCCAAAATGGTGTTTTAGTAGTATTGAGAGCTACTAGAGGCATTAGTGTGTCTCAGTGCCTGGTTCGTGATGCATTAGATGCAAAGTTGTTTTTTTGAGTGTTTGGCACGAATTCAGGTTCAGATATTACTAAGCTTTGGTCTTCTCAAAGCTGGCTTTAAAGTATACATATTTCACAATATGTATTTACTCTACTTTCACTCTCTTCACTCCTGTTTCACTGGAAGCTGACTTCATGGTTTTTTTCTGAACGGTTTTACTATTCACTGGTTTTCACTGGTCAATAGTTTCAGTTATTATTGACTTCAGTGAACGTATACTTCACCGCATGTTTCATTAGCAGATGTTAGACTCACTGTGCGTTGAGAAATGATGTCACGTGAACTAGACAGCTTTTTTTAACGTAGGGACGATTTCTAGGTGTATTAAGCTGACCCTGTGATAATTATACCACCTGAGTAGCCAGAAGGTAACGAGTTCAGAAATCCAAGTTTTAACGGCAGGATATGTGGTTCTAGCGTCCCTCTAAAAGGGGAGTTCTGGTGGCGTGAATTACTCTGTGTTCTTACCATGGATGATGTCCTAATAACACCGGACGTTTTGTCTTTGTCAAACTGAATGCCGTATGCACAAAATTATCGCATCTTGGTGGCTGTAAGCGCTATATATATTAATATATATAATACATATATATCCAGGCCGGCATTAAGCATCGAGTCATTGGTGTGCGTAGCTCTTGAGGTCATATCCAGGCGGCACTATAGGAATGGTAGCGTCTCTTAACTAGCGACATTAAACGTCATATCTTGTTAGAGCTGAGAACGTGGTGGTGGTCCGGCGGCACCGTCCCATTGGCCAGGTCAGCGGGATAAGCACTACATCACCAGCAGGAACGTCACCATCTGGAAAGCCAGGACCATCACCAAGCAGACCTCCATCGCCGTACCTGAGGAGTCAAAGGTCACCAGTCAGAATCCTCGTCGCGAGAGAACACAAGAAACAGCATAACATGTTAAATCTAGAACGGACCTCCTTTCCCTTCACAATTTGTAGATCTTAAGTGATACAATGCAGCTTAAAATGTTAGATAAGAGAGGCAATAGATCAGAGAGGAGATTAACTAATGTATGAGGTATAATATGTGATCTTAAGAATACTAATCAACCTGTGAGGCCAGACAGACATGAGAGGCTATGAGGCAGGGATAATATTATCTCATGAGGTCTGACATGGGCTTAAGGGATAAGATGCAGCTTGAGATGTTATATATGAGTGGCAATGGGCCAGAGGTCATGCTAACTGGGATAATACCTAATATTTGACAACGTAGGTTGTGAAGCAGGTCAGGGGCAATTATAGAGGAAGTGGGTAGTTCGGAACTCGGTTATATCTATACTGTTAAAAATTATAGGCTTTTGGAACGCTGGGAAGAGAAGGGGGGGGAGGGGATCTACATAAGCTGAGCACTATAACAATAAACATTTTTGTTCCGAAGTAATAAGTGCTGTTTTACTTGTAAACATAACAATTTGTATAGAAATAATAAAGCATTTAATAGTATAGTATAGAATATGGCCATTATTCCTCACAATCTTTGCTTTAGTGACCAGGACAGTGATATTATTAAATTTAGCAGTTTCCAATGAGGAAACGGGCGAATTTGCGTGTTTAGTTCAGAGTAAAAAAATCGAAATTAACATGTATTTACACTAAAGTTATACAACAATGACCACAAAAGATTTAGGAGTTGCAGGCGATGAGTCACAATAACGTGGCTAAAGTATGTTGACCAGACCACACACTAGAAGGTGAAGGGACGACGACGTTTCGGTGCGTCCTGGACCATTCTCAAGTCGATTGAGAATGGTCCAGGACGGACCGAAACGTCGTCGTCCCTTCACCTTCTAGTGTATGGTCTGGTCAACATTTGGGAGTTGTTTTTCGAGATTTTCGATTGTACTGTAAATCACTTCCATTAGGTTCTTGGAAGTGGTCGCCGCCCTGCACCTCCAAGTCCACTCCAAGGTACACCTTGAAGGTATCAAGATGAGCATCAAGGGTGATGTGTGGACCTTGAAGGAGACACCATTGCAGCGCCCCCTTGTATAGCGGCTCTTCCTCATAGCCTCAACCACATAGTTTTCAACGTTGTGATTCTTCAGGAACCACCGAACCATTGTACGACAAAGCTGTTCCAGGCTGCTTTCTCCTTCCTTACTGTTCCTCGCACTCCATTCACACCTACACCCACTTTAGCAGCTGGTACTTGAAGTCTCTGTATTTACTGAACTATTTAAATTACTGAGAAGTTCTAGAAAGTTCTAGAAGTTATTCCAAGTTTATTCACAACTGAAATTGTCTAGAAAGTTCTGGAAAATATGTAAATTTGAAAATATCACTGTTCTGGCTACAAGAGGAAAGTTTGTGGGGATTATAGCCATATCCCATATTTGCAGCAATAAGCAATTAGTTAATAACTCACTGCCTTGGAACAAAGAAATCTTGTTAGTGGATAATCTATCTGCTTACATATATATATATATATATATATATATATATATATATATATATATATATATATAATTATATATATATATATATATTGTCACCAGTACATTATTCAAAATTAAACTTGATGATTACATGTTTTTTACACAAAACACAGATACAATAGACACAAGCACACACAGACACAGCACACACACAGACACAAGCACACACACAGACACAAGCACACACAGAGACACAAGCACACACACAGACACAAGCACACACAGACACAAGCACACACACAGACACAAGCACACACACAGACACAAGCACACACAGACACAAGCACACACACAGACACAAGCACACACACAGACACAAGCACACACTCAGACACAAGCACACACACAGACACAAGCACACACAGACACAAGCACACACACAGACACAAGCACACACACCTACACACGTCCACCATATACGTGAAGCAACCATTACATGACCTCACAACACAAATCATTTTAACGCTGTCGACCACAGCGTCAAAATTCAGGTGTTATCTACAAATGAACAACGCTTCAATAGTGACGCTTCCTCGGGCTACTATGCATCGCCCTTGGACGCTTAAACCACTTCAAATCTGACACTTGACAAATCGTATGAACTGACAGCCGAGTGATGATCTTTGTATTCCAGGAAGTACAAGACCTGTGAAACTCCCAGGAAGAACAAGACCTTTTAAACTCCCAGGAAGAACAAGATGCATGAGCCTCCCAGGATGAACAAGATGCATGAGACTCCCAGGAAGAACAAGACCCTTTACACTCCCAGGAAGAACAAGATGCATGAGCCTCCCAGGATGAACAAGATGCATGAGACTCCCAGGAAGAACAAGACCCTTTAAACTCCCTGGAAGAATAAGATGCATGAGACTCCCAGGAAGAACAAAACTCTTTAAACTCCCAGGAAGGACAAGATGCATGAGACTCCCAGGAAGAACAAGACCCTTTAAACTCCCAGGAAGAACAAGACTCTTGAGTCTGCCAAAACTGAATTCAAGACTCTTCAAAAATGAATTCAGACTCCTCAAAGATGAACTCAGACTCCTCGAAGATGAACTCAGACTCCTCGAAGATGAACTCAGACTCAGAGGTGAATTTAAGCTTCAAAGGTGAATTCAAACGTCTTAAAGATGAATTCATCCACCACAAAAAATGAATCCAGATGAATACTGACCCGGGAGAGATTCCCTTCCCGTTTCATATATAATTCCTAGATAACATTCAAGAGTGTTTTCGCGACAGGACAGAGAGTTTCTGGGGTAAGAGTTTAATAATGAAGCAAGAGTCACATTACTCCCGCTCTCATTTTATCCTCGACTTTCAGCTTCAGTTCATCAAGTTCATCAGTTCACTTGTGCATTTTTGAACTGGAATGTTTACATGTCACGTAAATATCTCACCAGAATCTGCATTACTCTGCACACGGGATACAGCGATACATAGGCGGGATACAGCGATACATGACACGTGGGACAAAGCAATACATAAAACTTCATTAAACAATACTTTACGTGGGTGAAGATATCAATGGATACAGAGGAGCAACAGGGGGGAGCGTTGGTGGAAGTTGATGATTTTGATAATCGATTGAAATATGAGAACGTTTATGCAGTGCTGGAACAGTGAGGAAGCGGAATGAAATTGTTTGGAATATGCAGAGTAGAGTTGTGGTGTCTCCCACGGCCTTGTAATTCCTGAACCTACGTGGTGCATTTCCACATCTTCCCAGCATCCGTCACATCCCACCCAGCAGCCGCCACACCCACCCAGCAGCCGCCACACCCCACCCCCACAGCCGTCACACCCACCCAGCAGCCGTCACACCCCACCCAGCAGCCGTCACACCCACCCAGCAGCCGTCACACCCACCCACCAGCCGTCACACCCACCCAGCAGCCGTCACACCCACCCAGCAGCCGTCACACCCACCCAGCAGCCGTCACACTCATCCTTTAACTCACCCTCTAACACCGTCCTATAACGGCAGGGACCGACCCATAGACGTTACAATATCTTTGGGTTGAAAACAACGTGTAAAGGAACTTTGATGTGAAACCCAAAATAAAATAGAATAAGACAAACATCTCTTTATTGGTCTCGGTACAATTGATAACGTGATGAACCTCCAAGATAAAGCCCCCAACCGAAGCCAGACGAGAAATAATCCCATCCGGGTGCTCCAGCTAGAGTTCAGTCTAGCTGATACAACAGCAGAGTCACAAAGGAAGAATCCATTACATATTCCTCACAATTGGAAAAAAAGAGAG
>WNGS01169217.1:11669438-11680847 GCA_020271785.1 Procambarus virginalis
GTTGTTCTCTACTGCAGCCAAGCCCTGAGGGACTGGTGGAGTGAAGCAGCCATCTGGGTCACGCCTCAACACACACACACTCACACACGCGCGTGCTCACACACACACGTGCGCGTGCTCACACACACACACACCTACTCGAGTTTACAATATCCATGTAATGATGCGCTGCGCTCTTGGCATCTATCATAGCTGCTTCCTGTAGTACACACTGAGCTATAGCTTTCGAGAGTACGTGGTGTGTGGGGGTGTTGTGAGGGTGTGTGTGGTGAGAGGGTGTGTGGTGAGGGTGGAGTGTGGTGAGGGTGTGTGTTGTGGTGGTGGGTGTGGTTAAGGTGGGTGTGGTTAAATTGGACGTAGATAGAGTGGGTGTAATTAGGGTAGGAATAGGAGCGTGGATGGATATGACTAATAGAAAGTTCTATTTTCAAAATAAGGAGTTATTAAGTTCTCCTTAAAAACATCTCCCTCGGGGTACAGTGTCTATCATAAAAAAGTAGTGATTTCTACCGAGATTCAGCATTAAAATTTAATGTGGAGAGAGAAGAGAGAGAGAGAGAGAGAGAGCAGAGAGAGAGAGGTAGGGAAGGAGGGAAGGAGGAAGTGCTCGGGAGACGCCTGTTATCAGGCAAGCAATTGAACCACATTGGGAAATGGAGCAAGACATGACCCCAAATATCTGGTTTCAAGACCGAAACACTTCGATATTGTCGATAATTGTCGAGGTAATATCGTTTACCCGAGATCTTTGAGTTAGTCCTCCTACACACACACACACGGTATGTGTATGAATATGATACACTTCAAGGTGAGAATACATAGCCATATGCAGAGTTGCATAGATACTAGACAGTAAGCAACAACAACATTCAAATAAAATATCTACTCTGGGACGATTCTGCAGTAGAACAAAATATGGGCCCCCAAGACGGACAGGAGACGTGGAAGAGTGAAACTGTTAGAGGTCACGAAAATTAAATTCCTAACGGAACCCGTCACTGACTAAACAACGAGGAGGGAGACGAGACCTACCAGCAGGGTTAAACATGGTCTTCCCACTTAAGGTATAGACCACTAATTGAACGTCTTTTAACAGATAGTGGCAGTAAAACCCTTATAAATGGTAAGAAAGTGACAGAGTTGCAGTCTATCATACCGCACAGGAGAGAAACTGGTGTGACCAGACCACACCTAGAGGTGAAGGGACAGAACGACGTTTCGGTCTGTCCTGGACCATTCTCAAGTCCAATTCGACTTGAGAATGGTCCAGGACGGACCTAAACGTCGTCCGTCCCTTCACCTTCTAGTGTGTGGTCTGGTCAACATACTTCAGCCCGTTATTCGTGACCTCATCCCTGCAGGAGAAAAACTGTATTGTTTCCACGTACAAATTCTGGAGTGAATCAACCATAATAGACGCCTCGTACAAGCTTAATCATGTCCAAGTACACACAAGAGTGCTGAGTAAGGCAAAGGTGTACCTCTAGAATAGGAAACAGAGGATCATAACGAGAGAGGTGTAAATTGTGTGAATGATCTGTAGTGTAAGTGGAATAATTAATTTCATTATTGGCGTTGTAAAAGTCATAAGATAAGAAAAGATAACTGCAGAATGGTGGTAAATGATATAAACACGAGCCAGAGATAATCTGAGCAGTGACTGGTGGATCTCAGGTGTGAATAAGTGAAAAATAAAATAAAAACCGGTACTGCACAAAGCTTCAGGTGGAAATGTGAGAAGAAACATAAGAAAAAGGAGAGTTATTCCATTAAAAACATAAAAACATGGAAACATTATAATTCGAGAAACTGTAGAAGGCTTATATGTTCATGCAAGACAGCACCTATTAATATATCTAGCTATTAAATAGCTGATGATTGAAATGACGGACCAGGAGCTATAACACGAGAGAACACGTATCCCAATCGTCATGGTTGCGAAAGAGTCAACCACGATGCAGAAGGAGTCCTTGCGAAGATAGGACAGACAGTGGGGGACGTTTTTATTTAGTTTTGGGGTCGAATTCAAGTGAATACGTGTTTTTGACTGAATATTGAAATGTAAATTAACAGCATACAATTTGTTCGTTTGGGTAATTAATATACTGCTATTTTAGGTCATCTAACTCTTTATTATTGCGTAAATATTTGAATGAATGCAGTTTTGGAATTTGATTTGATTTTGAGCTGGTCGGGAGCTGGGTGCTCGTAACGCTGAAGCTTTTATGAGTACTTCAAGAACTTAGTAAAAAAGTACTCTTTTTGAGTACTTCAAGAACTTAGTAAAAAAATACTCTTTTTTGAGTACTTCAAGAACTCAGTAAAAAGTACTCACTTTTTTTTGAGAACTTCAAGAACTTATAGTTGTCTTGCAGTAGCAACGAGGACCAATACGAGGACACGGAAGGTGAATGGTGATATATATATATATATATATATATATATATATATATATATATATATGCACTCGAGTACACACACACACTCTCCATACACTATGATCCCACTAAATGCATGCACTCTGGTTCACACCCCGTGCACTCCATGCACTCTGGATATGGCTACAGGACTAAACACAGTGTGTTGTACAATCATAACAAATGTGGTACAAGAATTAACAAGTGTTTTCAATTATCTCGTACCCGTTCCACATTTAGTTTTAGATTTATGTAATTAAAATCATTACCATGCTGATGCAATTATATCAGTTAACCTGCTGATTGAAATATTATAATTTCATAATAAGGTAATTATTATCGCAAACAAGACTGCTATAATTTTCAACGTTTTTGTTTCTGCTGATTTAAATCACAAAATAATCCTCAATATAAGATTATGGTTTTATTGGAGTCAAGACTTTTTCCCTAAGGAGTTGTGACCTTACTTAACCTGACTTTACATTACCTAACTTAATCATAACTTTCCTTAAGCTTATCCTAACCTTACCTTACTGTCGTTTAGGGAATAATGCACTGTATAAGACAAATAAACTAGCCCAACTAAAATGTTCTACACAGACTTTGTGAATATAGTTTTTGAATTTTAATTTGAACATTGTGAACACCAGTACTGAGGTTCTGTGGTTTATGCATAGGTTGAAGAACATAATTTTAGGTGAACTTGATAATAACATTTATAGGCTTGGAGTGAACAGGTTTATTGAAGGAATATAAAACAAAACTCTCTTTCTCTCTCTCTCTCTCTCTCTCTCTCTCTCTCTCTCTCTCTCTCTCTCTCTCTCCTCTTCTCCTCCTCTCTCTCTCTCTCTCTCTCTCTCTCTCTCTCTTTCTGCATCTATCTATCTCTATCTCTTTATTTTTATCTCTTCTCCTCATCCAATATATTTTTCAATACATAATCTTTAATTTGAATTCATAATGGTCGAGCATATAAAACCTCTGAATGAATCTGTTGGCAATATACGCGTTTTTTGTCTAATTGCACGTGTGTACACACCTGTTCTTTTTCCCGCTCAATCTAGACTGGTTGGCAAGCCAACGTCTTATAGTCTTTCTGTACTACTCTGTTGTTGACTGCCTCGGCCCTGCTTGCATTCTCAGTTCATTCTCAGTTGCTATGGGTCTCTAGTGCCTCTCACTAATTAACACTGTTGTTGTATATTTTATACAACAACAGCCTCTCACTAATTAATATAGTTGTTATAACGTATTAACTGGTAGTGTTTCGATTTAATTGTGATTTCATGGTTTCTTGGTGTCGAATTCTAAATGGTCTCTTTGGGTTATCGAGGTTCCGCTTGACCAACGACTGAATTTTCCAGTTTGCCATCCCACAACAGTCGACTAACTCCAGTGCAATAGAGAATTCGGGTGGGAAGAAATGTGTCCAAACGTTCGGGAGTCGAACCCTGGACCAGTTTGAGATGAGCCGATAGTGTTTATCACTGCGCTGTTGGTCATTGTAAAATATGAAGAACAGCTCAAACGACCAGGGCCTGGAGCTATCGCTCGACCATTCGATGGCATTAGGTGTGAACACACATCTGTTACATCAGCTGGATATAAGTATTCATCTACTCATCAGTTAAATTAGTTATTCAACTTTTGCTACGTAAACTGGCTTCTTCTTTGCCTTCCCTCTCATCTCCCTCTGCCTTCCTCCTCTCTTTCTCTCTCTCTCTCTCCTCTCCTCCTCTCTCTCTCTCTCTTCTCTCTCTCTCTCTCTTCCTCTCTCTCTCTTCTCTCTGTGCCAGTACCCTGCGCTTATATACACAGGTAAACAGCGAGGATTGTTCAAGCAAGGCGGGCATTGCTTGCTTGCCGCTTGCTTAGCAAATCAAGGCTTTTCTCCACCTTGCATTGAGCCTTTCTTGGAGTATTTATGGACCTGAGTTCCCGAGCGGAGACTCGATACATTAGTTCAGCAAATAAATTCACTTTTTCAGTCGTAAACAGAGAATTTCGAACGAAATGATAATTCTTGAAGGTCTAGCTTACAGGTGTTGATGAGCTCTCTAGGCTGGCTCACAGGTGTTGAATGAGCTCTCTAGGTCTGGCTCACAGGTGTTGAATGAGCTCTCTAGGTCTGGCTCACAGGTGTTGAATGAGCCCTCTAGGTCTGGCTCACAGTTGTTGAAAGCTCTCTAGGTCTGGCTCCAGGTGTTGAAATGAGCCCTCAAGGTCTGGCTCACAGGTGTTGGTAGAATTGGAGCAGAGTGCAAATGAATGAGGCAAGCAGTTAAAATGGTAAATGTGAATTTGAGAATATTGTGGCGTGAATAGTGAGTTTGTGTGATTGTGAAGTGGATAGATTGAGTGTACGATTGTGAAGTGGATAGATTGAGTGTGGGATTGTGAAGTGGATAGAGTTCAGCAAGGCTGGAGACGGTATTGTTGAACTGTGTTTAGTGTAATATGTTCGGAAATGTTTGAGAATAGAAATTAGTGAATGTTCGTGGGAAGAAAGAGCTAAGTACAGAGAAGGAACTCGATAATAATCCAGCTCTGTTATTTCGATCAAAAAAAATAGCGATCGAAAGAGTCAGTATTTGTTATTGTGTATTAGTGTACATGTGTATTTGGAACTCTGTATGAGTATAATGTGCTTTCATATGCAACGATTTTATTTTTTCCAAGTAGTGGGATCCATGCAGGTACCGCATACTCTGACCTGCCTGTTACCCTGCGTTGCCATGCTGTACAAAATCCAACGTCACAGCCTTTGGTAAGACGTTCGAACGCAAGTCACCTCTCCTAACCTAACCTAACCCTAACCTAACCTAACCCCTAACCTAACCCCTAACCCCTAACCTAACCTAACCCTAACCTAACCCCTAACCCTAACCTAACCCTTAACCTTACCTAACCCCTAACCTAACAACCCTATTGATGTATAGGAAAAGGACATATTTGTGAGCCGTTACTTTTCTTGGTAATTTAAATTTAAAAGTTGATTACCACAACGTCTGAAACGGGACCTATTAATTGAGAGGACAGGTTGCTCTAATAGTGGTCAGACGCATGCGCATGACGCGCTCTGATAGTATTCTTGTCTTTGATCCTTCAGGCTGTGTTGATGCTTATCAGCCATAGCATACGCTGCTGATGTGGTTCTGTTCATGTGTTCCTCCTGGAAGACGTTCAGAGAGGCTTTTCTCTCACTGACGTCGGTAAGTTTAGCCTTTTAATGCTGTATTGCTCCTCTGGAATCTTGTTTTTCATTTCATCATAACCTTGCACTTATCTAGATTGATGTCCAGTAACCATTTTTGTCAACCATGGCGGATTATTGTATAAGGGAAGTTTAACAGTTTACCATTGATTGCTGTTAGCCTGGATAATTTTATGGAATGATGTAAGGCTACTAGTATCTTTGAGAGGAGTTAGTGTAGAGGCTCGTTTGGAAATGTGTATGGATTAGCTCTTGCTGGAAGCTGGTGCTGTCCTGAAGGTTTAAGGGATGGTTTATAAAGAGCTTCGTGAGAATGTAACACTGTGTTTACCATCCAGATAGTATATGTTTATAAATCCACATTGCCATATACATTTTTGTAGATAGATAGTGTGATAAAAATCACACTATCTATCTTTATATAGTATATAAAAATCAAATTTATAAATACAAATCTACTAACATATGTGTAAGATGCAACGAATATATATATATATATATATATATATATATATATATATATATATATATATATATATATATATATATATATATAATATATAATAATAATAATTCCATAATTCAAATTGCTCCGACCCGATTTAGAGTTCGGAACAAATTATCCGATGATTTACTGAGCAATTAATTTACAAACATATTTCAAAACTAATGGTTTAGCTTTTTTTTTTTTTTTTACAACGGTTGCTCACTAATTTACGATCACGTCCGGAACTCTTATCCGTTTGATAACTGCGACACCGGCTTGCGGGAGGAAATTATCGGAAATTTTGACTGGATGATTTGACGCCAGCACACTCATCGCCTCATCACGAAACCAACTGCGATTGTGGGATTGTGGGGGGGGGGAGCCTCGACACACTCATAAAGCAATTGTTATCAAAAAAACAATCGTAAGAAAATGACAATTAGAGGTAAATGTGAACCGTGTCGTGTCCAGGAGTTTATTCGTGTTCTTGTATTGACGTCACAAATTTTAACCTTCACTACAGTGATGCGTGAGAAATGAAGACTTGTGGTCGTCGTGACCTAGTGTGTGTGACGTCTAACAGACGCACAGGCCAAGTGTGTGACGTCTAGCAGACGCACAGGCCGAGTGTATGACGTCTAGCAGACGCACAGGCCGAGTGTGTGACATCTAGCAGACGCACAGGCCGAGTGAATGCGTGTTACGTCTAGCAGACGCCGAGGGCAAGAGAGAATCAGGATCAACATCTACACGTCGAGACGGCGTGACTGGGTAACGGAGGCGCTGAGGGTGAGTTATGTAGCATGAAATTGAGCTCGAACATCTGACTGTAGAGATTCATGAGCTTTCGCTTCATGCCATTACTTTTATGTATCGTTCTCCTTCGATTTTTACCTCCCACTGACACTTGCGTGTGAGGTCCTGTGTGTGTGTGTTGTGAGAGTCCAAGGGTGGTCCTCACTCTGGCCCCGTCCCTCCCACGAGGTCAGAGGTTCCAATGGGACAATTGAAGAGAGTTAGTGTGCCTATTGGAAAAGTCTAAAGATATTGGTTTGATCTTCCTTGCTCTTGCCTGTGTCTCTCTATCCATCTCAGTCTATCTCTGTGTATTTTTCTTTCTGTCTCTACTGTTCTGGCAGCTCTCTCTTTCTCTCTTTCTGCTTCCCACCTCGCTCTTTTTCCCATTCTCTATCTCTTTATTATAAAAATAATTACCGTTGTCTCTTCCTTTTTCTGACTTGTTCTCTCAATTTCATTTTATCCGGGTAATATTACAAATAAAGTGACCCAATATCAAGGAGGAGGAACACAAAAGTTGTATAAATATGTTTATTGTTTTCCATGTACATCAAACTACACTATGTGATTTTATTTCGTTTGTTTGCCTCTTCGAATTTGTTTGTTTTTTCTCATAAACTACACCAAATTTGACATCCAATGTCTTTTGTTTTATATACTAAGATTAGTTTGTGGTTACACGTGATGATTCTTAGTGACTTAACAGTTAATTTGATTATTTACAGCAATTTCTCTTTCCGGTAAATTTAACTCAATTGCTTGTTTTTTTTTTCATTTTTTGCTTTTAACACCTGCTGGACTTTATTTACAACACTAATGTCGGCTGATGTATACCAGAGGTTAGCAAATACAAAATTACATATTACAAAGCAAGGTGGTGGGGATGGTGGGAGGGGGGGGGGTTAGATGATTATGATTTATTTATAGCTTGGGGCCGGGGGTTACAGTTGATCTGTAGCTGTATCCTGCATCTTACACTGCATGATAACTGTACTTTGACAGTGTCTTATACCATACACGTGGTTACAGTGATAAGCCATTGAACAACAATGTTACTTATGTGAGAGTTACCTCACCTCTTGAAATAATTGTGGATATATATATATATATATATATATATATATATATATATATATATATATATATGTATATATATATATATACATTTAAATACTTTTGTATTTATTCAGTTTAAAGCTTCCAATTGATCGTTTTGTTTACATTATGTGTACACATTTCAGTTTATTGTCAGTATAGTCAGTATACATTGAAATATTACCGTACATTTGAGCCTTTGTTCAGTACACTGGGAAGCATCAATAAAGTGCATTAATGAGGTACATCAATGAGATACAACAATGAGGTACATCAATGAGGTACATCAATGAGATACAACAATGAGGTACATCAATGAGGTACATCAATGAAGCACACATCAATGAGGTACATCAATGAGGCACATCAATGAGGCACATCATTGAAGCACATCAATGAGGTACATCAATGAGGTACATCAATAAAGCACACATCAATGAGGTACATCAATGAGGCACATCAATGAAGCACATCAATGAGGTACATCAATGAGGTACATCAATAAAGCACACATCAATGAGGTACAACAGTTTGACACTCATTCTCTCGAGAATTATCACATGCAGCTCAGCCTTAATAACGAGCTTAGTATTAACATTATCAATAACGAGAACTAAAAAACCACAGCTGCAAATAATTACAGGAATTCAATGTTTTTTTTTTCACTTGATGAATTTAAATATTGTGTAAATGAACCAAAACGTCGAGTAAATGAATGCATCTTTTTGTAAATAAATGCAGACATCGTGCAAAGGAATTCAAACGTGTAAATGATTGACAATGACTTAAAATAGTATTTAATAAAATTCAAGAAAGTTTTAGTTTATCTCAAACATCTTCAATTAAAAATAACACTAATAATGATTGCAATGTTGATGATACATAAAAAAAATATCAATTACAATGATAATAAAATTGAAAATAATAATAATTACAATTGTATCATAATAATAACAGAGGAAAAAAATTCATTTGAATGTTTTCTTAGAGTGTATCCACTTATCTCCAATATTATTATTACAAAACATGACAATAAAATTCACAGTAATATTGTAACTGTATCAGTCAATAATTTTTTTCAGTGGCATGTGGGTTATGTAAACCCCAAATTGGATTTCATAAATTTGCTTGAAGACAAGGGAGAGAAATCGAGGGAAATCTTTAAATATCTCACGAGAAACAGTGTCATTATAAGAAGCAGATTGAGAGCTTTTCGGAGTTGTCTTAACGAGACCCTAATGACCAAACAGCATTTAAAAAGAGATGGAAAATGCTAAAACAAAACTCTAGAAGAAAATGTATGTGAAACTATCCCGGAGTCAGACTTCTCCTCTCTCTATGTTTGTAAATGTAGCAGCTTTCTGTCTGGGGAATCGAACCGTTACGAAAGAGAATCCACGTTCGCATTTCATGTCCCGTCCGCCAGACCAGTGAATTCTTAGGCGATCGACCCCCATACAACCTGACAAGCTCTTCACATTCTTATGCCATTAACCCGGTTATTTATAGATTTTCTTAGGTTGTTCAAGGGAAAATTGAGGAAATTTCCATCCAAATTGTCGTGGGTTGGCTGTAGGCGTTAACGTGGTTTGACTGTGGTTAACCTAAGTTATTAAAGCTACTTATCAATCAGCAAGTATACTTTAGTCCCAAACATATTCCAAGATTTTAGTGAGCCCTCGATACATAAAATATACATCCAAGTATATTCTGTGGAGACGTTGGAGAAGCATTGGAGAAGGAGAGGGACAATCTTGGGGGCGCCAAAGTGTGTGGATGTATAGGGTGAGTGAAAGATATAATTCACAAATCAAATCGAGTAAGTAATGATTGATCAATTGAGTTTGTATCCGGACAATGTTCTAGTAATTCCAATTCCTAACCACACTGAATTTTTTTTTCACATTTTAGGAAAAAACAAAAGACAAAAACGACACACATTTTAGATTTGTATATTGCTCAACTTCAGTCATTCGTTCCTATAAATATGAAATAAAAAGACAATTCCGGAGGAAATTTTGTCTAACAACATTATTTTGAATACGTCAGCTGATAATGATTCCTTTCTTGGCTTTCGAAGATTGTTCTCATCGGCCTATAACATACCATATTTTTGAGCTTCCCAGATGGAAAATAACATATTAATTCGATTAGACAACAAACGTTAATAAAGGTAAATAAACACAAGAAGCAAGGCAGAATGAATCGAGATAAAATGTCGGAACATTAATTGATCACCTGACCCATCAATTATTGAGTCACACCTTAGAAATATCGCCGTTTTCAAATATTACAAAAAAATGTTCTATTAATTTTTTTTAATGTGAGTTATAAAGCGTGTAAAGAAAACGACGGGTGTGTATAGGGAGCCGGTCGGCCGAGCGGACAGCACGCTGGACATGTGATCCTGTGGTCGTGGGTTCGATCCCAGGCGCCGGCGAGAAACAATGGGCAGAGTTTCTTTCACCCTATGCCCCTGTTATCTAGTAGTAAAATAGGTACCTGGGTGTTAGTCAGCTGTCACGGGCTGCTTCCTGGGAGTGGAGGCCTGGTCGAGGACCGGGCCGCGGGGACACTAAAAAAAAGCCCCGCAATCATCTCAAGATAACCTCAAGATAGCGTATTTATATTGGTATATTTTATTATCTAGATAAGCAGTGAGAAGTAGAGGTGCCATAGGCACAATCAGAGAGTACGGTATGAACATCAGAAGTCTATACATCTTCAATAATCTCCTTCCAAGCATTATAAATCTTGCCTGAACACTGAGGACGTCTTTAAGAAGCAATTAGATAGTTTCTGGAAGAAGTGTCGGACAAATCGAGTTGTAGTGGACATGTGGGCCTGCAGGCCGCTCCCAGCAACAGTCTGTTAGACCAAGTTACCACATGTCGAACCTGGTCCCCAGGCTGGGGGAGTATAAAGAAAACTCTGGACTCGTTTTGCTTTCTTACTTATCTTAGGTTAAGTAAATGTTCGCTTGTGTGTGTGTGTGTGTGTGTGTGTGTGTGTGTGTGTGTGTGTGTGTGTGTGTGTGTGTGTGTGTACTCACCTATTTGTACTCACCTATTTGTGCTTGCAGGATCGAGCAAGCATTGACTCTTGGATCCCGTGCTCCCGTGTATGTGTGTGTGTGTGTGCGCGTGTGTGTGTGTGTGTGTGTATGTCTCTCTACGGTATAATTTGAGGAGCACTTTTATATATAAAAATTTAATTAAATTTTGTAGCATCGTAATAAAGATTAGAATAATTTTCACCAACTCATTACGCGCGAAAGCACCCCCCCCTCCCCCCTCCCCCCCCCCCCACACACGCACTCACTCACACACACACACACACACACACACACACACACACACACACACACACACACACACACACACACACACACACACACC
>WNGS01169217.1:11689779-11701477 GCA_020271785.1 Procambarus virginalis
GGAGGGGCGGTAGGGAGAGAGGAATATTAAGGAAGGAAGGAAGGAAGGAAGGAAGGAAGGAAGGAAGGAAGGAAGGGAGAAAGATAGGGATGGAGGCGGGGTAGAAATGACTAATCCCAGTATATTGTGAGAAATGTATTAACATTATACATTCATCAATGAGTGATTGACAGACGAGAAGCTGTACCTCGCACCACGGCAACAACTGCCTGCACAAACTATCAGAAGCAATCACCAATTATATCCTTCCTAACCGACAGCCATTAAAAGTGGCATCTGTAATGTAATAGAAGAATAGACTAATCATGGTATTCTGCTCATCATGGGAATTATCCCCATCACCGATGAAGCCAACACGGTAGTTAAGGAAACAATGGCCTCAGAGGCCTTGTTTCACGCTCCAGCAGGAGACATTCTCGCTGCACTCTGACCCGAGGTCAAAGGCCTTGACCCTCCCAGTCACTTGGAAAGCTCTACAGAGGATTATGACCAGTGAAGGCTGAGCAATCAAATGAAAATCCTTCACACGAATTTGGACTCGTGCATCTCTGTGTTGCAAGGAGAATGTCTTTGCGATGCTCGGCGGCCGGCTGGATCTGAAGCCCAGAGGCTGCGTGGTGCTAGTGTTATCTTGAGGTTATCTTGAGATGATTTCGGGGGCTTAGTGTCCCCGCGGCCCGGTCCTTGACCAGGCCTCCACCCCCCAGGAAGCAGCCCGTGACAGGTGACTAACTCCCAGGTGCGTATTTACTGCTAGGTAACAGGGGGCATCAAGGCATCATCTCTACTCATTGTTTCTCTCCGGCGCCCGGGATCGAACCCGGGACTACAGGATTACACGTCCAGTGTTCTCTCCGCTCAACCACCGACTCCCGGTGGTGAGGCGAGTGAGCCAACACTGTCTCTACAGTCTGTTGCTGGCTACGGCTTCAACTCCTCCTGTTCCTGGGGTAATGCTTTGAAGGATGAGGTTCTGGAAGCCACCTCCATCCACAACTTTTAAGGCAGGATTCGACAAAGAATTCAAATGCCAAGTTGTATTGTGATATAACAGGTGTAACAAGGCTTGTAGGCGGGGTATCAAGAGCTTCAGCCCTCACTCTTACGTAATCAGTGTTAGGTAAGTGCCTCTCCCTCCCTCTTCATTGTATATCTTCACCCCGTCATACTTCTCTTCCTCCTCCTCCTATCCTATTTCCTCTTCTTCCTCTCCCACCTCCTACCCTTTCTCCTTATCCTCTCCTCCCCTTATCCTGGAACTCACAGATCCCAAGTGTCAAGAGTGAGACGATGGACTTAAGAAGCAGGTCGACTATGAAAGAGGATCTGGGGCGAAATCAGCTTAAATTATCACGGCTCTGACGACTTCATGGACACCGGCCCCAGTCGCCTGGGGGGGCGAAGGGGGTCCTTGGGGGGGATTTGCACCCTCCAGCTTACACACTTGAGCATCATTCTCCTGATTGGCCTGATTTGTCCCAGCCCTTTAATCGAGATTCTATTAATTAAATGTCTTCCAGGACGAACTCATAGCACTTCATATATCTATGTATAATTATATATATACATATATATATATATATATATATATATATATATATATATATATATATATATATATAAATATATATATATATATATATATATATATATATATATATATATATATATATATAATGAAAATGTTCATATTTATATGAACCTGCCTGGTACGGGACAGTAGGCTTTCTGCAGTTTTCTTTATTGTTATCTTAGAAAAAACACCGAAGACAGAGATTGAGAGAGAAAAAGATAAGAGGGGAAAAAGAGACAATGCAAATGAGCGAGAGATCTGCAGACTGAGTGAGTAAGACTGCACCTGCAAGGGAGTTCTTAGTGCAGACTCCTTCTATTGCAACGTCTATCATTGCTACTGGAACCATTCCCACTTGACAACATTCCCACTTGACAACATTCCCACTTGACACCATTCCCACTTGATACCATTCCCACTTGACACGATTCCCACTTGACACCATTCCCACTTGACACCATTCGCACTTGACACCATTCCCACTTGATACCATTCCCACTTGACACCATTCCCACTTGACACCATTCCCACTTGACACGATTCCCACTTGACACCGTTCCCACTTGACACCATTCCCACTTGACACCATTCCCACTTGATACCATTCCCACTTGACACCATTCCCACTTGACACCATTCCCACTTGACACCATTCCCACTTGATACCATTCCCACTTGACACCATTCCCACTTGACACCATTCCCACTTGACACCATTCCCACTTGATACCATTCCCACTTGACACCATTCTCACTTGACACCATTCCCACTTGACACCATTCCCACTTGACACCATTCCCACTTGACACCATTCCCACTTGACACCGTTCCCACTTGACACCATTCCCACTTGACACCATTCCCACTTGACAACATTCCCACTTGACAACATTCCCACTTGACACCGTTCCCACTTGACACCATTCCCACTTGACACCATTCCCACTTGACACCATTCCCACTTGACACCGTTCCCACTTGACACCATTCCCACTTGACACCATTCCCACTTGACACCGTTCCCACTTGACAACATTCCCACTTGACACCATTCCCACTTGACACCGTTCCCACTTGACAACATTCCCACTTGACACCATTCCCACTTGACACCATTCCCACTTGACAACATTCCCACTTGACACCATTCCCACTTGACACCGTTCCCACTTGACAACATTCCCACTTGACAACATTCCCACTTGACACCATTCCCACTTGACACCATTCCCACTTGACACCATTCCCACTTGACACCATTCCCACTTGACACCATTCCCACTTGACACCATTCCCACTTGACACCATTCCCACTTGACACCATTCCCACTTGACACCATTCCCACTTGACATCATTCCCACTTGACACCATTCCCACTTGACACCATTCCCACTTGACACCGTTCCTTTGACTTCCAATTTAGTGCTTGACTCTACCGCTGTTGATTGAGTGGCGCGGCGTTAGAGGTAACATCCATCTATCAGGCCAGCCAGAGGGAGCTAAGGCGCGTGCTGACACCACGTGCTGACACCACGTGCTGACACCACGTGCTGACACCACGTGCTGACACCACGTGCTGACACCACTTGCTAACACCACGTGCAAACACCACGTGCTGACACCACGTGCTGACACCACGTGCTAACACCACGTGCTAACACCACGTGCTGACACCACGTGCTGACACCACGTGCTAACACCACGTGCTGACACCACGTGCTAACACCACTGTAGAACTTTAAGAAGATACGTTGGCGGGTGGATAAAAGTTAACCGGGAGGTGAGAATGAAGCCCATTGTGCTACGATCGAGACCCTAACCCACAATGACCACCTGAAGAAACCTGAACTTCTGACACCTGGGGATAACTATTATCACTATCGTGGCAAACTAGTCAGAAGAGGAGCTGGGGACGAGATTTTTTGGAGGCAGTTACACAAGATCTGGGGACGAGATTTTTGAGGAAGTCAGGAAAAACAGCTGGGGACGAGATTATTGAAGCGAACCCCCACCCCACCTGAGAGGGGCTCGGGACGAGACATTTTATACGATACATGTGTATACCTATTGTACCCATTACCTACGCTACTGCTGTAAACTATTATACGTACTACAGTGATGTAGACTCTTAAGTCAGTGGTATACTGTACTAGAATATTTATCGAAAGGCCGGAACACCAACCAAAAAAAGCTGGAACACCAACCAAAAAAGGCTGGAACACCAACCAAAAAAGGCTGGAACACCAACCAAAAAATGGCTGAAACCCTCAACCAAAAAAAAAAAACCTGGAAGCACCAACCCAAAAAAAAGGCTGGAATAAACAGGTCTCCAATCGCCTCGTTTCCTATCGCACTGACAAACGCTTCTCTTGATCTTGTTCAACTCCAAGTACCGAAGCGGATCACAAGACCGTCGCAGAAAGATCTTGATAGGTTTTACATCCGGATAAACCTCTCGGTGGGAATCACTCTTGATTACCTCCAATTAAGGTCGGAACAGGCAAAAATAAGCCTCTTCTTCCCCCCCTCCCTCTCTCTTTCTCCTACATCCTCCTCCCCCTCTCTCTCATCTCTCCTTTGTGACTCTTCAGATTTTATGACCTATTCTTGAGAATCAATTATCTGCCTTAAATGACACTAAATTTGATTTGCTAATAAAGAATTTAATGAACGCCTTCACGTACGTTGTTCGGGGGAAAAGATGAATTAGATTTTTATGGATTTTTTTTTTTAGGGTAAAATAAATTAAGGAGGAGAAAATAAAAGTAGAAATTCTTAGACCCTTCCTTTGGTTTGTCTTGTGTACGATGTTAGTGTAAAATAGTCTGCATGATCATAAAGAATATATTATGGCTTAATTGGTTTACTTTATATGGGTTCCTGATTTTCATCACGACGCCTAATTATTTCTTTCAGAGTTTCTTTGGATAGACATAGAAACAGAGTGACAAACTTACAGACAGAAAAAAGAGAGACAGAAGTGGGGATAAGACAGATAGACAGACTGGCAGACAGAGACAAGCTGAGAGACAAATAGAGACACAGACAGCCGAAAAAAAAATATTAATTTTGAAAAAAGTACAAAAAAAAAAAGTTAAAACTAGTGATGTTTTCAGCATTATTTTCTACAGAAATCTGATTAAGTTATGTTTTTTAACCATTAAAATATTATTCAACTCGATTGTCAATCCCAGAACAACAATTACAGAGCACTGTGCTTCACGACGAAGCCTGGATAGTTTACATGATGATAAAAATATCCTCACTTGGCTCTTCAGGATTTGATTACGGGTTCTCAACCTCTTAATTAACTACTTAGTGAGATTGAGAGCATTCTAAGACGTGGACGATGAAATAGAGAACTTCCTAAGGGGAATGTGAGTCTGGAAGCCTGATTTTCACTCTGCTCAGTAACCTGATTTACACCTTTACTCACGTAACTTGAATTCCACCTCGCGCAGGTTTTGAGATAAATACCCAATTTAAGCATAATTACGAATGTTTGGACTTCCTGAATTGGTCCGAGTGAATTTTAATCATTATTATTTTTTATTTAGTATCCTGTTAATTGAAAATGTATACATTTCATGTGATAAAACAGGAATATAATTTTAAATTTACACGAAGCTGCATTCCAACAAGTTGAGGGTGCCAGGTAAATATACATATTTACCTACGCACTGGGTGCCTACACCTATTTACCTAGCACCTAGGCACCTTTACACTAGCTAGGTAATAAGTGACGCCCTGTTGTTAAGCGCGTTACCCTAAGTCGAGATTTGCGGACGAGACCTCGATAGACAAAACAGCGTGTTTATCTATTACAACGAAACTGACGACGAGGCTTACAGTACGCGGGGAAATAAACAAAGTTATGGATCAATAATGAGGTATACGACATTTTCTCAGTCGATTTGCATTTGTTCTGATTATGGACAAAACACGTAGTTAAGACAAGAAGAGCAACTTGGGCATGAAAGCTTCTCAAGATAGGAAAACCTGATCAGTTTCCATAGGAAGAAGAAACCAAGTCACAATATTGACTTGGAAAATGCAACATCGTTGCCACATGCAGAAGGAAAGAAAACGGGCGAATGATCTGCCATATTATCTTTCCGAATTTCAAGCATCAACCAGGAGTAACTGAGAGCGTGAGCACTGTGTTGGTGGCGAGGCCTCTCGTTTAGACCCCCCTCCTACAGGTCATGTGGCCTGAAACATGTGTCCTAAGTGATAACTCAGGCGAACACTAACTCTGACAACCACAACGAACAGCAGCCAAAGATACAACAGATACAATCACCAGAATTGTTAACGAGAAGATAAAAATATGACGCCGGTTCCGCTGCCCCTATGAAAAGTGACGCGGAACAGTGTAAAGTTGTGAAAATTTAATTACTGGAAACCTGGAGGGCGTTGAACCATGTTAGGGTGTATGCTTGAGTAGATGAGAGAGAGAGAGAGAGAGAGAGAGAGGAGAGAGGAGAGAGAGAGAGAGAGAGAGAGAGAGAGGATAGGAGAGAGAGAGAGAGAGAGAGAGCGAGACAGAGAGAGAGAGAGACAGAGAGAGACCAGACAGAGAGAGAGCAGAGAGTTTTTGAAACACGGCGAATAAATGAAGAGGTAATGTTATTTTTGTAAAGAAAGGTTGAATGTGTGTGTGATATGTTCAACCCAAAAATAGATTTTCAAACAAATCCCGGTTTCATTAAATAAAACAACGCCAGAATTGCAGAGGATAACACGAGTCGCTTTCTGTGATTACTCTCAATTGCTAAACAATATTCCACCTATGCCAATTGATTTCTTTTTTTGTGTTGGTTTTCCGATATTTGTATTTATTTGTAATATACTCTCTCTCTCTCTCTCGTCTCGCTCTCTGCTCTCGCTCTCTCTCTCTCTCTCTCTCTCTCTCTCTCTCATTCTCTCTCTCTATCACTTTCTGTGTGGTGCAAGTGGTTCTTGGCAGTTTAGTCAGTCTCCAGTGATGGCTGCAAGGCTCTCTACCTTGAACATGTTTTAAAGAAGTAAATACCAATATGATTGGCTCCACTAGTATAGAATATCTTTTTAGATATTTGTAGATAAAATTAGTGCTGTGAAATATTGCTAATAAAATAGTGCTAATGTGCTCCTATATTAGAAAATATTTTTATATAACTAGAACATGGAAAATTGTGTTGTAATTTCTTCAATAGATGAGAAAAGATCACAGTTGGCATCAACAGACGTAATTTGTATTACAAGCAGGTGGTCCAGCAGAAGTAAATAATTTTGCAAATAGTTCCATCGGAGAAAAATTGCAGTAAAAAGGCCACAGGAGATAAAAATAGTTTTTTAATAGCTTCAGCACCGGTAAAAATAATGAAATGGCTTCATCTTCGGAAATTGGTGCTGCCGATGGCTTCCTCTGAGGGAAGTGGAATGTTACGATGACTTTGTTAGAGGCGCAAGTGCTTCTGTATGTGAGAGGGAGAGACAGAGAGGAGAGAGAGGAGAAGAGAGAGAGAAGAGAGAGAGAGAGAGAGAGGAGGAGATTTGGTATTGAGGAGAGGCGACAGAGACAGAGACATCTGTTCTCCTATATACCACCCTATTAAAACATTTTTATAAATAGTTCCATCCGAGATAACAATTCCTAGTAGCTACACTATTAGAAATTATAATTTGAAAGCTAGAGAGAAAAAATACAGTTTATTGCACCACATGGCAGTAATTGCTCGTGTTTGTTGACTTGTAAAGTCTGTATGTAGATGCGTGTATTCGTGTGCACGCCTGATTTATAATTGGTTATCTGTATGCAAAGATTCATGATTCAACTTACCGTTTATTGACTAACAGGTTGTAAGTCTATATATGTTCCTGGCGCTGATTGGTTGTCTGAACGCAAGAGTCCTCATGAGAGCTAAACGCTGATTGGTTGTCCCGCGAAACACGGTGTAGGAAGTCGGAGCATTCATTGGTCAATTGTGTAGTCGTTTTAAGAGTTTCCTCGTTGAACACTTAATTAGATTAATTATTTTATTAGATTAATATTTTATTACTGAATAGTATTGTCAACTTTATGGAAAAATCGTTGCTCTTTTTAACTGGATGGAACAATTAATTTTATCGTACACATAAAGAATTCGTTTGTTTATAATTTACTATTAATGATTGTCAAAGTGGAATAAAAATACAATTTCTTGTTAGTAAGATCGTTGAGTAATTTTAAACTTAGAGAGAGAGAGACAGGAGAGGAGACAGAGAGCAGAGAGAGAGCGAAGAGAGAGAAGGCATTTACGAACACGGGGAGGTAGATGAGACGACAAAAACATCGCCCAGGTCAAAAGTCTGGTGACTGGAGGATAAAGAACAACACCACCATCGCCAGCCACCAGAAGCGAATCCCGACTCCACCAAGAATACATCTGACATTACATTTCCATAAGCAATCAATCAGCGGAGGAGTGTTTGTGGTGCGGAGAACCGCTGCTTGCTGCTGCTGCTAGCCTCACCTGCACTCACACTTCCTCACACCTCACACTGGAGAGACACCCCTCGACACTCACACTTCCTCACACCTCACACTGGAGAGACACCCCTCGACACTCACACTTCCTCACACCTCACACTGGAGAGACACCCCTCGATACCTATGCTTCCTCACACCTCACACTGTGTAGTGTAATGAAATGAAATTTTGGGGACCCCTCCTTTCTAAACATACCTAGCGTGTGTTATATCTTCCATATGCTCCTAGTTTAAGTTATATTTTCTAGATGTACCTAGCGTTAGGGAGCCGGTCGGCCGAGCGGACAGCACGCTGGGACTTGTGATCCTGTGGTAGTGGGTTCGATCCCAGGCGCCGGCGAGAAGAAACAATGGGCAGAGTTTCTTTCACCCTATGCCCCTGTACCTAGCAGTAAAATAGGTACCTGGGTGTTAGTCAGCTGTCACCGGGCTGCGTCCTGGGAGTGGAGGCCTGGGCGAGGACCGGGCCGCGGGGACACTATAAAAAAGCCCCGAACTCATCTCAAGATAACCTCAAGATAGCGTATTTATATTGGTATATTTTGTTATCTAGATAAGCAGTGAGAAGTAGAGGTGCCATAGGCACAATCGAAGAGTACGGTATGAACATCAGAAGTCTATACATCTTCAATAATCTCCTTCCAAGCATTATAAATCTTGCCTGAACACTGATGGACGTCTTTAGAAGCAATTAGATAAGTTTCTGGAAGAAGTGTCGGACAAATCGAGTTGTAGTGGACATGTGGGCCTGCAGGCCGCTCCCAGCAACAGTCTGTTAGACCAGTTATCACATGTCGAATCTGGTCCCCAGGCTGGGGGAGTATAAAGAAAACTCTGGACTCGTTTTGCTTTCTTACTTAGGTTAAGTAAATGTTCGCTGTGTGTGTGTGTGGTGGTGTGTGTGTGTGTGTGTGTGTACTCACCTATTTGTACTCACCTATTTGTGCTTGCAGGATCGAGCAAGCATTGACTCTTGGATCCCGTGCTCCCGTGATGTATGTGTGTGTGTGTGTGTGTGTGTGGTGCGCGTGTGTGTGTGTGTGTGTGTGTGTGTGTATGTCTCTCTACGGTATAATTTGAGGAGCACTTTTATATATAAAAATTAATTAAATTTTGTAGCATCGTAATAAAGATTAGAATAATTTTCACCAACTCATTACGCGCGAAAGCACCCCCCCCCCTCCCCCCCCTCCCCCCCCCACACACGCACTCACTCACACACACACACACCACACACACACCCACACACACACACACACACACACACACACACACCCACACACACACACACACACACACGCACACACTTCAGAACAATGTAGCCCAGTAATAGATGGCAATTTCAGCTTGTGAACGACACAGACACTCCACATACAAAGTGCCTTAACAATGGATTCCCCGAGCCAATAATAACAGTTAGACAACCCACCAAGACATAATAGAACCCCATGACAATAGACCAACTTCTATTGTGACGCTACTCTCACCCATAGCCTCACAATACCGGTGTTTTATTGAACTAACTCATTTGTAAACATTGGATATTGACGATATTAAGAACTAAAGAAAATCAGTTGGTTGAAACCCAGCAGGGTGCTGGGAACACTGTGACCACGCTAGGTGCTGGGAACACTGTGACCACGCTAGGTGCTGGGCACACTTGTGACGACTCTAGGTGCTGGGAACACTGTGACCACACTAGGTGCTGGGAACACTGTGAGCACGCTAGGTGCTGGGCACACTGTGACCACGCTAGGTGCTGGGAACACTGTGACCACGCTAGGTGCTGGGAACACTGGGACGACGCTAGGTGCTGGGAACACTGGGACCACGCTAGGTGCTGGAACACTGTGACGACGCTAGGGGCTAGGAGTGGAATGCTGGGACCACGCTAGGACTGAGGGTTGCTGAGGAAACAACGTCGCGTGTGGAACTACCTTGATGTACTCTCTTATCGATGCTTGAAGCGTCGAGCAATCACTCCTGGGCCCCGCCTGTCGACCGTCGATAATTCAGGGTAGTGGCTCCTTTCTCTTTTTTTTTATTAGCAGGCAAGATAGGGTTACCCGGCGAGACCCGGGTCTCGTTTCCCCTCTATCACACTCTCCTTTTTTTCATCTCTCCCCCCTCTCTTCCTCATTTTTAACTCGCTTCTACTATTTGTTCCCTCTCTGCTTTGTCCAAGTTCTTGAAGGTGGAATTTTTACCTTCCCGGGAGGTAAAGCCGGCTGGCCGAGCGGACTGCACACTGGACTGTGATCCTGTGGTCCCGGGTTTCGATCCCGGGCGCCGGAGAGAAACATTGGGCCGAGTTTCTTTCACCTATGCCCCTGTTACCTAGCAGTAAAATAGGTACCTGGGTGTTAGTCAGCTGTCACGGGCTGCTTCCTGGGGGGTGGAGGCCTGGTCGAGGACGGGCCGCGGGGACACTAAAGCCCCGAAATCATCTCAAGATACCTCAAGATAACCTTCCCTTTCATTCTCTACTGTATTTGAGACCTTTTTTGCTTCATTTCTTATAACCTTATATTTGTTCTGGTTAGTCAAGCAGTCATTCTCGATCATCTCTTGAGATGTCAGTTCTTTTTGCAGTGCAGTGCAGTCCTTCGCACTTCTGATTCGCTCCTCGTTAGCAAACATTGCTAAGTATATGAGGTGACTCGTTCTGTTTAATAGTTTACGTATAGGGAAGAGGATCTGTGTACCGCCCTGTGAGGTACTCCACACAATACCTCTTAGCATATACCGTTGTCTTCTTCCTGAAAGGTATACTCATTCATCCACTTTAGTGATCCTCCAGGTTTTTTCTTTTTTCTTTAACTAGAAGAAAACTAGCTAGAAAAAACTAGAAGAAAAAACCAGGTTTTTCTTCTAGGTTTACATAATGAAGGTCGTTTTATGAAGACCACTTATCAGTGGCTTTCTGGCAGTCCAGGAAAATGCGGTCTGCCCAGCTTAATGCGTGTACTCACCTAGTTGTGCTTGCAGGGGTTGAGCTTCGGGCGTTTGGTTCCGTTTCTCAACTAGTTGTAATTGTGTATTTACTATTTGTGTCTGCAGTGTGTGTGTGTGTGGTGGTGTGTGTGTGTGTGTGCGTGTGCGTGTGTGTTGTGTGTGTGTGTGTGTGTGTGTGTGTGTGTGTGTGTGTGTTCCACATAGATGTACTCACTCTGATGCACTTGTATGGACAGCTCGGCTTCTAGACTCGCTCTTAGATTAAGGCAATGACCCGGTTCCCATTTTTTTCCTGCATAAGGATTCTCGGTGATACTTCATTTGTAAATGTCAAGTTCAGTGGTCTGGATTTTTTGTTTCCGTGCTCCAGCATTTGACCCTAGTCTGTATACTTCAACTAGATATCTTTCAGCCCTTCGTAGGCGCGGACTCTCAGCAGATCTTCAGTTGATTCTCTCCAATTGCATACATTTGTTTTATTTTGCGGTTTGCTATCTATATCCCTGAATGATAGCTGTTCTTTCCTTTCGAACTCTTTCCTTTTTTCCTTGTCTGTTATTTCATTATTAGAAATGACATTAAATCTCGTTTAAATATCCACAGTAAAGAGCTCTGTTCAAGAAGTAACTTACGAATTTGCTTCGTAAGTTACAAA
>WNGS01169217.1:11737575-11749504 GCA_020271785.1 Procambarus virginalis
TGCTATTAAAACTACTACCAATAATACTATTACCACCATAATCTCAACTGTTATCAGTGAGTTTACATGCTATATACTATTATCATTTCAGATTCTTCTACCTCTACTACGAATTATACTGCTACTATTTGCACTCCCTTACTGCTTCCAGTGCTGTGAATGACACAGGCCAATGATTAGTTAACCACTAAAATTAACTAGCTTCAACACTGAGTAACCTCAAAGAATTGAACAAGCCTAAATAATTGAGCTAGTCTCAACAAACTAAATTAACCTCAAAGAATTGAACAAGCCTTAATAATTGAGCTAGTCTCAAACAACTGAATTAACCTCCAAGAATTGAAAAAGCCTCAAGAATTGAGCTAGCCTCAAGCAACTGAAGTTACCTCCAAGAATGAACAAGCCTTAAAGAACTGAGCTCAAGCAACTGAACTAGCATAAAAAAAACTGAATTTACAAAAATTTAACTATCGTCAAAAAATTTACCAACCATTTCATAACAGTTTCATGTAAGCTTTTACGATGATAAAAGTTATTTGTCCTATTGCTCAGAGGGCGAGGAAACATTTTTTACTACAGTATTTATTTTTGCCGAAACACTCTCCCCCTCATATTATTAAATCTTTTCTTTTGTTTGGATGTAGAGAGAGACTATGGTTATTGGTAATTTTGTAATAAAAAGTTACAAATAAGTACTTATTTATATATTTCCATTATTACTCTTTCGAGACAGGTCAGGCCAAGGGTAACCTTGCCCAGGAGAAGGGCAAGTTTCCGGTAGGTAGGGGGTGATTTAAAGTAATTTCGTGTGGTTGATGGGGGAGGCTCCCTCCTCGTAATTTACCTTCACCCGTAAGATGTGTTTACCTCTCAGTGACTACTGGGTAACTGGTAAACTAAGGTGCGGCTGGCAGGTGTTTACCAACATGTAAACCTAGATAATGATGACATCAAAAAGAGGGTTAAGTGTTGAGTAATTTAAACAATATATATATATATATATATATATATATATATATATATATATATATATATATATATATATATATATATATAGATATATATATATACGTACCGCATCCAGTTATAAGAGGTCTGAGGAGTTGTAAACTAGTAAGCATGACCTCGTTCGAGTCACTCTAAACGTGAATCAGTTTAGGTAAACGCACACAGACACACACACACACACACACACACAGACACACACACACACACACCACACACACAGTGATACTAACATCACAGCCACCCTCTCTCTACCCGTCCCTTTCCCTACTCTATCCCACTCCCTGTTGTCATCCCTCCGCGGCCTTATCCCTTTCCTCCTTTATCTACACTTCCTCCTCCTCCTCCTTCTCCTCCTTCTATTACTCTAATTAAGTTACTTATTACGGAGGCTGCGTCCCCCGCTCCTCCTCTACCTGCTCTGGTTACTGTCATCGACTCCCTCGTCTCTCGTCGCGGTTATCGCCGCTACGTATGGTAATCCTCTCTGTGTCATGGTAATCGCTGTTGGTGCTTGTCGGGGCCGAGGTCAGAGCGCTCGCTGCTTCCTTGGTCTTTTATATCTGTATCTTTGTTACCGGGACCCGAGTCGTTGTGTGTCAATGTTTATCCTAGTGTTACCGGGACCCGAGTCGTTGCGTGTCAATGTTTATCCTAGTGTTACCGGGACCCGAGTCGTTGTGTGTCAATGTTTATCCTAGTGTTACCGGGACCCGAGTCGTTGCGTGTCAATGTTTATCCTAGTGTTACCGGGACCCGAGTCGTTGTGTGTCAATGTTTATCCTAGCGTTACCGGGACCTGAGTCGTTGTGTGTCAATGTTTATCCTAGTGTTACCGGGACCCGAGTCGTTGTGTGTCAGTGTTTATCCTAGTGTTACCGGGACCCGAGTCGTTGTGTGTTAATGTTTATCCTAGTGTTACCGGGACCCGAGTCGTTGTGTGTCAGTGTTTATCCTAGCGTTACCGGGACCCGAGTCGTTGTGTGTCAGTGTTTATCCTAGCGTTACCGGGACCCGAGTCGTTGGTGTCAGTGTTTATCCTAGCGTTACCGGGACCCGAGTCGTTGGTGCCAGTGTTTATATCCTAGTGTTACCGGTATGTTAGTCAGTGAACGCTTGTGTGTGTCCCAGATATTAAAATACATTATTGGACATTGGTTTCGTCAGAAGTTCCATATGTCAGATATACGACATATGAAACTTTGACTTTTCGAACTTTTGAACTTCTGACTTTTCGTCAGAAGCGACATATGACACCATATGTCGCGTGATGGTGTTATTGTTTACTACAAGACGATCCCAACTACATCAAAAAAGGATCCATTTTTTTGTATATATAAAACTGCCACCAAAGTAGTGTTACACACACATTTATTAACATCTAAAGTAATTGGGATCCAGTTGTAGTAGGAAGATACAGATCAACGGAAGACAGTAAGATTGTCTGCCCTAGGAACAGGGAGCCGGGTCCCCAGAGTTAGGGTCTGTACAAAATCTATTTTTGAACAAGAAGTGTGAGGTATATTTTCGTGAGAGTAATATTTTATATCATTATCTTATGATATTTTTATACTAAAAATATATTTTGTCTGTCTCGTATTTTTCTGTGTTTCATTTTTTTTTGTATTTGTTCCCTAAATCCCTCAGTTAGTACATTCATTGTATAATGTATTATTCACTTGTAATAAGTCAAGCATCCCTTGGGAAATTACTTCTGTGTGACTGAACTGTGAGTCAACATCCCTCACTCACACCTCACCTTTCACGAGTCTCCTTCGTCCCCAATTCGCACTCTCTTAACCATCCTCATTACCCTCACTTACAACCTTCCTCACCTCACACTTTTCCTCACCATCCTCACTCACTCGCTGCCAAGTGTGTACGTTGCCTGTCTATATGTCTGAGAACAGCTGCCCACAGAAGGTATTCTCGTGCGTCGATATACTTGTGTAGGCGTCAAGAGTAACTACTTTTCACCAAATTAATCTGGGTATTAATTCTAATGCTTGCATAACATATATTAAGCTCTCAATTAGAATATAATGCCACAATATCACCGTTTTTTTGCGTTTTGAAGTGCAGTGAATCGTGCATTCAAGTTTTCCCTGCTTGATGTTCCATGATTCAGTGAGATCTGTTGGAATTCAGTAACGTGATTCAGTATGGATGAGGGATCCATCTAGCAAGATATTCATGTCTAAATAATAGACAAATTCTACGCGTACTGAAGCCCCGTGATTGAAGCATTCTGTTTCAATATGTAAATGAGTGTGTTAATGATTAATTTTGGATTCAACGTCGCTGGGTGCTGTAAATTTAGTGGCTGAGGTAACATGAGCTGTATATTCATACATGCGGATGTATAATACATGCAGATTAATTCTTTGTATTTATTAGAGTGTATAATCCCAGAATCATGTAAGCATTTCCTTTATTTCAGTAATTCATGTTCATATAATAATGTTTTCGAATTGTCGTTTTTTCCTTCCTTCCTTCCTTCCTTCTTGCTTGTCTATTATTTCATTCATTCTACCCTTACCACATTTCTTTCCATCCCGTTCATTTCCAATTTCAGTTTATCATTTAAACATTTCTCGTGTTGAACCTTTAACCTGTTGCTGAACCCTGTTAACCTGTTGCTGAACCCTGTTAACCCTGTTGCTGACCCTGTTAACCTGTTGCTGAACCCTGTTACCTGTTGCTGAACCCTGTTAACCTGTTGCTGACCCTGTTAACCTGTTGCTGAACCCCTGTTAACCTGTTGCTGAATCCTGTTAACCTGTTGCTGAACCCTGTTAACCTGTTGCTGAACCCTGTTTAACCTGTTGCTGAACCCTGTTAACCTGTTGCTGACCCCCGTTAACCTAATGCTGACCTCCGTTAACCTGATGTCCCATTCTATCCCATCTTAACCCAACCTATCCAAATTTAGCCTAACTAAGCCTGACTAACCCTAACCTAACCCATTCTAACCCAACCCATCTAAACCCTTTCCAACTCAACCCAGGCCAACCCATCCTAATCTATTCCAACCTATCCTAACCCATTCCTATCCATCCCAACCCATTTTATCCCGCCCAATGAGTTGTACCGTTATTACCACGCTGTAGAGAACGAGTTTGTCGTACCACCACCACCAGCACGACATTCGTGGACCTGTTTACCACCACCTACCTGCTACGGGCTCACCATAGCCCGTGCTACTTGGAACTTCTTGTTCCAGGTAGCGAATCTTTAACAACAACAACAACCACCTACCTCACCCACCTGTTGCTGGGCATCAATAGTACAGTAGGTGAGCCTAATTAGAGGTGGAGGTGGAAAAGAAATAGGCCGCCAACGTCCCCCAATTATTGGGACCTGTGTCTCCACTATCGGCACCTTTGTCGTGAATATTGGTATCTGCGTCACCCAATTATTGGTACCGATTATTGGTACTTGCTTGTTCAATTATTGGTACCTGCGTCCCCATTTATTGGTGCCTGCGTCCCAATTTATTGGTATCTGCGTCCCCATTATCAGTACATGCATTGTGGAGGAAATTGAATGTTTTTTTTTTCCGTAGCTGGGATCGTAAGCTTTCTCAACGGTACGAGGAGGTTGTCTTCTTGGTAGTAAGATCTTGTTTGACTCTTACGAGAACCTCTTTATGTTTTTTTTTAAATAATATTTTCCAATTGAATCAGTTAAATTTGTGTAAGACATTCTCACGTTGCAATTTAACTTGAATAAAAGGACAATTATATTTACAAGCACTAATTACAGGAAAATCTTTTCAATTTACTGCACTTTTTTACCCTAACACGGAGCAGTTATCAGATGTTAATAAAAGGGCTGACTCCATTAGAATTAATTCTGATAAGTGGATCACGACATTGTGGGGCACTTGACTACTGTCGTGTCAAGAGAGTAATGGCCTGGGGAAGTTATGATCTACCACACGCTCGATCATAACTTCTACTCTAGACGATTGTAGAGCTCGTGTAAGTTATGCCTACTGTGACTTCATCACTTCCTTATCTCTAATGGCACCTAAACATCCTTTGGATCGACTGGTTATAACTGATAAACCAAGAGTACATGTTTTTGGATAAATAATAATTTACATCACTCTTATTTTTTTATATTATTATTATTATTTCAAATGCTTTTGATATCGTAGTTAAAGTGTCGTCTCTACAGTGAATAATGTATTAATTAAGCTACTGTCAAGAAATCATATATTACAATATATCCATTTTTATTGCTTTTTACATACGCCTTTTTTGTTTTATTTATTTTTCTTTGAAGTTCTTGGAATATCTTGACAAATGATCCATTTACACAAAAAAAGGAGAATCGACAAGTTCACCAATCCATGAATTGCCTATATTCTTCCTTGAAAACAGTGGCCCCTTGTCTTATAAGTTGGTCGTCTGTCGCCACACATGTCTTCAGTTTGGGTCAGCTTTCAATCACCGGAGAATGATAACTTAGATCTTTCCTTTATAATATTGAAAGAGTGCAAATTAAGACATTAAAGCCTATATTTCTTGCTGTGAATATTTTCGCATGACATTTTTATGTTGTAATGGGGCTGTAGCCCGCCATTCATTATTCTGGTGCTTGCTTTGTTTACTGTGTGTGTGTGTGTGTGTGTGTGTGTGTGTGAGCACGCGTTGTGTTTGACAAAATCACCAAATATTTTTTTCCGTCAGAACACTCCACGTCAGCACAACATCAGAGAAAAAGCAATAGCTCATTTTCTTTGGTTGATTTAATCATATTGTCGCGTTGCGTTTGAGATTTGTTGTATATAACCTTCCATCTGCAACTGGACCTCTGAGACGACCGAGAGGTCCGTGTCCGTGTTGAAGGTAGAGAGGATGTACCCAAAAAATATTGGCACATATGCAAATGGAATGTAAAAATCTATTTAGATTTAAACACATTGGCAGAGAAACATCAGTAAAAAAATGGAATTGTAAATATAAATGAAAATAAATATTGTACACGGAATTGATCAATAAAATACAACGACGGTTAAAAAGATATTGCCAGAAAAAAAAACAGCCATAGGAACATGGACAAGACCTTTCGTACAAAAAAAAGAATAATAACCCGCAGTAAAAACAAATAAAAGACAAAAGCCACAACAATAGGACGATAAAAAAGGGGCAGCAGCACTAGCGTGAGCGAGACGAAAAGATATGAAGACATTGGGAGGCTCGTATTGTCCGGACAGCAAGGTCTTGTAGCCGAGGTAAGGCGCCTCTTACCCAACAACGCCAACACCGGCTCACATCTGTCTGAAGAAAGGAAAGACACGAGAGCCAGAAGAGCAAGAGCAGAAGTAAAGGCGGTGATGAGACATAGAAAGAAAGAAATAAGCCTTGTTGCAAGGGACTTCGAAACCTCCTGCTCACATAACGAGCTTCGGGTTTCCACATTCAAGCAGTGTTACAAGGCCCTCGAAGCCTTGGACTGCCCTAAATAACCTCGAGCTTCCACTTTCACGCATTATTACAAGGACTTCGAAGCCTCGAACTGTCATAAATCACATCGGACTCTTACAGGCAAGCAGTGTTGGAAGGACTTCCAAGCCTCGAACTGTTACAAGAAACCTCGGCCTCCGTACATAAAAGATCTTGCTTGATGATAGCGTAGGATCGGTGTCCTCAGTCTCCTTCCTGGCGGTGCTTGTGTTCTTAGTGACCCCATTTGGGGCTGGTACTGCCGGAATGTTATGGAGCCGGTGAGAACGCCTCTGCTGGCGCGTTCTCTACACAAATACATGCAAGATAGACAAAAATAAAACATGAAATGCTGCAGTGGTTTGGTTGTATTTGACAGGGAATAAATTTGATGAACTATATATACAAAAAGTAATATACAATGCTGATGTGTGTAGGTAGAGAGGCATGAGCAATTACATTGTTGAATTTCTTAATAATTCCTCCCACTTCCTCTTATCCACCAATTCTAAACACACACTTCACAGTACTTAGAACCACTTACAGAAATTACACGTCCCTGTTAAGTGCCACTTTTGGAGAAGCAAGAGTATTGCTGTTACAGTCTTGGATACTCTTGTTGTGCTGAGCTGTGCTAGTGTGACGAGGTATTGTGCTGTGCTGTGCTGTAGTGTGCTGTGCTAGTGTGACGTGGTATTGTGCTGTGCTGTGCTGTGCTGTGCTGTATTGATGTGACGTGTTATTGTACTGGGCTGGTGTGTCGTATTGATTTATTGTGTTGGTGTGTCGCGTTAATATGTTATGCTAGAATTAATGTTCTAATGTTATTTTGTGCTGGAGCGACACGTGTTATTTTACAGCATTCGAGTGAATTTTCTCCAGGTAACATGTGCTTGCAAGAGACCATGCAGGGACAGAGCGCCCTTCCCCTTGGGAACACACAGGTGTTCATCTGAGCCTGCCGGAGGAACGTTGTAGTGGACATGGAATCTTTTATTTCAACCATGTTTCATCTACTGGAATTCCACTTCAGCCTCCGCTGCGGGAGACGACTACACACCTCAGCTGGAGAGTATTTAGTGCATGGATTTCCGTGAGCAGTATTTTATCATGTGGATTGGCTCCACATTTTCTTCATCCTTTTAATGTGCGACGCGGACGTCATCTTGTGAAGGGGATATTCCTTAGCCAACTTTAAGGGGGAGACCTCATCCTTTTGGTGAAGAGTTTGTGCATTTCAGATATATAAAGCGATCCCCTGTCGTATTGAGACTGCTCTCGTGTTGTTGTAAATGCGTTTACTTGGGACGTTGATGGTAGTGACCTTCCTGGTAGCAACCATATTCGAATTCTATCCCCCATGCATTGTGAGGTTGACCTGCATCTTGTATACCCTTGAGGACCCTCGGTGGAGCTCACTGACCTCGATTTTTAGGCTCTGAGCTGGTTGCCTTTTGAAGTCAATAATATTAATATGATAATTTTATAGTTCTTTTCAATGCACGACCACTGTAGCTGGAATGAAATCAATACGCAGGATGGTATATACAGGATACGTTCAGTCCCTTAGTGGAGCAAGGTTTAAATTTTTTTATTATTAAAATTTTTAGATACCGTCGCATTTATGCAACAACACTGAACTGTATGGAAGGTTATAAGCTAGTTATGTGTTACTTAGAAATCCCCGCTCTCGAAGCGCCTGCCTAGTACTACATGGAGCAAAGTTGTAACTACTCTCCACTTGAGTCACATCATCACCCACTTTGGCTGGGTCGTGGAGAACTCTCGATACACTTTGTGGTGCCTTATTTGTGTCCATAATATATTCATCAACACCTTCATCTTTAGTTTGTGAACGCTAAAGATCTTCTGCAAATTTCCACTTTGCTTTCCTAGTGCAGATAAAGTATTATGCTATTAGTCCACTCTCTCTCTCCCTCTTTTCCTCTTTTGTGTGACGATCAGCTCTAGATTTGTTGGTTAATCATTTCCTCTTCTCCTTTCTTTCCTTACATGTTGTCAGGAGGATTCAAGCACTTCTACGAGCTTCGTTCCATGTTGTCTTCTCCTCTTTGGTTCATTGTTCCCCAGTCAATTTGTCCAATCAGTCTCACTCAGCTTCTCTAGTATGGTCTCGCTTGACAGTGTCTGCAGGAAAGTGAGGTCTAGCTATTTATGCCCCGTCTATTAGCCTTGTTGCACCTGTTGCATTATTCTTTAACTACCCTGTCATTCGAAATCTTTGTTGTGGAATCTGGCCTTAAAGTTGAAGACAGAGGTGGCTATCATAACTTCTTCGCTCAGTGCATTTCCATTTGTTGACCACTTGAATATTTCCTTACATTTAGTCAACTCGAAATAGTGTGTGTGTGTTTGTGTGTGTGTGTGTGTGTGTGTGTGTGTGTGTGTGTGTGTGTGTGTGTGTGTGTGTGTGTGTGTGTGTGTGTGTGTGTGTGTGTGTAGTTCTAGAAAATAAAAAGTATGAATAAATAATATTTTTAAGTTTATGAAAATCACCAAAGGCAGCGAGACCCAGGCTGAGCTGACTCATGGAAGAAATTGTAAGCACTTAATACTGCCTGGCTCTTATAATGAATCATAATTTATTCAGCTTGTGTTTGCAGTTATAGGCAGACTTCTCGTCGACGGTGTCTTTGTCTAGTGTGTTCCAACCGAGCACCTCACTTTGTACACAGCTCATTCCTCCACCATTTCTTCTAGATTGCTTTTTATTGCATGTTAATTTGTTGCCACATCACGTGTACATCCACTGGTACTGATCGGTATAGCGACAGTGCTGATTCTTGCAGGATCGGTTTTCGATCCCCGTGGGTCCATGAAGTTAGACCGTTCTCATTCCCCCTTCCATGGGCAATACGGTCATAATGGGTTTGAGATTTCTCCTGACAAATGGCTTACCTTCCACGTTAGTTTGTGATGTGTTGCCTTGAACCGCTAAGTAAATATTCCTTGGACTGGACGGTCGTTCAATCCCCGAACGTCCAAGCGATTGGGCACCATTCCTTCCCTCCAGCTATCCTTGATCCCTTATCCACTGATCCCTTACCCACCTATACCTTCTAAGTGCTATATAACCAAACCAGCGTAACGCTTTCTCCTACTAATTACTTTATTACCTCCCTTACCTTATTGTTTCAATTATCACTTCTTCCCACTAAAGGAAAATAATTCCACCTTCTTAAGTCTGTCGCTGTAATCATAGATTGTTCTAAAGATTCACATTTGTTCTTCAGTGTATTAACTCAACCTTGCTAGTCAACCTAACAATGCATGGATTGCATAGTGTGTCCCTGCACTCCAGGTGCGGCGGCTGCTGTTGCATACAGACCTTGGGGGGATATAATGAACGCTTGTTTGTTGCAATCTTATTGATGGCTCTTAGTTTTCTCGAGACATTTGCAAGAATTACTTAATTTTTTTTATTACTGCTATTGAAAGGTAACTCTCGAGGTTACGTGACGAATTGCTGCACAATTATGCCTGTTGTGGTGCGTCGGGCATCACTGTTCACAGTAGTTTACTACGGTGTATTGAGGTTCATGGTTCACGGTAGTTTACTACAGTGTATTGAGGTTCATGGTACACAGTAGTTTACTACGGTGTATTGAGGTTCATGGTACACAGTAGTTTACTACAGTGTGTTGAGGTTCATGGTACACAGTAGTTTACTACAGTGTATTGAGGTTCACGGTTCACAGTAGTTTACTACGGTGTATTGAGGTTCATGGTACACAGTAGTTTACTACGGTGTATTGAGGTTCATGGTACACAGTAGTTTACTACGGTGTATTGAGGTTCATGGTACACAGTAGTTTACTACGGTGCATTGAGGTTAACGGTTCACAAAAGTGATTTAACTTAAAGATAAACTATTAAAGCTACTATGTAATCGCATGCAAAGATAATTAATCATTTCTTAGACACGAATTACTTCTAAATATTACGAGCCAATATTTTTTTCCCCCCTTTTGTGTTCTTAAATGTTTACGGTACTTTGTGTGGTTCACGTTTTGTGGAGCTCTGAGATAAGTTTATTAGTTCGATTTTTGTGTGTGAATTAGAGGTACAGCGGCACTCGGAGAGCTCCTCCACACACTCCTGTGTGTGATGGTAGTGCTAACAGCAGTGATTTTCTTCTCTTGGCTTTTCTTGCTATCATTTCCTTGTACAAAACTTTCCATGTTATCTTGATTCGCTTATATTGAATTTAGAAACTTATGTGTATAATGCGATAATATATATATATATATATATATATATATATATATATATATATATATATAATATATATATATATATATATATATATATCAGAGAGAGAGAGAGAGAGAATAAATCCTTTCTTCTCTAGCTTATTAAGTGATGTATAACCAAATGATCACAGCACAAAACGGCGTCATTTAACATCAATTGCTCACTAATTACATGCTCTACAAGTCTTAATTGATTCGAACTCTCTAAATAATGTTTGTTCATTATGTTACAAACACAATCATTTCTCTTCGTCCGCTGATGTGTAGTCAGCGGACGAAGCAGAAGGCTGAGAGGCGCTGGATCGAGGGATTTATCGAAATGTTAAAAATATATTAATTGTTGTATTGGGATTTGTGTGCCTGGGGCCCGGGTGCCGGAACCTGTTTGGCTATTCAACAGTGTAGGTACTCACCTAGTTGTGCTTGCGGGGGTTGAGCTCTGGCTCTTTGGTCCCGCCTCTCAACTGTCAGTCAACTGGTGTACAGATTCCTGAGCCTACTGGGCTCTATCATATCTGCATTTGAATCTGTGTATGGAGTCAGCCCCCACCACATCACTGCCTAGTTCATTCCATTTACTAACTAGTCTGACACTGAAAATGTTATTTCTAATATCCCGTGGCTCCTCTGGGTACTCATCTCTACCTGTGTCCCCTTGTTCGTGTTCTACCCGTGTTAAATAGCCCATCCTTGTCTACCCTGTCAATTCCCAAGATAATCTTGTATGTGGCGATCATGTCTTCGAGCTCTTCTGTCTTCCAGTGTCGTGAGGTGCATCTCACGCAGCCTTTCCTGGTAACTCATGCCTCTTAGTTTCTGGGACTAGTCTAGTGGCATACCTCTGAACTTTTTCCAGTTTCGTCTTGTGCTTACAAGATACGGGCTTCATGCTGGGTCGCATACTCATGTAGCATACGCATGTGTGTGTGTGTGTGTGTGTGTGTGTGTGTGTGTGTGTGTGTGTGTGTTGTGTGTGTGTGTGTGTGTGTGTGTGTGTGTGTGATACCACCACTACAGATAACACTACAATCATCCACAGGAAAGATATTAATAACATATTTTAATTGAAATACATCAACACTTTTATAAAGTGTGAGAGATTTGCAACAAACGTATTTATAAGTCCATAAGTAGAAGCCGATGAGAAAGATGGAAGCAACAATGCATTATCTGTTGACATTCATTATTCCGTCACTT
>WNGS01169217.1:11756992-11774107 GCA_020271785.1 Procambarus virginalis
TTTTTTTTATCTCTACCTCTTCGATATATATATATATATATATATATATATATATATATATATATATATATAATATATATATATATATATATATATATATGTATGTATGTATCTACTAAATACCGTTGTTTATTTTTGTGTACGTGTTCTCAACCCTGCACACGTATGGGGAGGTTGAGCATCCCAGGTGCTCTGGCTAGTGTGTGTTCTAGGATTGCTCTAGTATGTATATATGTTCCAATACTACTCTCGTGTATTTTCTCGAGGTTGGTTCATTGACTAGAGCAAACTTGGAACACATAAACGCTAGAGAGAGAGCACCATGTGTTCCCATTTGCCCTGTACAGCCAGCCCGTTCTCACTATTGTAAAAGTTTCAATTTAAAGTGTTTTCACCTAACCAGAATTATTCGCTTCTAAGCAACCCATTTAACCTATGGAGACCAATAGGTTAGGTCGAAGCGTCAATACACAGGGTTTTTTAATTTCACTAAAACACCTGCATTCGACGCTGGAGTGTAGCGTGAACAATGCGGTGCATTCAGTATGAGGACAGGATGGCATAGGAGCCCCGTATGTAGATGTATGTACTCTGCACGTGTTATCACACGCCCAATTAAGGAATTTTACCCGGAAGATTTTAAGGCCGACGTCAGCCATTACACCGGAAGTTATCAAGCAGGCTTTAAATCGTCTCTTTAATCAGGCTAATCTCTTGATCGGGGACGAGCCGAGCGGCGGCGTACATGGGAACTAGTCACTACTCACCAAAGAGGAGTGCAATCTCGATAATGATGATGTAGGCAGGAGAGAGATAGGAGAGAGAGAGAGAGAGAGAGAGAGAGAGAGAGAGAGAGAGAGAGAGAGAGACAGACAGACGACAGACAGACAGACAGGCAGACAGACAGACAGACAGACAGACAGACAGACAGACAGACAGACCTGGCGGACTATTAGAGTCTATAACTTGCTATGTAAACCAGAATGGTGTCAGCCTGTTAACAGTAGTCAGCAGTCTTCTATTCGTGCACCCTCCTGTGATATATTTTTGATGGGCCAATCAGAACCTACAAAATCTGATTTTGGTGTGTTTTGCAAGGTAATGAAGACAACATAATAGATGGGACAAGATATGTGATGCCAGCCACCCTTCACTTGCATAATAGCTGATGACAAGAATAGGGAGGAACGTTTTATCACTGTCAAGCATAGGACAGTAGCAAATTTAATTAGCTATTAATGTATGGTATTTTTTAATAAGTACCAGAATGGAATGAACAGCTGTCTTGTAAATGTCAATTATCAAACGCTGCCAAGATAGCTTTGCAAGACGTTCGACAATCTCTTCAGATTCAACAGATATTTCGTTTCTCCGTTACATCAGATGATTCAGTTTGGAAAACATTACATTTGGTTACCAGATTCACGAAGCAGTTACGCAAACACTTACGAACCTGTACATCTTTTCTCAATCTTTGGCGGCTTTGTTTACAATTATTAAACAGTTAATGAGCTCCGAAGCACCAGGAGGTTGTTTATAGCAATAACAACAGTTGATTAGGAAGTTTTCATGCTTGTAAACTGTTTATTAAATGTAACCAAAGCCGTCAAAGATTGAGGAAAGATGTACACGTTCGTATGTGCTTGCGTAACTGCTTCGTGAATCTGGCCCCTGGTATGTAAGTGCTTGCGTAACTACTTCGTGAATCTGGCCCCAGCAATGTATATAGAACCCGTCTATGGAACTTCATTTTGAACTTTGATTTTTGTTTTCTTTCCGAAAGTTTTCACGATTTAGTGTACAGCTTTACCTTTAAATTGTTCTATTTTAAAACAAAATATAAAGGATCGAAACAGTGAATCTAATTCCCAGCATCAGAACTAATCCTTTCGAAACCGATTTTGTTGAAAGATGGAGAACAAGGTTTTTTTTTTACCGAGAGTTTCCATACCTTTTGGAATTTTGGGACCAGGTATAATAGTGGTATGGGACTCGATCAATTAAAAAAAGGTGTTGTTATATTAGAATTATAACTATCACTGTCAGTAACTACACCTCGATTCCATATTTTTTTTTTACACAGAAACAAAAGCAAAAGTCTAACCATTTGTAGCTAACTTCTTTATTTGTGATTTGCCGTTTTCATGTAAATATGTTAAAATTGTAATGAATTTATTTCATATATTCTATTCCCAGCAATCCATACGTAAAATAAAACCAATCTATTGGTATCGTCTGAAGTCACGCTAGTAGTAGTAGTAGTAGTACCTAATAGGACCGGATATATTAGCATGAAGTCATGCTACTCATGCTAGTAGTACCTAATAGGACTGGTTATAATACTGATGATTTCGACAGGCTGGGGAAGGGGCGTTTGAGGACGTAATGGGTATTCCATTTGGAATCTGTAATCGTAAAAATGTTTAGAACCCTTGGCGTAGAACGAGGGGAGAAATAATTGTTTACAAATGGATGTAATAAAATTATAAAGGGGATGAGAACAGGGTGCTGAAAGTTTCAAGATAAAGAATGTAGCAATGAATTTAAAATTAAACAAATTTAGATTCAAATAGGAATTAAAACAAAATTGGGTTTGGTAGATAGGTGGAATATAAAAGATTTAGTAAGATTGATGATTCTAACACGAATCTTCTCAATATTTCTTATGTTTTTCTTCACTGTCGAGGGAAGTTGAAAAATTAACTCTCCAAATTTAATTTTCACAATTAATGGTCTGACGTCTAGAGATGCGTTTCGCAAGGCATTTTCAAAGACAAATTTTCCATGTTCTGCCAACTCTTATATTCGCTTGGGGTGAGGTGGTACAGGACGCGATTGAGATGAACAAGTGGATGAATGGCATAATGATTATTATTAATAGGCCATTAAATACCTATGTTCTTACTCCTCCTCTCTATGTGGTGGTTCGGGATCTTGACGTGGGTAGAATGTAATTATGTGTTAATTGAATGTTGATTGCTGGTCTTGACTTTTTGATGTGTAGGGCCTCGCTGATGTCCAGTCTTCTATTGTCGTTATTCCTGTCGATTATATCAGTATTGCTTGTTAAGGTTTCAATGGTGATGGTCTGATTGTGAGAGGAGATTATGTGCTCTTTGATGGAGCCCTGTTGCATGTGCATTGTTAATCGCCTAGATAGAGACGTTGTTGTCTTGTCTATATACTGAGATCTTTGGGGCTGACAGTCCCCAAATGAGCATGTGAAGGCATAGACAACGTTGGTCTCTTATAAGCCGTTCTGTTTGGTGTCTGGAGAGTTCTTCATAAGTAGGTTGTTGGTGTTCTTGTTTTTGTAGTAAATTGTTAATTGCCTCTTCTCATTTGTGTCTGTGGGGATAACGTTCCTGTCAATTATATCTTTCAGGACTCTTTCCTCCGTTTTATGAGCCGTCGAAAAGAAGTTCCTGTAAAACAATTTAATTGGAGGTACAGATGTTGTATTAGTTGATTCTTCAGAGGTTGCACGTCGTGTCACCTTTCTTTCAAAGACTTCTTCAACATAACCGTTAGAGAAGCCATTGTTGACTAGGACCTCCCTTATGCTACTGAGTTCCTCGTCGACCTGCTTCCAACCATAGCTGTGAATGAGAGCCCGGTCGACGTAAGCGTTGATAACACTCTGCTTGTACCTGTCCGAGCAGTCACTATTAGCATTAAGGCACATTCCTATGTTCGTTTCCCTTAGAATAGACTGCAGTGTGGAAGCCTTCATTCCTTTCCGCGACTGTTACATCTAAAAATGCCACCTTCCCATGACTCTCCTTTTCGTAAGTGAAACTGAACACTGGATTTTGCTCGAATGTATCCTTCAGCTGCTGCAAACGCCTGACATCAGGTACCTGCATAAAAATGTCGTCAACATACCTGCAGTATATGGGGGGGGTTTTAAGTCCATGTCAACCAAGACCCTCTGCTCTATGGTACCCATGTAGAAGCTCGCAAACAGGACACCTAGGGAAGAACCCATGGCGACCCCATCGTTCCCTCTCGTTCCTTACTACATAGTAGCCCTGCGGAAACTTTGCCTTCGTTATGATTCTGTTTCAAGGAGGATTTTTACATCTGGGTTTGATTCTTGTGACCTTTCCCAAAGTTCGCTTGCTTTATTTGTAATCCCATCTGTATTTGAGAGCATTTACTTGATCACTTTCTTCTGTCCATTCTCACTTACTCTCACCCCTAACGGTCATTCGTGAGATGAATATATATTTTTTATGATGGAGCGTATACTCGAATGTCACAATAAGTATTCACTCCCCAGAAACTGTTCCAGGGTCTCAATATATCGGGTTCTAGCATCGTAGGCTGTTGAAGCTTATACGTGAAACGCTGTGGGTGAAAATATTGTAGGCGACTTTGCCGGAGGAAGGTAGCGGAAAGAAGCGGAGAATTTGCACATGTCGAAACATATTAGCGTGGGGTTGACCTCAGTTATCTGCTCTCTCATCCTTCTCTCCCGCGTCTGCTGGGCGTGATGAGGCCATGTATCTGCTGGATGGGGCAATATGTCTGCTGCATGATGGGGCAATATGTCTGCTGCATGATGGGGTTATATATATGCTTGATGGATTTATATAACTGCTGTGTGATGGTATATATGTCTGCTGGTTATGTCTGCTGTGTGATGGGTCTGTGTATCTTGTGTGATGTGGGCTATATGTCTGCTTGATGGAGCTATATGTCTGTTGTGTGATGGGGTCATATCTCTGCTACACGATGTAGTTATACGTCTGCTTGTTGGGGCTATATGTCTGCTGTGTGATTGAGCAATATATCTGCTACGTGATGGGACCATATTTTTTGCTTGATGGAATATATGTCTGCTATGTAAAGGAGCTATATTTCTGCTGTGTGGCGGAGTAATGAGACTGTTATATGATGGGGCAATATGTATGTTATATGACGGGGCAATATGTCTGATTATGACGGGGCAATATGTCTGATTATGGCGGAGCAATATGTCTACTGAATGACGTGGGTAATATGTCTGCTGTGTGCTAAGCTGTGTAATGGAGGACTATGTCTGCTACGTCATGGAGTCAATATGTCTGCTGCGTCATGGGGGGTAATATGGCTGCGGCTGATCCAGGTGTCTCTGCTGAATGGTCTCTAGTCTGATGGCTGTTTATGAAATCGCTTTATAGACGTTTCGTCAACTACCTCAATAGTCCTTCATGTATAGTAGAAGTTTAATATTCATTCTTAGACAAAAACTACCCATTTGTTTAGTCTAACTTGACTTACGCAAAAACTACCGATTTATCTAGTCTAACTTGAACTAGGCCAGGCCTGCCCTTCAACATAGGTAACGACTACACTTTAATCTAGCCTAGGCAACTAACATTTAACAATCATTATACTATGTTTAGGAAGGCCCTCTAGTCTCGTATTTTTAACCCGATGCACTGTTGCAATTCATTTAGTGATATTCGGGGTGTAAATACCAATTTAAATTCAGACACCCGGTTAACAAAGCCTGGCTGTGTTTCTCCTCTTGAGGGAGAGAGAGAGGCAGCGAGCAGAGCAAAACATCAACACAAGGGGAATAATCTTCATCTTGTACCCAAGTGAAATGTAAATTAAAATCTTCTTACGTGCTTATTAGGTGTGGAAATACATTCAGACATTAAACACAACGTGGCTATGTTGTTTACCTCATTTCCGTTTTTGGAATAAGAGAAGATCGAGGATAGAGGAACTGAAGAAAATAGAAAGTGCGGAATGATGTGAGGCTGAATATGAGTGAATATGAATATACAAATATACGAATTGAATATTCGAATGAAATGGGATTTTGGTATTGGGTTTAACTAGTGGTTGTCGAACTCAGGATGGTGTTTAAAACTGCCTCAGGTGTTTACTGCCCAGCCAGCAAGTACACCTTTGTTCTCGACATAGTCCAGAGCTAAAATATACTCTCAGTGTATTTACACAGCAATGGGAGTACTCCATTCGGTGTTTAGAGCAATTAAGCAAACTATAAGGCTCTATATAGGTATGGCTAAGCACTCAGAAGACAGGAAGAAGAAGCAACGGGATAAACTTCACTTAGAATAATCTGATTTTGTCTTCAAGTGTCTCAGAATGGAGCCCATGTCAATATATTTATATATGCTAGTATAATCATTTCATAATGAGCCTTGCATTTGTATTATTTAGTATTTAATATATTATTATAATAATCAGGTTAGGTTTAAGTAGCATTATCAAGAATGAATGAATAATGTTCCTGAAACTTTGGAAACTAAGTAAATAATATAAGAGAAGACTTTTTATGTATGAAAAATTATGCATATAAATTTGAACAACATACTCGTATCAGGATCTTTCCTTTTCACCCCAAGTGATGACAGAATTTCATGGGCATACTAGCCTAGCCTCGCAGAACCTATCCTGGCCTATCCTAACCAACTGAAATATTATAACTAAGCCTTGTCTAACCAATTGTAATAACCTAACTTTATAACTTAACTAAGTAAATAGCTTAACTTTACCTATTTTGACCTAACCAACTATCTACTCTATCCAAACCAATCACGTAATCTAACCCGACCAACTACCTAATCTAAGCTTATCAGTCAACATCTGTCATGTTAATAATGAATAATACAACATCCAGAACATCAATGAACAAACGTCAGAACATCCTGAATGATGTTCTGACTTGTGTACGGGTATTGTATGTGTGTGTTAGTGTGTATATGTGTGTATATGTGTGTGTTAGTGTGTATATGTGTGTATATGTGTGTGTTAGTGTGTATGTATGTGTGTATCAGTGTGTATATGTATGTGTGTTAGTGTGTATATGTGTGTGTTAGTGTGTATATGGGTGTTAGTATGTATATGTGTGCGTTAGTGTGTATGTACGTGTGTTAGTGTGTATATGTGTGTGTTAGTGTGTACATGTGTGTGTGTTAGTGTGTATATGGGTGTTAGTGTGAATATTTATCTGTTAGTACTATATATGTGTGTGTGTGTGTGGTAGTATGTAAGTTTAGTGTGTGAGTGTGCTTGGTAGCACACCTTTGGTCTCTCTTTAGCGAGGTCCTGTATTTAACGAGCTAACTACAGTAAAATTAAAAACCAGAAGAATTCAGTTCCAGCTCAGAGAAGTCAATTAGCATGTAATTCAAAATTGTAATCACATATGTGTTCATAGCAATTGACCATAATTATCAGAACTCCATGAAAAGGAGTTTCCTGCGGAGTTTTTGGTGACGGTAACGAGCAAGACTGTGTCTGGGCTCGTCTGCTGGCTGCTATAGGGAAGATTCAGAGAAAAATAATTGCGCAAACACATTTAGCTTTGGTGTTCCAGGCATGAAACAGTCAGAGGAAACATCAAACAGCTGTCACTGGAGAATATTTTGGATACCTTTTTTTTAACGACCTCATTTATGTTTTGTAATACAGTGTGCTTGTGAGGTCACCACCTGGGCTCCTTTGCTGTCGAACTAGGTATAATATATCTAGCCCTGTATACCCAGGTTTCACACTGACTAGCTCATACTTATGCCTTCCACTCACCAGCTTTTCACATACTTATGCCTTTCACTCACCAACTCTTCACATACTTATGCCTTTCACTCACCAACTTTTCACATACTTATGCCTTTCACTCACCAACTCTTCACATACTTATGCCTTTCACTCACCAACTCTTCACATACTTATGCCTTCCACTCACCAACTCTTCACATACCAACATGAAAATATAATTAAAGACAGGACAATAGGAAGAAAATCACATGTGTAATGATCAAAATACTGAAACGAATAGTCTGTCATTTCGACCTTATGGTCGTGAAGGAGGAAGTCAATTATCCCAGTATTATGAAGATATCCAGTATGAGGGAATGAAGCATTTCAGTATGAAGAAGGAAGTCAACCCAGTATGATGAAAGGAGTAAAGCATCCCATTATGAGAGAATGAGAAAGACACTCCAGTATGAGGAAGAGAGTTAATATTGGAGCAGGAGTAGAACATCATATTATGAGAGAAACACCTAGTATGTGAGAGAAGCAGAACATCAAAGTATGAGCAAATTAGCTAGTGTGAGAGTGATAGTATACCATCCCCCAGCATGAGGGAGATAACTAGTATGAGGTTGGGAGTAGAACAATCAGTATTAGGTAGGTTGATAGTATGAGAGAGGAAGTAGAACATCCAAATATAAGGGAGGAAGAAGACCATCCCAGTATGAGGCAGGAAGTAGACTATTGCAGTATGAGAGTGAAAGCAGATCCCAATAACTGTAAAGAAATACATCCTAGTGTGTCCTCTCCCCCAATATCATTGAGAATGCTAAGTTAGAAGCGTGTTATAAAAAGTTTACAAAGAATCCCTGACCAACTTAAACTAACAATTTTAGGTGCGGAGAAAGCCTGCGTTGCCTGAATGTTAATGATACTTGCGTTCTTTTGTTTGTCTTTATAGAAAGAACTTTTGACAGAGTTAATCTTGGTATTATATGCATGATGGAATCGCGATAACGTGGTGTATCTTCAAGAAAACCTTTGGAGAAGAAGGAGACAATAGAACCAGCGTTCTGGGGGTCACCAGTGACGCGCGCGCCCATAGCTATATAGCAGCCCGATCTCTTATAGTGCGTCTGGGCAAGGACGCTAGTTCGATCCTACCGTCCTACTCCAAAGATTTTCTCATGCTATTACTTGTCGTAAATTTAATCTTATAGGAGCCGCTGATGAGATAATGACCTTGGCTTACAATGTCTATAATGCCCATCGTTCCTCATCGTGATAAGACATGATAACACACCCAGCCATGCATCAGGCTTTCCAGAAGGAACTGGAGTCGATATCTGTGGCCTGCTAAAGGATATCTGTATGGGTGTGTAGGTGTGTGTGTGTGTGTGTGTGTGTGCGCTTGTGTGTGTGTGTGTGTGTGTGTGTGTGTGTGTGTACTTACCTAGTTGTGTTTGTGGGGGTTGAGCTCTGGCTCTTTGGTTCCGCCTCTCAACTGTCAATCAACTGGTATGCGTGTGTGTGTGTGTGTGTGTGTGTGTGTGGTTGTGTGTGTGTGTGTGCTTGTGTGTGTGTGTGTGTGTGTGTGTGTGTGTGTGTGTGTGTGTGCTTGTGTGTGTGTGTGTGTACTCACCTAGTTGTACTCACCTAGTTGTGCTTGCGGGGGTTGAGCTCTGGCTCTTTGGTCCCGCCTCTCAACCGTCAATCAACAGGTGTACAGTTTCCTGAGCCTAATGGGCTCTATCATATCTACACTTGAAACTGTGTATGGAGTCAGCCTCCACCACATCGCTTCCTAATGCATTCCATTTGTCAACCACTCTGACACTAAAAAAGTTCTTTCTAATATCTCTGTGGCTCATTTGGGCACTCAGTTTCCACCTGTGTCCCCTAGTGCGTGTGCCCGTAACATGTGTGTGTGTGTGTGTGTGTGTGTGTGTGTGTGTGTGTGTGTGTGTGTGTGTGTGTGTGTGTGTGTGTGTGTGTGTGTGACCCCCCGAATTACTCTGCAATAAAAATAAATCAGCAAATATAACATGCTGCAATATAAATATTTTTAGGGGCCAACTGGGAACATAATTTTAGAAATCAACAATTACTCTGTGGGGCGCCAAGCAGGTAGCTCCTCGTGATCCACATGCAACATGCACCTTATATTCTCATTGGTTGGACTCTACTGAAACTGAGAACTTTTCCCATTTACACAAAAAACTTTCCCATTTATACAAGAAAACTTAGCTGAAGGTTATATACAGCCCCTATTATTCTCCTTCCGCTCATCCATAGCTCCTATGTATTGGAACTTTGTGCCAGCCTAACTGAAACGATTGTCTGTTAATGTTGAATCTTAATTCCTAAAATAGATCGATAGAAAGGAATTGAGTAATCTGCAATCTCCTGATGTTCTCATAAGCCGGTTATGGTAAACATCCGTAGGACGTTGCCTCATGTCAGAAGTTGTATATTACCAAGTGAAGATCTTCTCGAAGGTTTCTCATCTCACGGCTGAAGCAGCTGAGGACGCAGCATCAGCAGCTGAGGACTCAGCTTCAGCAGCTGAGGACTCAGCTTCAGCAGCTGAGGACTCAGCATCAGCAGCTGAAGACGCAGCATCAGCAGCTGAAGACGCAGCATCAGTAGCTGAGGACTCAGCTTCAGCAGCTGAGGACTCAGCTTCAGCAGCTGAGGACGCAGCATCAGCAGCTGAAGACGCAGCATCAGCAGCTGAAGACGCAGCATCAGTAGCTGAGGACGCAGCATCAGCAGCTGAGGATGCAGCATCAGCAGCTGAGGACGCAGCATCAGCAGCTGAGGACGCAGCATCAGCAGCTGAGGACGCAGCATCAGCAGCTGAGGACGCAGCATCAGCAGCCGAAGACGCATCAGCAACTGAAGACGCAGCATCAGCAGCTGAGGACGCAGCATCAGCAAATGAAGACGCAGCATCAGCAGCTGAAGACGCAGCATCAGCAGCTGAAGACGCAACATCAGCAGCAACACCCGTGATACATCCCAAACTGACCTCGGATGTCAGAGCACGTCACTAAACCTATCCCCGGTTGGACCACATTGTAAATTTAAACTTATCGGAATATCGGGAGCGGCTGAACCAGTCACATGAGGACGACAATAGCCGGGAACTAAGACTTAATTTCAGTTTATTTATTTAATCTATATTCCTCCTTATATATATATTCGTCAACTCAGGTGTCAACATATCCCTCTTTCTATTCTCCCTGTCTTTCTCTATCCTTCCTTCCTTCCCTATCCATACCTATCCACTTCTGTGATCCAGTAAATTTTCCTGCAGTTTTGAGCACGCTTCAACTCAAACTATTCTATACTATAAGCGCACTTTCAGAAATGTGAAAATATTCGCGTTTTTTGAACACATACACAGGGGCCGTAATGAGGATTCGAACCTATGTGCCTTGTGTTCCCAGATGCGCGCTCTAGTCCACTAGAGCGTGTATCTGTAGGGAACACCCAACGCCTAGGTTCGAACCCTCATTACAATACCTGTGTATTTCTTCATTGATATATCAAAATAATACGATTTCTATGTTTATTTGTGTGATTTAATAATGTTAAAAAAAACAGTGTGAGTATTCTGAGAGTTAACGTAACTTTAACTAACTGAAAATTAATACATGTTTAATCATAACTATCGTTATCACGTTTATAATTTGACCCGCGAGCGTTGTAGTATATTGGGATATCAAAACAATTGATTCCTGATGGAAAAATTTAGTTCTGGCCGATTGTCAGTTGGGTCTAGTCGGTCCGAAAACCGACTCGACACAGAAGGGTGTTAGTTGTGCAATATATATATATATATATATATATATATATATATATATATATATATATATATATATATATATATATATATATATATATATATATATATATATATATATACCTGCCTGCAAAAGATATCTTCCCTACTCGGCAAATATAGGTGTTTTTATTCGTTTTCATTTCCATGTCTATGTAAAGGTAAATTTAATAACAATATGCAAATTACATTAAAAATTATTCCATATATTTATAATTCATATTAATTGTAAATGTGCAAAAATGGAAACGTGGGAGGCAATTTAATTAATAAAAATAGCATATGCAAATTTATTTTTTTAACAATTAAAAGAGGAAGACAATACGTATCGAAATAGGTGAAAAATACAAATAAATATCTGAAGGTGTATACCCAACGGCTGGGTATATATATACATACCTGAGATTTCAAAACAGTGTAGTTCAAAGTATAGTCCATTCACTGTCCTCCCACTTACTCCTTACTCTCCTCTCACTCAACACAGGAATACTGGCCATATAGTGTTTCTCTCAGTAATTAACGCTGAATCGTATCGCCATTGGCCTCGTAGTCCCTGGCAGAGATCCTTAAGGAAATGATGAAAATTTTTCCACAGACAAACAGGTGTCATCCGAGCCTTGTACTGCAAGCACCAGTGGGCTGGCTGTTTGGACCAGATGCTCCGCCAACAGCTTGTAGAGTTGATGGTTCGAATCACCCCCAAAAAATCATCCTCTTCGCGTTGTTCTTACTATAAGTTCGAACCCAACTCACGGCTGTGTCAGTCGGGGTACAGTTGAGAGGTCTCCCGTTCAATTCCCGAGGCAGGACAGGAATGTTTAGGCAGTGTTTCTTGCACATGATGCTTCTATTCATCGAGCAGTAAACAGACACAGGGATATAGGCAACTGTTGTGGGTGGCTTCGTGGGTAAGCAGTTAGTGACATCGATAAGTCGAACAGATTTCCTATTTGCGGCTCCGTGAAACCATACTGTGAACCATACTCTGTACTCTTTCATGTTAGATGAGTCTATCTTAAATTTCAAACATTCCTGTATCCCATTTTCTACGGAGTGTTCACATGTAAGTTACTGGTAAGCAACTGACCTAACATGGAGGTTCCCAGGGTAGACGACGGCTTGAGTGTTTACCTTTTGTTAGTGTGCTTCCTCCCACTCGAGAGGTCGACCACTCGAGAGAGGTGGACGTCGACCTCCCACTCGAGAGAGGTGGACGTCGACCTCCCACTCGAGAGCAAATGGACGTCGACCTCCCACTCGAGAGCAGGTGGGCGTTGACCTCCCACTCGAGAGAAGTGGACGTCGATCTCCCACTCGAGAGCAAGTGGACGTTGACCTCCCACTCGAGAGAGGTGGACGTCGACCTCCCACTCGAGAGTAAGTGGACGTCGACCTCCCACTCGAGAGCAAGTGGACGTCGACCTCCCACTCGAGAGCAAGTGGACGTCGACCTCCCACTCGAGAGCAAGTGGACGTTGACCTCCCACTCGAGAGCAAGTGGACGTCGACACTCCAGAAATGATATCAAGGCTCAGGTATGTAAGTAAAAAACATCAGAGCCACTTTTTTTAGTTTACACAATTTCCTGTGAACCCTTTTTTATTAATGGATGTAAAAAGCAACGTTGACAGCGTTACTAAACGGGCTTCCGGCCCCTGGAGAAGTACTTTTTTTGTACTTCTTTTTAAGTACATATTTGCTAATGGCTGAGAAAATGTAATGTTCTGAGTCTTAAGTCAATCTCTCACAACCTTCCTAACCTGTTTTAGCGGAATTGTCTCCATCTTAGACCACCTCCCGCCAAACACACACCAAAACTACGACGTTGGTACAACGTTCGAGCTGCACCTGCTCCTGACAGCTGGGTGGACAGCCAATCAGATTCGTAGTCCTGAGGTTCCGAGTTCGATCCCCGGTGGAGGCGGAGACAAATGGGCAAAATGTGTCTTTCACCCCTGATGCCCCTGTTACCTAGTAGTAAATAGGTATCTAGGAGTTAGTCAGCTGTTGTGGCTTGCATCTTGCAAGGTCAGTCGTTAGCCTTGGGGGTGGACCTCGATAAGAGGTATACCCCCGCTGTCCTGAGAGTTTACTTCAGTCCAGATCTATAGGGGTAAAGTATACTTAGAGGTTAGTCAGTAAACTATTTTGGGGGTTTAAATAACCTTCCCGCTGCTGTCACGTCTTAAGCCTAATAATGAACCAAAATCCACAATACCAAATTTCGTCTGAAGGGAAGGGAACTATCAGGAGAAAGCGCCAAGCCATTACAACTATACAGCCCTTGGGAGGGGTTAGGATAAGGATTTGGGATAGGAGGGGGGGAAGGAATGGTGCCCCCAACCACTTGGGACGGCTGAGAATTGAACGCCGACCTGCATGAAGCGAGACCGTCGCTCAACCGTTCAGCCCAAGTGGTTAGCTGCCCCCTAAATACAGCACCCATCTGACGACCGCCTTAACATTGGTAAACACATATTAATGAATGTTAAGTACTCTCCTAATTGTGCTTGCGGGATTGAACTTCGGCTGTTTGGCCCCGTCTCTTAACTCTCAGTCAACCTGAGGTTGACTGAGAGTTAAGGCTCAGTCAACAGGTTCTGTACTGAGCAACAGTGAGGCTCAGTACAGGTTCCTGAGCCTATTAGGCTCTTTCATATCTTCATTTGAAACTGTGTGTTGTCTGCCTCTATTACTTCCTAGTGCAGGCCGTTTTGTTAACTACTCTGACAGTGAAACAATCTTTCTAATGTTTCTGTGGCTCATTCGGGTACTAAGTTTCTACTTGTGTCTCCTTGTTCGTGTTCCACCCGTGCTGAGTAGTATACTAATCATTATGATTAATTATACTATTATTATCCCCCCTTCGGCATGCCACATCACTGATATTGTCTCCATCATCTCCCTCATTACACAATATCCCCCCCCCCAAACAACATTGCATCCATCATCTCCCCTCACTGCAAACTACTTACCTGTCTGCTTGCAATCTTCCCCAACCAACTATTATCAATATGCACCGGGAATCCATAATCTAGCTCCATCTGCACCCAGCGAGCACATCTGTCTATATCTCCAACCTTCCTCACACACACCTGTAACATCCTACACATGCCACCCCCAACCACCATCACCTCCTCCAGCCCTACCACCACCATCACCACCACAAAGAACCACCACAAAGAACCACCACAAAGAACCACCAATAGAACCACCACCACCGATCCTTCCAACGTCTCCACACTCTTCCCCTTCATATATATATATATACCTGGCTCTTTATCTATCCATTTTGAACCAGTTATTTTGATGANCACTCTGATTAAGTTTTGACAACAGCTGGTTTGCTCGGGTTCATCTTTTGTCGTGAAGACTCTCTCATTTGAATATCTTGTGTGGGTCGCCAAGCTTTCTTCTTTACCCAGTGACTCGACTCACTCGCATGGATATTTTTTCCACGTTTTTTCTGGATCTGCGAACTGAGACATACCACCACAGCCAGTTTGACAACTTTCAATCCTTGGATTAAGCCAGTTTAATTCAATTTGGACGTTTTTATTGTATCTACACATCCCAGATTTTATAGGTAAATATGACCAGATACAACAGTCAACTTATATTACAGTATTATTTGTTTGGTGAACCAGATATAGTTATATTTTCTTTGTATTTTTATTTAGTTTTTCTCTTAAAATTCCACCCTGTATCATAATGTTTCCACCCTGTATCATAATGTTTCCACCCTGTATCATAATGTTTCCACCCTGTATCATAATGTTTACATCCTGTATCATGATGTTTCCACCCTGTATCCCAATGTTTCAACCCTGTATCCAATGTTTCCACCCTGTATCCCAATGTTTCCACCCTGTATCCCAATGTTTCCACCCTGCATCCCAATGTTTCCACCCTGTATCCCAATGTTTCCACCCTGTATCCCAATGTTTCCACCCTGTATCCCAATGTTTCCACCCTGTATCCCAATGTTTCCACCCTGTATCATAATGTTTCCACCCTGTATCATAATGTTTCCACCCTGTATCATAATGTTTCCACCCTGTATCATGATGTTTCCACCCTGTATCCCAAAGTTTCCACCCTGTATCCTGATGTTTCCACCCTGTATCCCATGTTTCCACCCTGTATCCCAATGTTTCCACCCTGTATCCCAATGTTTCCACCCTGCTGCGGCCTGCTATGGCCGCTGCAGCGTAGTGTGATATTATGTCAGAGAAATCAATACACTTTTTTTCTACGAATGTGAGAGCCTATCAGAGTTAACTTGGTTTACTCATTAATATAAAAGCCTCAGCGTGTGTGTGTTGGACTATCTATCGTGCATCATTTGCCAAGATGAGAGGCCTTTGGATATCAAAATATATTTTGAGCTAGACCTGTGTTTCTGTCGTCTGGCGGAGGAAACATTTGGATTGCAGTGTTCTTAGATAAGTGATTGGTTTAACTCTCTTGTCCGATTGTATTTGTTTATTCTATTACTCTGACCAAGTGATGGGCAACATTCTTTTCCTCTATTTTATCCCAAATCCTTCTTTTAATATTCTTTCCAAATGCTGTATATTCGTATTGGCTTAGAGCTTTCTTCTGATGAAGGCCCCGTGTGATTAGAGTGAGTATTTCTGAACATAAGGACCTAAGAATCAAGGTAACTGCAGAAGGCCTATTGGCCCACACGTGGCAGCTCCTATTTATATCCACTCAAACTCATTCATATTCATGTCCAGCCTACGTTTGAAACAATCAGGGATCCTACTTCTATTTTGTTACGCGGTAATTGGTTCCACAAATCAACAACCTTGTTATCGAACCAGTATTTACCCAGCTCTTTCCTAAATTTAAACTTATCTAATTTATACCCATTGTTTAGTGTTCTATTATGTGTAATAGTTTTTTTATTGCCAGTGATTTCGTGGCGATGCTTCGAAAGAGTGAAGAGTTCGTTGACCAGACCACACACTAGAAGGTGAAGGAACGACGACGTTTCCGGTCCGTCCTGGACCACAATCGACTTGAGAATGGTCCACGGACCGAAACGTCGTCGTCCCTTCACCTTCTAGTGTGTGGTCTGGTCAACATACTTTAGCCACGTTATTGTGACTCATCGCCTGCGAATGAAGAGTTCGTCAACAGATGACGTTATTCTGATGATATCTGCCCTTTGCCCTGAGTGTTTGATATATACAACTGATATACACAACTGATATGCACTACTGATATACACCACTGTACTCAGAAGCTGAGTACAACTGTCGGTGCATATCCCCTCGCATTGTAACGTCATTGTTATTTTTTTTATAAACACTAAAATCGTGCATTCTATCGGATATAACAAAGCTTTACAAAAAGGTCATCTGCAATTAAATTCTGATTCAACTTCCTGTTATTTTTTTCGGCTCCGTTCTCGGAACATTAAACTGATACATAATACATAGTACATAAAAGTGATACATAAAACTCCCACGAGACGGTTGTTCCCTGCTGCACCAACAGGTAATACGAAACTCCTGAATTATAGTGTTTAATAATAGTGCAGCTTAACTTTTACAGTGAATCATTTAAGTAGGAAATGACATAGTGAGTTAAACGCTGGATATTTTACCCTTATCACAGTGCACTCTTGTTGACTTCCGGTCAAACAACTTTAAAAAGCGTGTGTGTGTGCATATATATATATATATGCGAACAAGCTTGAATGGTCCCCAGGACTTCTGGGGTGTGAGTTTTCATTTTCATATATATATAATTTATATATA
>WNGS01169217.1:11781324-11796324 GCA_020271785.1 Procambarus virginalis
CGAAGGTAGGAATTATATGGTGATCTGATCTGCATCAGACCCAGATGGTGTGAGAGCAGGTCTTCGTGTCCTGACTCGCGGTGAGAAAAGTGAGGATGAGATATACGCCTGCACTCGGGACTGTGTCTCATCTTGAGTTTAATCAATGCAAGTGAGCAGTAGATCTCTTCTCCTCCGGTGGCAGTCAATGTAGACCAATTATCGTGTTATTTATACAAGTGGGATCGTACCATTAGCGTCACCCACGTGCTTACAGAGGAATTTAAGGCAAGTGAAGACTCTAGCCAAACAGAACTTTTAGTATTTGGGATGCACTTAGAGATAGGAGTTACGCCTAATGTTTTTACCAAAGAAGTGATTCATGCGGACATTTGATCTACAGTATAGATTTTTAATTCTTTCCAATGGTAAATATTTTAAGGTTGAGGAATTTAATAATTGTTTCTCTTACCACGCACCATATATTTTGTATTTTGTCATTTTATTTTATTTAAAACTTCCTTACACAAAACGTGCTACAACATAATACTGCATTTATATAATGCATTATAATATATTTATATAATGTAACATACACATATATCAGCATTAGGGATTGAATTTTCTGCGAAACTGCTTACACAAGATATCATAATTATTCATGAGACACACAAAGGTAAAACTTGTGGCAGTCATGAACTTAATATGATGCGGGCAGGAGATACAGCGGCCATTTGTGAAAGTTAGAAATTCTCTAAGTTACGCAGACATACTCAAAGTCCCACCAAAAAGGCGCTGCAGACGACAGATTTTAGTGAGACTAGAAAATGAGTAGCTGTGTAAACAGAAAGTGTACCTCATTCCCGCTCAGACCCGTAAACTAGCAAGTTACCTCAAATGGGTGCAAGCTGCAAACTCATTCGTGACCAGAGCCACGAACTAGTAATATACCTCATTCGTGTATTGATCCTGAACTGAGAATCTTCCATTCTCATTCGTGTAAAGAGAAATGAATCGAAGAATCTTCAATCCTCATTTGTGTAAAGAGCACCAAACTAAGACTCTTCTAATTCGTAGCACGATACACGAATAACAATGAAAATCAGCATAATTTGTGTCTTAAGCATCGAGTCATTTTTATTGTCCTAAAGTAACGGCTCACAAACATCTACGTTTTCTGTGTATCGGACTCGATATGTTGGGTGAGGTTCTTGTGCTCGGTTGTTTCTGATTGACTGTTCAGCTCCGGAGGTTGGATGTTTTACGAAGTACCAAATCAAAAGAACGGGCTGAATACACACATATATATTGACACATGTTCTGTACACATGCATATACACTATAAATACACATTTTTCGTAGGCGAGAAACAGAATGTGTCATAGATGAGCGTTTACTCCCGACACCAGCAGCATAGATAAAGACCACATACATATCATTCGGGAATGATTTGGATAGAAGTGGCTGATGGCAAGAAAAACCTTCTAATTAGAGCTGTACTTAAGTATGCGGAACCTTATCGAAGCGTAAAACAGACTCGTGCGAGCGAAAATTGTAATGGCCTCTAGAAATGGTCATGTGTGCATTGTTGGCGGTCTGAACTCCGCAAGAATCGACTCGAACTCCTCAAGAATCGACTCGAACTCAGCAAGAATCGACTCCAACTGCACAAGAATCGACTCGAACTCCGCAAGAATCGACTCGAACTCCGCAAGAATCTACTCAAACTCCGCAAGAATCGACTCCAACTGCACAAGAATCGATTCGAACTCAAGAAACAGAATGCCGAGCAGCACATGAGAGCCCGGAAGAGCTCGAAGACTTATTTCCTGACACAGTTTGTAAACCAGTCCATCAGAAATAAAAATATCCTGGCAAGAAATGGAATACTAATCAGGGAGGTAGACATCGGGAGCGAAATCAGAACAGTGATTATCCATTAGATTAGGAGTTACATGGGAGAGTCTTGCTAGATATAGCGAAATATATAGCGATATATATGGTTCAGGATGTCCTGAATACCAACAATGACCAACTAGGACTCGATCTATCTCGAGTAGACTTGAGGGAGCCGGGCCAGAGATGAAGTCAACAAATGAGAAGAGAAACGGACCTTGGTTGATCCGGTTGATCTGATCATAATGGACAAATGATAAAAACATCTGCAATAACACCGTTAAAGTGACACGGGTAAACAATATCCGCAACATTCTACTTCGTTTGGATAATGATAATTCTAAATGTTTAACAAAAAATAATACCTAATAATTATTAGAAACTTTATTTGTAACAGCTTGTATAATTCATTACAATAATGGCTGAACTAAATTGTTGTACATTAGTCTAAATCAAAATTACATTTTTGGAATACATTTAATTTATAATTTGAAAGATGATATATATTGGAAAACAGCGTAATCACCATTATAGAGATAAGATAGATACTGATGCTATTATATCGAAAACGTGATGTGAAGATATTTGAAGGTGAACAAATATAAACTAGAAATGTTGCTCACCTGCTGAATTCAGTATCAACAGATTCTAGGGCTCTGCAGGACGAAAATTCTGCATCCTGCACAGTTCAATAAAATTGGACTGTGCAAAACAGTCCGAACACACAGCATAATTTTGCAATGCAACATAGATCTGGATTCAACACGACTCAAAAATGTCATTCAGTAAGGAAAGAAGGGAAGAAGAGGAATTATATGAAGGGGTTGAAACAGGGAGGAGAGAGTGATGGAACAGGAGGTACTCTCTCTCTCTCTCTCTCTCTCTCTCTCTCTCTCTCTCTCTCTCTCTCTCTCTCTCTCTCTCTCTCTCTCTCTCTCTCTCTCTCTCTCTCTCTCTCTCTCTCTCTCTCTCTCTCTCTCTCTTTGTGACAATACTTTAGGTCTTTCATAACTCCAAATACCCAGCTAGGGGGGGGGGGGAGTACTGCTGGCTACACATTGTATTCTATTCTGTAGACCAACTTCACCATTATATACATCATACATTCATAAGTTGTATGTTCTTGTTGTTGTTTTAGATTCAACTACTCGGAACAAAACGTTCCAAGCAGCACGGTCTATGGTGAACCCGTCGTGGATGTAATTAAGGAGTATATCCTGACAATTAACTTTATATTTCGGGCAAAGTTGGATGGCGGATATTTAATACACACAATCGGAGTATTAGAGAGTATAAAGTATGTATTCGAGTATAAATACAATCGGAGAGGTTAACTTAATAAATCATAAACAAATATTCAAAGGAAACGCTGAATACGAAATAAAAATAAAGGCAATATGGATTTTATATCTTATGTAACAGTCTGGATCTATTGTGAGATTAGTGAGGTGAGGAAGCACGTCTGAAGGAACACACTAGAAAAGTGAGGTCCCATGGCACTGGATACAGATAGTAAATTTTATAAGTGATGGTGATAGTGAATATTTATGGATTATTTGGTAAGTTGGAGATTTAAGGTGTCAGTGAGTAGCATGATCACACACACACACACACACACACACACACACACACACACACACACACACACACACACACACACACACACACACACACACACACACACACACCTTGGCCTTGGTGGAGGCCAAGACCGTCAGTAGTTTCAAAGCATTATATGACAAAGAGTGCTGGGAAGACGAGACACCACGAGCGTAGCTCTCATCCTGTGACTACACTTAGGTAATTACACTTAGGTAATTACACTTAGGTAATTACACACACACACACACACACACACACACACACACACACACACACACACACACCACACACACACACACACACACACACGCACACACACATACACACGCAGACACGCGCGCGCGTATTTCAATATTGACACCCTGAAACCCGGTCTTCAACCTCGAGATTCTCACTCTATCTTGTTAAATATGTTTTCACAAGGTACCAAAAATTCCTGTTTGTCTTTCCGGAAGTATTTTCGCCTCAAACCATCCCGTTAGATGTGTTCAACCTCATTTTGCCTAGTTTTTGGTACTTATCATGTGCAAAATATATGAAAATCCTTAATTATTATCAAGACAGGATATTCTGGCATTATTACATATGCTTAAATAAAATTAGATGTATGTGCAATTGCGTCTTCATTTATTTTTTAACATTAGTTTTATTGGGGTGATTTGGCAATTAGCTACAGATAAGGGGTTCAGTGGATGAAATAATTGAGATAATTGATCAAAATTAGCAACATTGAAGTCAACCAAATATAGGATCAGTATTGGTTGAAAATATATGAAAACAAACATCTTGTAATGGTATTTATCCAGAGAAATTTACTAAGTTATAAATTAAGTAATATATAAATGCTGTTTCGCAAAGGCACAAGAATGTTGAGGAGAGAGAGAATAGAAAAATACGAGTTATTCTGTCTATTAATACATGATCAAAGAGTAATAAGCCAGTGACATGTGACGGAAGAACAGAACCAAATATATAATAAACCAATACAAAGGTAATCATATCTTCCTCTGAATATCTTCCAAGAGAAGGGCCAAGATAAAACAAAAGAAATGCAGGGACAATAAAAGACGAACACAAGGTTGAGGATGCGGGCTTTCTCATGGTCCCAGCCACGAAGGCTTTGAACTCTTGATTTTTGCCTGGAGACCAAAGAGAGACATTTGGCTGCCCTCCGAGCTCTTTTGTGCCTCTTCTGAAATAGAGGCTTGCCTCAGTGACCCTTGACCTCTCGCCCAGGAATAGAAATGTGCTTCGGTGACTGCGGAAGATGTCTCAAAGCGTCCAGAGGTTACTTGCTTGACCTCGCCTGGACTAGAGGTGTAGTTCAGTGACGCTGGACTTCTCAAGGTGCAGAGGTGCATCTAAAAGTTCCTCGTCATCTCCAGCGGTAAAGATAGTCAGCATTAACAAGTGAATTGCTGTAGGACTTTATTAGTTCATAAAGCATTTTTATTTCTTTAGGCAGTATATTTGTTAATATTTTATGAAAATCAACAAATNGCCCTTGTCTCGGAGGCCAGCCGACCCCTCGCCCCACACTCTCACTCCTGCTACACTCTCACTCCCTCCTACTCTCTCCTTCCCACTGTTCTCTCGCCTTCTCTGCACTCTTCCTCCCACTACATGCCTCGCTCCCTGCTACACACTCCCTCGTTCTGTTCTCTCGTTTCCTCTACACTCTCGCTTGCCCTACACTCTCACTCCGAGTGCACACCTGGAGCGAGAGTGTACTCTAGGGGTGTGTACCTGGAGGGGTACTCTGCCGCAACAAGAGCCGTTCATTTAGTTAGCAGGAGAAGCTACTCAGGTCAGTCAGTAAGGGGTCGGGTAAATGCTGTTGAAAAGAGGCAGAGACGCCTGGTGTAAAGGGAAGTGATTACAAGCGCCAGTGCCATGGGGAAGTGACTTGATACTCTTTTACCCAATTCATGTTTATTTCTATTGCCTGGTACTGTAGCTGCCTGTCTCCTGCTATTATAGATACCTGTCTCCTGCTATTGTAGCTACCTGTCTCCTGGTATTGTAGCTACCTGTCTCCTGCTATTGTAGCTACCTGTCTCCTGCTATCGTAGCTACCTGTCTCCTGCTATCGTAGCTGCCTGTCTCCTGCTACTGTATCTACCTGTCTCTTGCTGCTGTAGCTACCTGTCTCCTGCTACTGTAGCTACCTGTCTCCTGCTGCTGTAGCTGCCTGTCTCCTGCTATTGTAGCTACCTGTCTCCTGCTATTGTAGCTGCCTGTCTCCTGCTATTGTAGCTACCTGTGTCCTGCTACTGTAGCTACCTGTGTCCTGCTACTGTATCTACCTGTGTCCTGCTACTGTAGCTGCCTATCTCCTGCTGCTGTAGCTACCTGTCTCTTGCTGCTGTAGCTACCTGTCTCCTGCTATTGTAGCTACCTGTGTCCTGCTATTGTAGCTACCTGTGTCCTGCTACTGTAGCTACCTGTGTCCTGCTACTGTAGCTGCCTATCTCCTGCTGCTGTAGCTACCTGTCTCTTGCTGCTGTAGCTACCTGTCTCCTGCTATTGTAGCTACCTGTCTCCTGCTGCTGTATCTACCTGTCTCTTGCTGCTGTAGCTACCTGTCTCCTGCTATTGTAGCTACCTGTCTCCTGCTACTGTAGCTACCTGTCTCCTGCTACTGTAGCTACCTGTCTCTTGCTGCTGTAGCTACCTGTGTCCTGCTACTGTAGCTACCTGTCTCCTGCTACTGTATCTACCTGTCTCTTGCTGCTGTAGCTACCTGTCTCCTGCTATTGTAGCTACCTGTCTCCTGCTACTGTAGCTACCTGTCTCCTGCTACTGTAGCTACCTGTCTCTTGCTGCTGTAGCTACCTGTCTCTTGCTGCTGTAGCTACCTGTGTCCTGCTACTGTAGCTACCTGTCTCCTGCTATTGTAGCTACCTGTCTCCTGCTACTGTAGCTACCTGTCTCTTGCTGCTGTAGCTACCTGTCTCCTGCTGCTGTAGCTACCTGTCTCCTGCTACTGTAGCTGCCTGTCTCCTGCTATTGTAGCTACCTGTCTCCTGCTACTGTAGCTGCCTGTCTCCTGCTATTGTAGCTGCCTGTCTCCTGCTACTGTAGCTACCTGTCTCCTGCTACTGTAGCTACCTGTCTCCTGCTGCTGTAGCTACCTGTCTCCTGCTATTGTAGCTACCTGTCTCCTGCTATTGTATCTACCTGTCTCCTGCTACTGTAGCTACCTGTCTCCTGCTATTGTATCTACCTGTCTCCTGCTACTGTATCTACCTGTCTCCTGCTATTGTAGCTACCTGTCTCCTGCTACTGTAGCTACCTGTCTTCTGCTACTGTAGCTACCTGTCTCCTGCTATTGTATCTACCTGTCTCCTGCTATTGTAGCTACCTGTCTCCTGCTATTGTAGCTGCCTGTCTCCTGCTACTGTACCTACCTGTCTCCTGCTACTGTATCTACCTGTCTTCTGCTACTGTACCTACCTGTCTCCTGCTACTGTATCTACCTGTCTCCTGCTGCTGTATCTACCTGTCTCCTGCTACTGTACCTACCTGTCTCCTGCTACTGTATCTACCTGTCTCCTGCTACTGTAGCTACCTGTCTTCTGCTATTGTATCTACCTGTCTCCTGCTACTGTACCTACCTGTCTCCTGCTACTGTACCTACCTGTCTCCTGCTACTGTAGCTACCTGTCTTCTGCTACTGTAGCTGCCTGTCTCCTGCTATTGTATCTACCTGTCTTCTGCTACTGTAGCTGCCTGTCTCCTGCTACTGTACCTACCTGTCTCCTGCTACTGTACCTACCTGTCTCCTGCTACTGTACCTACCTGTCTCCTGCTACTGTACCTACCTGTCTCCTGATATTGTAGCTACCTGTCTCCTGATATTGTAGCTACCTGTCTCCTGGTATTGTAGCTACCTGTCTCCTGATATTGTAGCTGCCTGTCTCCTGCTACTGTAGCTGCCTGTCTCCTGCTATTGTAGCTGCCTGTCTCCTGCTATTGTAGCTGCCTGTCTCCTGCGATAGTTTACCTGGTCCTACAACCTTATCTTCTTGAAGTTATCTTGAGATGATTTCGGGGCTTAGTGTCCCTGCGGCCCGGTCCTCGACAAGACCTCCACCATCCAGGAAGCAGCCCGTGACAGCTGTCTAACTTTCAGGTACTTATTTGCTGCTAGGTAACAGGGGCATCAGGGTGAAAGAAACAATTTGCCCATTTGTCTCCGCCTCCAACGGGGATCGAACCCAGAACCTCAGGACTACGAATCCGAAGCGCTGTCCACCCAGCTGTCCAGTGAGGTTTTCCTGCGAAAGTGTCCGTTCGGTTTAGACTTTAGACTCTTAGCTCTAATGGCCAAATCACATTCCAGCTTAAGTACTTCCCCGGAAGCTTGTGTTCAATTCGTCGCATAGCTCCGTATCATTCTCTGTGTGTCTTCCCTCCACTCCTTCCTTCTGTCAAGACTGATAAGCTGGTGGTTCACAGTCATCGTCCACTTGGTGAGACTACGGAACGGTTTTGGCTCGGACTTGCCTGTAGTGCGATGTTATTCTCGTACTGCTGCTTCTTCTCACAACTAGGCGAGTACAACTAGGTGAGTACATACATATATATATACATATATATACACACATGCAGGAATATCAAAAAGTTACACAAGTTCATTCATGCAGGCACTCTCACACGAATGCATACACACACACACCAAAACATTCTCCCTCCCCCCATTTCAAAAGTTACAGCTCATATATACTTGAGGAATATGAGGAATAAGGAATAACAACATTTATGTTAAAAGTTTATTCACACAAATATTGTTTATTAATGTATCAATTCAATTATGTGTTTTATTGTGTGTGTTCATTATTCAGTACCAAAAACACTGAACTACAAATGTTAATCCAACACATTTTGAAATATTTTGAAAACTGTTGATATTTAGGACCCTTAAGAACTGAGGCCAAAGTGACCTCGTCGCTCAAGGCATCAGAAGCGTTCGTTTAGATATACTTTTAAATAGTAAGAAGCCTCTAGTTTAATCCCTCATCAGGGTGATCAAAGTGATAATGCTTCGCTAGAAATACAAACATTATCTGTCTCATAGAAACGTAATAACTACCGGAAAAGCCCCATTGTACACCTCCAACACGTGACATTAAGTGCTTCAATGTGTAAACTAAAACATGGAACCCGCATCTAGCTACCATGTAAACAATAGCTTGAATAAAGTGGCTTGCCACATAGCTGCTCCCCGAAATAAAAAAAAAAAGGAAAGGGTACGAGAGTACATTTTACCTGAACATCAACTGAAAAGTGGAGACCCAGAGAGGACTTAACCGTGGCGTACAAGATACTCAGGAAGAAAGACTGAGCAACGACAAAGTGAAGAAGGGCGAAATGGTTAAAATAATAACAAATATTGCGGAGCAGGAGAGACCAGGTGCAGCATCTCAACAATGAACGCGTCGTGAGACACAGCCACGAGGTGGCGGCAGAAGCTAATATGTTCATAATTTTAGGTCAAATAAGAGAACCTGCTGCATGGGTAACAGCTTCTCCATATCAATCTATCCTGGCTTTGCGCCCTGGAGAGGCCACTCCAGACCGACAACCAGAGCGCAACACCATAGTCTCCTGAGACTGATGGATGCCTATGATTGATTATGGTCCCAGGAGGTTATCTTGAGGTTATCTTGAGATGATTTCGGGGCTTTTTAGTGTCCCCGCGGCCCGGTCCTTGACCAGGCCTCCACCCCCAGGAAGCAGCCCGTGACAGCTGACTAACACCCAGGTACCTATTTTACTGCTAGGTAACAGGGGCATAGGGTGAAAGAAACTCTGCCCATTGTTTCTCGCCGGCGCCTGGGATCGAACCCAGGACCACAGGATCACATGTCCAGCGTGCTGTCCGCTCGGCCGACCGGCTCCCCAATAGGAGCAATAATTCCCCAAAATACAAACATACACAATGAACGCCAAGCCTCCGCAACCAACATATATACTAACACAAACATGCACAGCCTCATGCACACATTCGCCTGGGACAGGAAGCGCCACACACAACACAACCACCATCACATATTCCTGTTACATAGACACGCAACATATTCCTTCGGTATACTTTCCTTTAGTATACCACAGCATATCAGCACCTATGACCGGCCCTGTGGCATACTACAGTATATCAGCACCTATGACTGGCTCTGTAGCATACAACAGCATATCATCACTTTTTGCGTAAAGTATAATTTAGTATTTGCTTTGCATACTGGCTGCACATTTACATTTAGCTGTTTGTTTATTTTTGTTTTTTTTCCGTAGCTCATTTATGTTAAAATTTTATTCACACAAATATTGTTTATTAATGTATCAATTCAATTATGTGTTTTGTTGTGTGTTTATTATTCAGTACCAAAACACTAAACTACAAATGTTAATACAACACATTTTGAAATATTTTTGAAAACTGTTGATATTTAGGTCCGACGCGAACCACAATCAAGTAGAGACCAAACTGGGTACAACAAATTGTGGGAGGCAGAGAGAGAGAGAGAGAGAGAGACAGACAGACAGACAGACAGACAGACAGACAGACAGACAGACAGACAGACAGACAGACAGACAGACAGACTCTCTGAGAGAATGACGAGACTCTCTGAGTCTCTAGAAGCAGGCTTCAGATGAGCTGAGGTAGGATAACAGCTCTTGCTTGCAGTTTCACTGATATCCCCTAATAATCCCTACTCTTAATTAAAAAAAGAGAAACAGATCGAGAGTATTCGATTATTAATTAATTATCAGGAGAAAGTACCTAACCAGTATGACTACTCAGCACTTGGAGGGGATATGAAGACATGTAGTTAAAATACGAGTGTTAAAATAGTTATACATTTTATTTTAAACTAGTAAATCTCTCGGATAAGGTTATCAGTAAAGCAATATTTTCGCGTCGTGGTGAATGATATTTGGATTAACTAGCTGAAGGATCTCTCCCCCCACTCTGCCGTGTCTCTGATAAAACATACTTTTTACAGACCGTCAATTAGAACATATTCCAGGCGGCAGTAATTCCGCAGTAATCTGTTGTAAACAGATTTGATACGCTTTTATTAAACGTAAATTCGAGTTGTTTGTTATTGAATAAATACTTATAGTGAAGGTGATATTCAGTTCTTCCGGTAAGAATTTTCTATAAAGAATATCCAACAACAGAACCTCCCCCTTCCATTAAAGACGTTAATCATTCTCTAAAGACAAAAGCAAACTGGTTCTCAAGCCTTCGGCTAAATCCGAAATGAGGTCAATTCTAGCTAACTGGGTGGATTTACTTACAGATGTTACGACTTAAGTCTTACGAGGACAGACACTTGTATTTCCACCTCTTTTGTCACTTTTGTACCGTGTAAATTTCCCGGTAACTCGTTCAAAGTTACTTTGAACAGAGTCATCAAGAAGGACTTAACAGCGGCCACCTCTCAAGCGTAATGGGGTTATACAGCGCTGGGTGCGCAGTCTACGATGTTGGTTCGAATCCCTTGATGTTGGCACCGACAACCGTTAAGCTGTCGGTGTGTCTTCTGCAGTCTGACATTACTGGCCTTGCAGGTACTAGGGCAACATGCGCTTAGTGTTGGGGTGTGAGGTAGGGAGGCAGAAATAGCCTTACTAGATGGGATTAGATGAGGAGAGAAATCTAGATCTGTATACCCCGCTAATTAGCCTTGTTGTACCGGTTGTACCTGTTGTGTTTATCATTTAACTCTTCTGACATTCGAATTCTATGTTGAATCTGGCTTTAGATTTGTGGCTGGAGGGGTTTTGAACAATTATAAGTGCATTCTACTTTGTATGGTGATATTGTTGTTGGTGTTGGTGGTGGAGGTGGTGGTGGTGGTGGTGGTGGTGATGGTGGTGGTGATGGCGGTGGTAGTGGTGATAGTGGTGGTGGTGATGGTGGTGGTGGTGGTAGTGGTGGTGATGGTGGTGATGGTGGTGGTGGTGATGGTGGTGGTGGTGATGGTGGTGGTGGTACTCAAGACGAACGAGCCTTCACACTACGCTCCTCAGACACGCCTCCGCATACCAGCTCTACTGACAAGACAATAGATATAAGAACGTCATATATTACTGCCACCCAGCCAACCAGTCTACCAGTCTACCAGTTAACCAATCAACCATTCAAAACGTCAAAACAGGACGCCTTTCAGCTAGATACACAGTCAGTCAACCTTCCTATGAGCCATTTAACTAGACATTCAATTAGTCAACTATATACTCAGGAGCCCAATTAACCAAACAGCAACCAAGAGTTAGCCAATTAGCTTGAAAGTCAATTATCCAGACAATCAGATATCATTCAAGCCAGCTTGAATGATACTGGCTTAAATGTCACTGTCATCCAATCAATTATGCCCTATCTACTGATCAACCAGCTAGTCAGTTAATTACCAAAACATGTATAGAGTAATTCATCTGTCAACGGAACTAGTCGTCAATTATGTAACTTGTCTGTGAGGCAAATAACTAGCCATCGAGAAAACAAGTAAATAAATTCCACAATTGACGTAAATACAAACTCGTCCAGTCAGCCTTCCTGTTATCTAGCTAATGAGTTTGTGTTTTTTGAAAGCATTTGTTTACTGGCGTATTTTGAAGCACTTATGTATTGGCGTATTTTGAAGACACTTATGTGCTGGCGTATTTTGAAGACACTTATGTGCTGGCGTATTTTGAAGACACTTATGTGCTGGCGTATTTTGAAGACACTTATGTACTGGCGTATTTTTAAGCACTTATGTACTGGCGTATTTTGAAGACACTTATGTGCTGGCGTATTTTGAAGCACTTATGTGCTGGCGTATTTTGAAGACACTTATGTGCTGGCGTATTTTGAAGACACTTATGTGCTGGCGTATTTTGAAGACACTTATGTGCTGGCGTATTTTGAAGATACTTATTTACTGGACGACTATTGCAATAGCTTTAAAGACCCCTTTCTATGTATTTTACCTACTGTTGAAACTATGTGGGGAGGTATCCTGAACTACCATCTCCTCTAAGTTGCTGGCGATCAGTCACAATAACGTGGCTGAAGTAGTTTGACCAGACCACACACTAGAAGGTGAAGGGATGACGACGTTTCGGTCCGTCCTGGACCATTCAATCGACTTGAGAATGGTCCAGGACGGACCGAAACGTCGTCCTCTAAGTTCATTCCTCTAGCTCACTAATCTTACACTGAAGTGCTATCTTACATCCCTATGACTCATTTGAGTTTCGTCCAACCACTTAGACTGGACGGTGTAGCGACGGTCTCGCTTCATGCGGGTCGGCGTTCAATCCCCGACCGTCCAAGTGGTTGGATATCATTCCTTCCCCCCGTATCATCCCAAATCCTTTTCCTGATCCCTTCCAATTGCTATATAGTCNATTTTAAGAGTGTGTGTATAGTTAGCTTTTGGCTCATTCTATAAATTTACAACTCCATACCTTTTTAGAATCTAGTCTCTTTATTTTAAGACTATTCCTTTTATTGACAACTCAAATTATTGAAGGTCTCTCTCTAATGTCTCGAAAATCAGTTCCTAGTTTTCATCTGTGCCTTTTCCGTTTTCTATAAGCTACCTTGAACGTTGTATTCACGCTCCTCTTGCTCCTTCTCTCTCAAAATGTTGAAAGGAATAGTTTCATTAATCTTTTCTCGCAAGATTCACTTAATTCAGGAAGATTGAGCCTTTATGCAAAATTCGGAACGCCTTCTAAATTCATTGAGTCGATTTGTAAACGAAATTTTTAACGCTTTGAGCAGCGGAATTTAGGATTGGTTTACATTAAGTTATATTCATTGTTCTATATGCTGATTTTTTTCTAGGTTTATTGATGGCTAATATGTACCTACGACTTCAGGATCGTGCTTTGTCTGCTGCCAGAGCTGAGTCTCCTCCTCATTTTGTAGTATTATTGGTGGCGTTTAGTACTGTTGCTACCCTGAAAACTTTGATTTTGCTTTGGAATGTAGTCTTGCCGCCATCTTTGAAGTATGTCATAGAGCCTCTGGCATCATCTTGCAATTTTCCTCTGTTCCGAGTCTTCTCATCTGTATTTCATCGTCAGGAAAAAATATATATTTGATTGAATTTACTTCTTTTGTTAAGTCAGTGACGTAAACCGCTTTTACCTCCGTTATCGTCCTTTTCACTGTAAAACTGCCCAGCCACTTGGTCTGGACGATAGAGCGATGGTCCCGCTTCATGCTGGTCGGCGTTCGATCCTCGACCGTCCAAGTGGTTGGGTAACCATTCCTTTTCCCCCACCGTCCCATCCCAAATCTTTATCCTGACCCCCCTTCCAAGTGCTATATAGTCGGAATGGCTTGGCGCTTTCCCCTGATAATTCCCTCTCTCCCTCACTGTAAAACTCTGGCTCCTGTCCAAGAGGTACTCGTTTATTCGGCCTAAATAATAGAGCAGAAAGTTTAACTTTTTACCTTAGTTTGTACTGGAGCGTCATATGGGATCGAAAACCTTCTGACAGTTCAAAAAGACGTAGTTGTCGATTTCTTTCTATCCTGCCAGACTTGGCATCAATTGGTCATAAAATTCGTGAATGTTTTCCTACTATTTTTCTGTCCCAAATCCATTTTATCGTTTTAAGATAAAATGTATATCTTGTAAATGATTCGGGAGTCACCTGAGTACTCTCCAATACTTTGTAAATATTCCTTGCTAAGTTCGTGTCTGTTTGTGTGTGTGTGTGTTCTCTGTAAACTGTAGCATTGCAATAAAATAAAACAAAACATACAAAAAAATAATAGGGGTGGTAGGAGAAGAAAAGAATAAAGTATTCAGTGAGAATCCACAAGATCTTCTCTGAATGCTCTTTGTTTTCTTCTTCGAGGATGTGGGTCCCTGCAATTGCACCAGAGGTGGTACCCCTAATATATATATATATATATATATATATATATATATATATATATATATATATATATATATATATATATATATATATATATATATATATATACATATATATATATATATATATATATATATATATGTATATATATATATATATATATATATATATATATAATTTTATATTTAGTATAAAAGAATATAATATTGATTTAGTTTTATTAAAAAGTAAAATTAATATTTTGTTTTCGTTACCACTTTTTTTTGTATTGATGTATTTCTTATTTTATATTGGTTTTAATTACTTTATATGTGTGTGTATTTATTTTTCTACTATGTTATTAGTTCTTTAAAATTTCCAACAGATGCGTGTGTCCTTGTCATTCGTTCTGCAACATTAACTACCCCATAACCTGCAACAATGCCATAATTTCCACCTGTTGCACCAAAATGGCAGGCTAGCTGCATCTGTTTATTGGAAACCATTTATTAGTGCGTCTGTCATAAAACATGATTAAAATGAAAATACTGAACGTGAAAAACGATATATATATGTTTGTGTGTTTTCCTGCTTGGTGTCGAAGCTGGGAGGGTTGGGGGATTGCTCGTGGTTCCTTGTTTCTACGTGGAG
>WNGS01169217.1:11801324-11805969 GCA_020271785.1 Procambarus virginalis
CTATTGTATCTACCTGTCTTCTGCTATTGTATCTACCTGTCTTCTGCTATTGTATCTACCTGTCTTCTGCTATTGTAGCTACCTGTCTCCTGATATTGTAGCTACCTGTCTCCTGATATTGTAGCTACCTGTCTCCTGATATTGTAGCTACCTGTCTCCTGATATTGTAGCTACCTGTCTCCTGATATTGTAGCTACCTGTCTCCTGATATTGTAGCTACCTGTCTCCTGATATTGTAGCTACCTGTCTCCTGATATTGTAGCTACCTGTCTCCTGATATTGTAGCTACCTGTCTCCTGATATTGTAGCTACCTGTCTCCTGATATTGTAGCTACCTGTCTCCTGATATTGTAGCTACCTGTCTCCTGATATTGTAGCTACCTGTCTCCTGATATTGTAGCTACCTGTCTCCTGATATTGTAGCTACCTGTCTCCTGATATTGTAGCTACCTGTCTCCTGATATTGTAGCTACCTGTCTCCTGATATTGTAGCTACCTGTCTCCTGATATTGTAGCTACCTGTCTCCTGATATTGTAGCTACCTGTCTCCTGATATTGTAGCTACCTGTCTCCTGATATTGTAGCTACCTGTCTCCTGATATTGTAGCTACCTGTCTCCTGATATTGTAGCTACCTGTCTCCTGATATTGTAGCTACCTGTCTCCTGATATTGTAGCTACCTGTCTCCTGATATTGTAGCTACCTGTCTCCTGATATTGTAGCTACCTGTCTCCTGATATTGTAGCTACCTGTCTCCTGATATTGTAGCTACCTGTCTCCTGATATTGTAGCTACCTGTCTCCTGATATTGTAGCTACCTGTCTCCTGCTACTGTATCTACCTGTCTCTTGCTGCTGTAGCTACTGTTGCTACTACTTTGTAGCTACCTGTATCCTGATACGTAGCTACCTTCTCCTGCTACTGTATCTACCTGTCTCTTGCTGCTGTAGCTGCCTGTCTCCTGCTGTTGTAGCTGCCTGTCTCCTGCTGTTGTAGCTGCCTGTCTCCTGCTGTTGTAGCTTCCTGTCTCCTGCTGCTGTAGCTACCTGTCTCCTGCTACTGTACCTACCTGTCTCCTGATATTGTAGCTGCCTGTCTCCTGCTACTGTACCTACCTGTCTCCTGATATTGTAGCTGCCTGTCTCCTGCTACTGTACCTACCTGTCTCCTGATATTGTAGCTGCCTGTCTCCTGCTACTGTACCTACCTGTCTCCTGATATTGTAGCTGCCTGTCTCCTGCTACTGTACCTACCTGTCTCCTGATATTGTAGCTGCCTGTCTCCTGCTACTGTACCTACCTGTCTCCTGATATTGTAGCTGCCTGTCTCCTGCTACTGTACCTACCTGTCTCCTGATATTGTAGCTGCCTGTCTCCTGCTACTGTACCTACCTGTCTCCTGATATTGTAGCTGCCTGTCTCCTGCTACTGTACCTACCTGTCTCCTGATATTGTAGCTGCCTGTCTCCTGCTACTGTACCTACCTGTCTCCTGATATTGTAGCTGCCTGTCTCCTGCTACTGTAGCTGCCTGTCTCCTGCTGTTGTAGCTACCTGTCTCCTGATATTGTAGCTACCTGTCTCCTGCTACTGTAGCTACCTATCTCCTGCTATTGTAGCTACATGTATCCTGCTGCTGTAGCTGCCTGTCTCCTGCTACTGTACCTACCTGTCTCCTGATATTGTAGCTACCTGTCTCCTGATATTGTAGCTACCTGTCTCCTGATATTGTAGCTACCTGTCTCCTGATATTGTAGCTACCTGTCTCCTGATATTGTAGCTACCTGTCTCCTGCTGCTGTATCTACCTGTCTCCTGCTACTGTATCTACCTGTCTTCTGCTATTGTATCTACCTGTCTTCTGCTATTGTATCTACCTGTCTTCTGCTATTGTATCTACCTGTCTTCTGCTATTGTATCTACCTGTCTTCTGCTATTGTATCTACCTGTCTTCTGCTATTGTATCTACCTGTCTTCTGCTATTGTAGCTACCTGTCTCATGCTATTGTATTACCTGTATCCTTTGCTACTGTAGCTAATGTCTCCTTATTGTAATCTACCTGTGTCCTGCTACTGTATCTACCTGTGTCCTGCTACTGTATCTACCTGTGTCCTGCTACTGTATCTACCTGTGTCCTGCTACTGTATCTACCTGTGTCCTGCTACTGTATCTACCTGTGTCCTGCTACTGTATCTACCTGTGTCCTGCTACTGTATCTACCTGTGTCCTGCTACTGTATCTACCTGTCTTCTGCTACTGTACCTACCTGTCTCCTGATATTGTAGCTACCTGTCTCCTGCTGCTGTATCTACCTGTCTTCTGCTATTGTATCTACCTGTCTCCTGCTGCTGTATCTACCTGTCTCTTGCTACTGTAGCTACCTGTCTTCTGCTATTGTATCTACCTGTCTCCTGCTACTGTACCTACCTGTCTTCTCTACTGCTACTACTGTTCCTGCTACTGTAGCTACGTCTTCTGATACTGAGCTGCATGTCTAATGCTATGTATCACTGTCTTCTGTACTGTAGCGCATGTCTCATGCTACGTACCTACCTTTTCTGCGAATGTCCTACCTGTATCCGTGTACTGACCTACTGTCTTCTGATACTGTACCTACTTATCAGATATTTAGCTACCTGTTTCCGATATTGTAGCTACGGTCTCTGGTATTGTAAGTACCTGCTCCTGATATTGTGATGCCTGTCTCCTGCACTGTAGTGACTTCCCTGATATGTAGCTGCTGTCTCCTGCTATTGTACTGCCTGTCGCCTGCGATAGTTTAACTGTCCTACAACTTATTTCTTGAAGTTATCTGAGATGATTCGGGGCTTAGTGTCCCTGCGGCCCGGTCTCGGACCAGACCTCCACATCCAGGAGAAGCCGTGACCTGTTAACTTTCAGTATTATTTGCTGCTAGGTAAAGGGGCATCGGGGAAAGAACAAGTGCCCATTGTCTCAGCCCCAACGGGGATCGACCCAGAACCTCAGGATACGAATCCGAAGCGCTGTCCACCAGCTGCCAGTGAGTTTTCCTGCGAAAGTGTCAGTCGGTTTAGACTTTAGACTCTTAGCTCTAATGGCCAAATCACATTCCAGCTTAAATACTTCCCCGGAAGCTTGTGTTCAATTCGTCGCATAGCTCCGTATCATTCTCTGTGTGTCTTCATCACTCTTCTTCGTCAAGACTGTAAGTGGTGGTCACAGTCACGTCCACTTGGTGAGCTACGGAAGGTTTGGGCTCGGAATTGCCTGTAGTGCGATGTTATTCTCGTACTGCTCTTCTTTCACACTAGGCGAGTACATAGTGAGTAAATAATATAATATACATATATACACACAGCAGAATATCAAAAAGTTACACGTTCATCATGCAGGCACTCGCACACGAATGCATACACACACAACACAACATTCCTCCCTCCCCCATTTCAAAAGTCACAGCTCATATATACTGAGAATATGAGATAAGGAACAACACATTTATGTTAAAAGTTTATTCACACAAATATTGTTTATTAATTATCAATTAATTATGTGTTTTATGTGTGTGTCATATCAGTACCAAAAAACGACCCAAAATGTTAACCAACACATTTGAACTATTGTGAAACTGTTGATATTTAGACCTAAGACTGAGGCCAAATTGCCTCGTCGCTAAGGCTCAGACGCGCGTTTGATATACTTTAAATAGTAAGAAGCCTCTAGTTTAATCCCTCATCAGGGTGATCAAAGTGATAATGCTTCGCTAGAAATACAAAAATTATCTTCTATGAAGTATAATACCGAAAAGCCATTGTACACATCAAACAGTGACTTAAGGCTTCATGTGTAAACTAAACCGGAACCCGCATCTAGCTACATGTAAACAAAGCTTAATAAAGTGCTTGCCCCTAGCTGTACCCGAACTAAAAAAAAAGGAGGGTACGATAGTACTTTTACTGACATCACTGAAAAGTGGAGACCAGAGAGGCTTACCGTGCGTACAAGATACTCAGGAAAAAATGAGCACGACAAAGTGAAGAAGGCGAAATGGTTAAAATAAAACAAATTTGCGAGCAGGAGAGCCCAGGTGCAGCTCTCACAATGAACAGTCGTGAGACACAGCACGAGGTGCGGCAGAAGGAATATGTTCATAATTTTAGTCCAGTAAAGACCTGTGAGGGGAACAGCTTTCCATATAATCTACCTGGCTTTGCGCCCTGAGAGGCAACTCCCCCGACACCCAAGCGAACACATAGTCTCCTGAGACGATGATGCTATGATGAGTATGGTCCCAGAGGTTTTTGAGGTTATCTTAGATGATTTCGGGCTTTTAGTGTCCCCGCGGCGCGTCCTTGACCAGGCCTCCACACCCGGAAGCGGCGTGATAGCTGACTAACAACCAGGTACTATTTTACTGATAGTTAACAGGGGCATAGGGTGAAAGAAACTCTGCCATTGTGTCGCCGGCGCCGGGGATCGAACCCGACCACAGATCACATGTCAAGCTGCTGTCCGCTCGGCCGCCGCTCCCCATAGGAGCCTAATTCCCCAAAATACAAAACACGTGAAGCCAAGCCTCCGCAACCACATATATACTAACACAAACATGCACAGCCTCATGCACACAGTAGCCGGGACAGGAAGCGCAACACACACACACCACCA
>WNGS01169217.1:11811393-11825073 GCA_020271785.1 Procambarus virginalis
TCTGGGGGTAGGCAGGGCACAGATAGCCATGGAGGGAAGACTCGCGAGGCTAAGGGTGGTTGCTGGGGGAAAGATGGCTTGTGGGGAGGGGGAGTTTGAGAGTATCAGGGAGAAGTAAAGGAGAACGCAAATGTGAAGGGAACGGCATTAGGGAACGCAAATGAGTGAAGGGAAGGCATTAGGGGAAGGGCAGTGAGTGAGAGGGTTGAAGAGGGAGAAGCGAAGGGTGGTTGATATGAAGTAAAGGTAAAAGAGAACATGGTGTGAGGTTAGTCATAAGTGGCGGTGACATGTTGTAGATTGACATGAGAATTATGGATATTTTCCATTTTATGTAAATACCTTTGTACCATGAAGCGGGGAAAAAAATACTAGACAATTTAGTCTCTTTATTCTATTACATCGTTTCGTCAACACTATGACATCTTCAGGAATATATTCAAAGTACTGAGAACACAAAGTAAGGAAAGGTAATTATCGGGAAATAAATGGCTAAGAAATCCCTAAGCCATTATAATTAAATAGCACTTGGTAGGGAAAAGAGGATAAGGATTTATGATTAGACGAAGGACAGAAATAGTGCCAAACCACTTGGACGGTCGGGGACTGAACGTTGACCGGCAAGAAGCGAGGCCGACGTTCTACCGTCCAGTTCATGTAGAAGGCCAAGCACACTAAAATTACACGCAACAATTTACATGTGTGTATTGCTGAAAATATCACCTTGATGGCGGAAAGTTCTGATAACCTGGAAAAACTAACTGCTCTAGTGTTTCTTCACCCTTTATGTGGTAGAAAGAATTTACCTACAATGGATAATGTACATAAGAAAATTAGCAACTGTAATAATGCTGTAATTGTGCTCAATTCCATGTTTACCAAGGAAAAATTGCCCTCAAAATATACATTAATTATTCTATAGCAAATAAATGTAACAAAAAAAAGGCTTCAGTTTTTTGTTTGAAGGTTGCCTAAATTAAATTAAACATAACGTATACATAAAACATTGTTGTAAAAAAATAGTAAAGAAATAAACTATTAAAAATTTGCCACTATTTGAACCGCAAAATAAATTTGAATTTATTAAAAATTAAGTCATATTACGTGAATCCATAAATACCTATATGTTGTAATGCATACCAGGTAATAATAATAATAATTACCATTAACGTTAAAAAATCGATAATAAAATATATGGGATTTGAAAAAGACTCCTACAGGAATTTACTGTGCATGAAACTAATTAAAATATTATGAATAATTCTTAGACCTTTACTACCCACAGACTTCACAGTTTTTAAATAGTCTGGCTGATATCTTAGAAATATTATTATTATCAAACTTAAGATTCATGCATTGTCAGCATTAAACCACATCTGCATCTGCTAAAAAACGGATGGTTTTACGATTAGCAATTTAGTCAATTTCCTTACAATAACTTTAAAGTTAATTGGACGATAGTTCACTTATTGTTAAACTATTGTCCAATACGTTTAACTTATTTAAAAAAAAAAGTATAAGCGCCTCTCTCTTGTCTTAAAAATCGACACCACATTATCATCCATCCACGACTCTATTGATTTATTAAATATGCAAGACAAGATCTCATTAAGCTCTTCCTTACATACTTTACATACCTTGGGAAATATTTCGTATAGCCGTGGGTACTTATTTGGCTTTAATTTCACTGTTTCATAACTTCCTCTCTTGTAACCACTTAACCAATCAACTTTTACTTTTCCAAATCTAAAAGATCTGGTCAGATGTGGGAATCTTCACACATCTTAGATTCTTCTCTTGTAAATATGTAGACAATATATTTCAATAAAACACTACTCATTTCTTATCATCGTCAGTCACCTGACCTGTCAAGTTTTTCATGACCCAGTCTTTTCTCAAACCTTTGTTTGATATATCAGATGAAATATTTAATTTTTGTCTGTGGCTGTTCTGTCATACGTGCGTCATAGTTTTTTTTTCCCGCTGTCCCTATTTCATTTTTAACATCTCTAACAAGTTTGACAATTTGTTGTTCTAGATCAAAAAAATATCCTTCAACCTTTTGAACAAAGCTTAAACCCCATTGTTATTCATATAGGGTCATTGTTATTCGACCTACTCAATCTATATGGTATACTGAATTCCTGAGCTGAATAATATTTAGTATTTTAAATAATATTTTTTATATAAGTTATGATTTCGATCAACATAGTAATCCCTTGTCACGTTACTCACCGGTAGGTCTCTGTATAGTATCGAGAGCACACCTAACATTGCCTTAGGTTGTAACTAATCGTAACTCAGAGACACTTTTCATACTCAGATTTACCTGTTTCAATATTTTGAAAGAGATGTCTGGTACTGTCGTGGTTTTTCATATTATTTATAAACGCTGTACTGCTTCGGCCAGTTGTCAATCAGATTTCCAGGAGCAAGTGTGAATCATCATTTGAATATATTACCCGCTCATTTTAATGTTATTAGTACAATTTACTAACGTTTAAAATCACTTCTGCATCTTAATTATTTATGTATATAGTTATACAAAAATGATACCAGGACAGAGTATTGAGGCTCTCCACGTGCAACTCTTCCCTCAACTCGAATTTGGCTCATTTATGTTGATATTCTATTTCTTGTGCAACACACATTACTTAATCATGTTATGGGGTCCCCTTCAATACCGTGTTCCTCTACCCTACATATCAGTCTTTTTCGTGAAAGCGTGAAATGCATTATTACAAAAGTTTAGGAATATATTATCGTAATCGTCACTGTCATTTTAAATACGTTTGAAAAGACTTAGTTAAAAAATCAACTAATTTCACAAAATATTTCCTAGTGCGCATATTACTAATACCGTTTATTATACACATTATTGAGTTTCTTGTTAGAATCTTATTATTAATAAGGGCTTACTTATTTTATCGTACACAAAAAATTCATAACATGCTACACTGTCTGCAGTAAAACTAAATTCTTACCGCTTTACAATAAGTGGCATTTCAGATTACCTTTATCTGTAACTAAAGTGGATAGATTTTTTACATATTATCATAATCTAGGTACAGCCAGTGGACAACACAGGCAACTTCTCTCCTCTCATAATTATATTCAACTCATATACAGCTAATCCCTTTGGAACTTTTCCCAATTTCTTTTATCTCCTGCACTGTTTGAGTAGGATTTAAGAATTTACCACTCACTCTCATGTTTTTGAGTTGCTTTGTGAATATGTGCGTGATTCTTAGCTTCGTGATGAAATTACGACAATTGTTGCTTTACTGAAAAACACCTTTATCATAAACAATTATCTTTAGAAAATCGCTAAATTGCTCTCTAAATGTTCATCAAATGTATGCAGATGTATGTAAGATTTCCGAATTTCATATAATTAAGTCCTCTCTAATATTTGGTCAGGAATCAAAAATCTTTTAAATATTCAGGCCTCGTGTAAAACATTTATTTGTATTCCTCACGTAGTTATCAAATATAATCATCCACTGATTTGAAAACTTCTAATTTCTAATAATATATATTAAACAAAGTGACAAAGAGTGAAAGCTTAATATAAAAACGCCCAAAGAAAGGTGAAAAAGTATTGTATACTTTCTCACACTAAAGCAAGACCCCTTTCCCACCTCCTCCAAACTATTACTCTCCCTCAATATATTTCCCCACCACCATTCTCTTGCCAAAAATATGGTGCAGGAGTGGGCGGGCCTTCATAAATCCCGGTTGCAAGGCCAAGTAATCTGCCCCCAGCATCTTGCTAACTACTGCCACCCCTCCATATACCTGCCTAACCAGAATAAGCAAAGATTCCTCTTCTCTCTCTCTCTCTCTCTCTCTCTCTCTCTCTCTCTCTCTCTCTCTCTCTCTCTCTCTCTCTCTCTCTCTCTCTCTCTCTCTCTCTCTCTCTCTCGCTCACTCGCTCGTTCTCTCATCCATGCACATTACTCACTTGGATAACTTTTGTCTCCTTTTGTGACTAGCGTATTCTATATTTTTACTTTCCCTTTCTTTACCAGAGAGTTTAACTGTTATTTGTGAATCAATGTTATAAATTAATGAAAATCAGACAGAATGACAACTTGAGATATTGGCACGAAGGGAGAGAAGAGAGAGATACAATACAAGTAGGAGAAGAAGTGGAAGACGAGAAGCAAGATAGGTAAACATATGAGCAACAATCCCATATTGAAACGTGGCAGGCACGTAACGTAGACTTTTACACAATCTTCTGCTGGCTCATGGAACTGCTACTATATTTATTCTTGTGTTCTTGATATCAGACTATTGATTACATAGCCCTTTATGAATAGCCATCCTCTGAGATGGGGATTTTTAACAGTATGTAGTTAGTTCTTGAAACGCTTTGTACTCGTACTCTCTCTCTCTCTCTCTCTCTCTCTCTCTCTCTCTCTCTCTCTCTCTCTCTCTCTCTCTCTTGCACATTTATCTTATATACCTTTTCTATGTAAATATGTATTTACATCATACCTAACATTTAGATAATGACAAATTAATACAATGCTGTCCATTAAAAGATAGAGTACGAATGATCACACTAATAATAATAAAAAAAGAAAAGAAATTTTTTTATTACAGTGCATGAAAGTTCTTAAAATTAATTGGAAATCTGTGTGTATGGTGTCTCGTCTATCATACAACGTTGTTGCATCACCAGAAACCTCCATCACTAAACGATACAGAATATTTAATTTTGTTTTGATCCTCAGTAAATTGGAAATGCCACATCTCCTTTTAGGTGTGCATAATTTTGCATTTGCATTATATTTTATGAAGAATTCTTTTCAGCGGCGTGTCATCTTGTAAAATATTTATCAAAATTCATTGGTATTATGCGTAATTATTGTTTATTTTTGTCAATTATTGCCACTTTTAATTATTATTAGTTTAATTATTTTTTATTGATAAGTATGATTGCATTATTTATCAAGACTTATTGCGTCCCGTGTATTTAACTTTTTGAAAAAAAAATATATGAGAAAGCAGTGTTCGTGTGTGTGTGTTGTGTGTGTGTGTGTGTGTGTGTGTGTGTGTGTGTGTGTGTGTGTGTGGTGTGTGTGTGTGTGTGTGTGTGTGTGTGTGTGTCAAGGCGAGCCTCCACCGTCACTCACTCAGGGCAGAAACATTTAACAAGTGCTTCTGTGTTTGCTTCATCATTGTCCTTGCTGCTCCACAAACATCTGAAGGATTCTTCCTCCTTCTTTGGGAGTCTCTTCTTGCTTTAGGAGTTTCCTGTTGCTACTTTACGAGTCTCCTGTTGCTTTAGGAGTCTCCTGTTGCTGTTGGAGTCTCCTGTTGCTGTAGGAGTCTCCTGTTGTGTATCTTGTAATTTGTGCCAATGCTGCTGACATTTACATTGCTTGAGGTTTTTGCTGCTGCTTCAGATGGTGCATCTCTTGTGGTTACTGATACTTCTGTTGACGCTGATGTTTTATTTACCAAGATCTGTTGGTTAATCTGTTGAAGCTTCAACTCCTTTGTTAGTGTTTCAGCTGTTATTATTGTTGGTCCTGCAACCGTTACTGTTGCTGCTGCGTCTGCGAATGTTGCAGGCGCTTTGGTTGCCGTTCTTGCTTTCGCAGCCGTGTTGTTACAACATTACTTGTTCTCTGAACCGCATCTGGTTCTTAATGGTGTTCTCTGTGTGTGTCTGTACACTTACAATTAACTTAATTAACGTGCATAACTGTTGTTCTTTCAGAGACAGGAGGGACTCTCTGTAGGTTGTCATCTTTTCCCTGTCTTTCTGCTGATGGACGTAAGCAGATTACGATTTTCGTGTGGTAAAGAAGTAGATGAATTTGGAAAAGCAGAGGAAAGGAAACAAGAGGATTGCAACACAGAACAGTAAGATAGCAGCATGAGGGTTACATATGAGCAGTAAAGGGCAGCATGAGAGCTACAAATGTTTACCTACTTGATACCTGGTTGATGGGGTTCTGGGAGCTCTTCTACTCCCCATGCCCGGCCCGAGGCCAGGCTCGACTTGTGAGAGCTTGGTTCAACAGGCTGTTGCTTGGAGCAGCCCGCAGGCCAACATATCCACCACAGCCCAGTTGGTCCGGCACGTCTTGAAGAAAATTTTCTAGTTTTCTTTTGAAGATGTCCACGATTGTTCCAGCAATATTTCTTATACTCGCTGAGAGGATGTTGAACAACCATGGACCTCTGATGTTTATACAGTGTTCTCTGATTGTGCCTATGGCACCCCTGCTCTTCACTGGCTCTATTCTGCATTTTCTTCCATATCGTTCACTCCAGTATGTTGTTATTTTACTGTGTAGATTAGGGAGCTGTCCCTCCAGTATTTTCCACGTGTATATTATTTTATCTCTCTCTCGTCTCCTTTCTAATGAGTACATTTGGAGAGCTTTGAGACGATCCCAATAATTTAGGTGCTTTATTGCGTCTATGTATGCCTATGTGTTCTCTGTATTCCCTTTATTTTATCAATTTCTCCTCCTCTGAAGGGGTAAGTGAGTAACGAGTAGTACTCAAGACGGGACAACACAAGTCATTTGAATAGTACAACCATTGTGATGGGATTCCTGGATTTGAACGTTCTCGTAATCCATCCTGTCATTATTCAGGCTGACGCAATATTTGCTTGGTTATGCTCCCTAAACGTTAGGTCATCAGTAGAGGGTGTGCAGGTTGCGGGCAGTATGAAAGCTACAGATGAGCAGCAGAAGACAGAAAGAAAGCTGCAGCTGAGCAGCATATTGATGTATCAGAGCTGCAGCTGAGCAGCATATTGATGCATCAGAGCTGCAGATGTGCTGCACAGGTCAGAAAGATAGCTGCAGATTAGCAGCAGATGGTAGCATAGAAGTTTCAGATGAACAGATGAACACCCAGAGAGCAGCAGAGGACGACCGACACACTGGAGCTAGCAGTTGAGTGTCGAGTCTTCCTTGAGAGCCTCGCCCACTGCCAACTAGAAAAAAAGGTTTGGTAAAGATTTAATGATGAAGAACCATTCATTCCAGAGCGCCTTGAACTTGCCCGTTTTCTGGGTGTGTGTGTTCACTTAGAGCTAGGGTTCGACACGGTCTGAGTAGCAGCTCCGGCAGTCACGTACGTCTTCACGGAAGATTTCATATATATATATATATATATATATATATATATATATATATATATATTATATATATATATATATATATAATATATATATATATATATATATATATATATATATATATATATATATATATATATATATATATATATATATATATAATACTGTAGTTACACGCATTCTGAAGCTCTCCCGCATCTTATTCAAGTATTCAGAGTTGTATAATTTTATTAAGCGGTTTACCCAACATCTATAACATTAAGATATATATATATATATATATATAATATATATATATATTATATATATATATATATGTATATATATGTATATATACGCGTCTATGTATGTATAATATAATGTACTCACCTAATTGTGATTGCGGCGGTTGAGCTCTGGCTCTTTGGTCCCGCCTCCCAATTGTCGATGAATTGATGTACAGGTTCTTGAGCCTATGGTGCTCTATCATATCTACATTTGAAACTGTATACGGAGTCTTCCTCCACCACATCACTTCCTAAAGCATTTCATTTGTCAACTACTCTGACACTAAAAATAATTATTTCTAATGTCTCTATGGCTCATCTGGGCACACATTTTCCTCCTGTCTTCCCTAGTACGTGTGCTCCTTGTGTTAACCTACCTGTATTTATCTACCGTATCAATTCGTTTGAAAATCTCATATATGGTGATTGTGTTCCCCCCTAACTCTTCTGTCTTCCAGCGCCGTGTGATTTAATTCCTGTTGTGTGTCCTCGTAGCTCATACCAGTTCGGGTACTAGTTTGGTGACAAACCTTTGAACCTTCTCCAGTTTAGTCTTTGCGTCTTTGCCCGATGATATATGGACTTTATGCTGGAGCTGCAAACTCCAGTATTTGTCTGACATATGTGGTATACAAAGTTCTGAATGATTCCTTACACAAGTTTCTAAAGGCCGTTCTTATGTTAGCCAACATGGCATATGGCCGCTGATGTTATCCTCTTGATATATGCTTCAGGGGACAGGTCTGGCGTGATATCAACCCCCAGGTCTTCTCTCTCTCTCACAACCATTTTTTGGACAACAATGTATGTATGTTTATGTACTAACCTAATTATGAATATGGGGGTTGAGCTTCGGGACTTTGGTGTGAATATGTGTGTGTGTGTGTGTGTGTGTGTGTGTGTGTGTGTGTGTGTGTGTGTGTGTGTGTGTGGTGTGTGTGTGTGTGTGTAAAGTTCACCTCCCAGAACTCGTCTTGCTGCGTTAGCAGGATTTAAACTTCAGCTTTTTGGCTCACTTATGTCTTAGTTAAGTAGCTTTGTTAACCTTTACCATACCTGCTTTGAATTCAAGAATCGATTTAGCTTCAGGGTCTCTCTCTCTTAAGCTCCTTCCTCTTCCTACTTTCCTATACACTAAACATTATCTGCATAATTCTGACTATTCTGTGTTCTTAGGAACTATCAATGAACCTTGTCCCTCATAATTCAATCTAATATTCTCAACATGTTCAGTATATCTACAACTTAGATTATTTAGTCATGATTAGATCTCCTCTTCTCTTGAGCTTTTCCAATATCGCGAGATCGGGTTCTTGTGGCCTTTCTTCGTTATTCATGTTCTTCAGCTCTCGCGATACCGTGTTCTTGAAGACTTTCTATGTTCGACACCTCTTAGCAGTATTAGTGTGTTAGGAAAAATGCAGACTTTTCAATTTTCTTTGCTCAAGTTACTGCAAAGCAATCTCGATGATTGCAAACCTTGCATGATATGCAGTTGTTATCTGATATTACGAGCTTCCAGGGACTGGTCTGATGCGATGTCTGCTGCCATGACATCATTGCTGAAGGCCTGGAGCTGCTCTCCTTCAAGGTGATAGGTTGCCTCAAGCGCCTCTCTTCTCCCATACCACATCCTCATTCCTTTGAACGTGTTAGAGAGGATTTCAAGCAACAGTATTCTTTGCTCCCCGTTTATTTCTGTCGAGATCTCATTGTGTTATTGTGCAGTAGTCTTTGGATTTTACCATCTTAGTAGTTTTGTATTTGTATATTTGGATATGTAGCGTTCTGTTCTTCAGGATAGGTCTTTTACACACATCGGAGCATAACTGTTCTTCTTTACCAAATGTTATCTTTTCCTTCCTCGCTACGATTGTTTGCACTCTATCTCTCACTTTATTATCGGTTGTAGTTTAAGCTTGTAATTTCGTGTTGTCTTTATTTTGANATCCATTATTATTATAGTCTAAGGTAGCTGCACTAATGCAGATGTACCTCATATTTTAATAAAAAGAAACAAAAAAATATTATTATTATTCAACATAATTCTTTACATAAATTATGTAACTCTTTGTAAAGTCTAGGGTAGTTGCACAAATGCAATGTACCTAGGTATGTTCATTCAAAATTGCATGGAATTCATGTATAATTTGTTCATGAATATCTCACTCTCGCACTTCCTCTAACTCATGAATCACATGTTAATCTTCTGAACCTGAATAACATTTCGCCCCATATTCCACCACTGTTTACTCATGTGTGAGTTATGCTTGTCTTGTTGCCACGTTCTACCTCATTATTCCTTCCAATCCACTCCCTTACCCAGGTTCCTCATTCCTCTCTTACCCAGGTTCCTCATTCCTCTCTTACCCATGTTCCTTATTCCTCCCTTACCCAGGTTCCTTATTCCTCCCTTACCCAGGTTCCTTATTCCTCTCTTACCCAGGTTCCTTAAACCTCTCTTACCCAGGTTCCTTATTCCTCTCTTACCCAGGTTCCTTATTCCTCTCTTACCCATGTTCCTTATTCCTCTCTTACCCAGGTTCCTTATTCCTCTCTTACCCAGGTTCCTTATTCCTCCCTTACCCAGGTTCCTTATTCCTCTCTTACCCAGGTTCCTTATTCCTCCCTTACCCAGGTTCCTTATTCCTTTTGCCCAGTCATTCTCCGCCTCTTCCGCCCTTTCTCCTCTTCCCTCCTTCCAATCTTCTTCACTTGTTCATCATTCCCGTTTCCCCCTTTCCTCTCATCCACCATTCCCTCCAATCGCGCCTTTCCTCCCGTCTCCATTTCACCTCATTCCTCCTTCCTCCTCCCTTTCAAACACTCAAGTTCTGTTAAATATTTCCAGCTCGTGTCAAGCATGGAAAAATATTTCTTCTTTTCACTTTTTCACATGTATGTAATTCTTTTTGACAATGGAATATTGTATTATTTCAAAACAGTTTAACACGTGGCTTTAGTTTTTAATCCTTGTTTTTTGTCTTAATGTTTCTCTCAAAGCTATGAGTCCTGAAAAAGTATTTGACAATATTTGTCAAGACAATATTGTTACTCTTTTTGTTTACTCGAAGGGTCTCTGTTCTCTCTTGTATGTGTGTGTGTGTTCACCTAGTTCACCTAGATGTGCTTGCGGGGGTTGAGCTCTGCTCTTTCAGCCCGCCTCTCAACTGTCAATCAACTAATGTACAGGTACCTGAGCCTACTGGGCTCTATCATATCTACACTTAAAGCTGTGTATAGAGTCAGCCTCCACCACATCACTTCCTAATGCATTCCATTTGTCAACCACTCTGACACTAAAAAAGTTCTTTCTAGTATCTCTGTGACTCATTTGGGCACTCAATTTCCACCTGTGTCCCTAGTGCGTGTGCCCCTTGTGTTACATAATCAGTCTTTGTTTAACCTATTAAATCCTTTTGAGAATCTTGTATGAGGTGATCGTGCCCCCCACCCCTATCTCTTTTGACTTCCAATAACGTGAGGTTTAATTTCCGTAGTCTCTCCTCGTAGCTCATACCCCTCAGTTCGGGTGCTAGTCTGGAGGCAAACCTTTGAGCATTTTCCAGTTTAGTCGTATACTTGACGAGATATGGACTCCATACCCATGGACTCCACACAGACTCCATATGTGTGTTGGGGGGGATGGGGATGAAGGAGCCCCTCTCACTCATCTACCTGTTTTACGGAGAGTTAAGTCTGATCTATTGGGTTCCGCCTCGCCACATTAAACAATTTGGCTGTTGTCCACAAGCACGAGGGTGTTGATAGCATGCATTCCGTGGATGGAGGCGCTCGAGCAGCAGCTGGGACGTATAGCAACCGGGGCTGTTTAGGTCTAAGTGCTCCTTTGAGCATTACCTGAAAATAGTTACATTGTAATTATCTGTCCCAACTCCTGGTGGCCATGAAATCCTCCCAATATTCTTCTTATACGAGTGTTTTCATAGGATTTCCTACGACACTTCACTAGCTTCTGCCAGTATTGGTAACCCCAGCAACATTGTTATTGTCATTGCCTTAATGTCAGTGTTTCGTCATTAGCTTCAGAAATAAATTATACACTTATTGACATTAATATCACTACTGTGACCATAGCTACCATCCACTATCAATTATCACTACCAAACAGAACTACCAAAACCCACCAATTTTACAAGTACCACTAATACTGTCTCCATATATATATATATATATATATATATATATATATATATATATATATATATATATATATATATATATATATACACCACCAGCGCCTTGAGCAACAACGCTTCCATCTCCACCACAACAACCATCCCATTCTGAGCAACCACCTTAACTACCCTCTATCCGCTAATACCACAACTACTACCACCACCATCGCTACTACTAACCACCACAATAACCACAACCACCTAACCCGACCATCGCTACAAGCACCCACATTTTAGCATCCTACCCTAACCCCGATCCCCCCACTTTCCAAAATATACGCAGAATATTTTTGGGTTTTGTTTTTTGCATATGGAAGAGGAGCGGTTAAAAAAACACATAGCAACATGCAGATTATTCCTTCACCAACATTCCCTAACACTGTGATACCGAATACCATCCTACTTATTGCCCCAGGATGGGAAAGGGAGGGATGGGATGAGGCTTGAGGTGGGAAGGGATGGGAGAGGAAATGGGGTGGAGGGGAGAGGTTAATAGGGAAAGAGTCTGCCGGCGGGTAATTCGCTGGATTTACCTGATGCGATTTGCGACATGTAATCTCCTCAGCATTTATGAAAATTTTAAACATTTAGTTTTTTTACGAAAGGCGTGAGAGCTTGATGGTCGTTGTCACTGGTATTGTGTTAAGTTTGGTTTCTTATTGTGTTAAGTCTGGTTTCTTATTGTGTTAAGTTTGGTTTCTTATTGTGTTAAGTTTGGTTTTTATTGTGTTAAGTTTGGTTTCTTATTGTGTTAAGTTTGGTTTTTATTGTGTTAAGTTTGGTTTCTTATCGTGTTAAGTTTGGTTTCTTATTGTGTTAAGTTTGGTTTCTTATTGTGTTAAGTTTGGTTTCTTATTGTGTTAAGTTTGGTTCCTTATTGTGTTAAGTCTGGTTTCTTATTGTGTTAAGTCTGGTTCCTTATTGTGTTAAGTTTGGTTTCTTATTGTGTTAAGTTTGGTTCCTTATTGTGTTAAGTTTGGTTTCTTATTGTGTTAAGTTTGGTTTTTATTGTGTTAAGTTTGGTTTCTTATCGTGTTAAGTTTGGTTTCTTATTGTGTTAAGTTTGGTTTTTTTATTGTGTTAAGTTTGGTTTCTTATTGTGTTAAGTTTGGTTTTTTATTGTATTAAGTTTGGTTTCTTATTGTGGTAAGTTTGGTTTCTTATTGTGTTAAGTTTGGCGTCTTATTATTGCTAGCATTTTTATTATTATGATAATTACTTTTTTTCTCATAATTATTACTATTTTTAGAATTATAATGATTAATTTTTCTTATTACTAAGATAATAATAATAATAATAATAATAATAATAATAATAATAATAATATTAACACATCTAAAGGAGCCATGATGAGGGTTCGAACCTATGCGTTGAGAGTTCCCACTTAAGTTCCTGTGATAGAAAAAAAATAGTCAAGTTTCACTTCATAATATATGAACAAAATATTCAGATGAATACAAATAACTAAACGGCTTTCTTCGTTAATATGAAACCAGGTGTTACTTGTGGCGCCTCGGCCCTGGCAGCTTGTTCTTGAGGGAGAGAGAGCTGTGGGAGGGAGGAGAGTCTAGCAGTGACGAAAATGTATAATATTACATCCGCATCTCTCCTGTGTTGGAGAGTCCGGATGGCCGGTGTTGGAGAGTCCGGATGGCCGGTGTTGGAGAGTCCGGATGGCCGGTGTTGGAGAGTCCGGATGGCCGGTGTTGGAGAGTCCGGATGGCCGGTGTTGGAGAGTCCGGATGGCCGGTGTTGGAGAGTCCGGATGGCCGGTGTTGGAGAGTCCGGATGGCCGGTGTTGGAGAGTCCGGATGGCCGGTGTTGGAGAGTCCGGATGGCCGGTGTTGGAGAGTCCGGATGGCCGGTGTTGGAGAGTCCGGATGGCCGGTGTTGGAGAGTCCGGATGGCCGGTGTTGGAGAGTCCGGATGGCCGGTGTTGGAGAGTCCGGATGGCCGGTGTTGGAGAGTCCGGATGGCCGGTGTTGGAGAGTCCGGATGGCCGGTGTTGGAGAGTCCGGATGGCCGGTGTTGGAGAGTCCGGATGGCCGGTGTTGGAGAGTCCGGATGGCCGGTGTTGGAGAGTCCGGATGGCCGGTGTTGG
>WNGS01169217.1:11838651-11850395 GCA_020271785.1 Procambarus virginalis
TTTTAATTTGTTCCTTGTATGTTTAAATCTAATATCTTAATGAATTGAACAATTTTCTTTGTTTGTTTTTTCTTTATTCGATTTCTTTCGATTTTACTATCCAAGAGATGAGATATGCATTCTAAAGATAAAAAATCATTCTTAGAGTTAAAACGTATATCCTAGAGTGAAGCTGTTCCATCTTGAAGTATCAATATCAGTCTTTAAGAACACTTACACGACCACTTAAGCAATAAAGACTCACGTGAAAGAACTGATAACTTAATTAATTCAGAAATATTTCAAATGCAATTAAAATGCAATTACATTTGAGGAGTGACGTTGCTGTTTTAATTATTATTTTCATATTTTGGCCAGTTTTGACCAAGGCAGCAACATATTTTAACTCCTTGACATTTCCACTGAAATACAAGTTTTACTGCTCTCTGTCCTTGAGCTGGACGGTAGAGCGACGGTCTCGCTTCATGCAGACCGACGTTCAATCTCCGACCGTCCAGGTGGTTGGGCACTATTCTTTTTCCCCTTCGTCCCATCCCAAAACGTTACCCTGACCCCTTCCCAGTGCTATATAGTCGTAATGTCTTGGCGCTTTCCCTTGGAAATCACCTCACCTCCATCCTTTCAAAAATATGCAGTATGTTTGGCTGAAGTCTGAATTTTTTTAGGGATTTTATCTCTGTACATCAGTCCTCTGCCCTCGTCTCCATCCCAAGCCACGGGGTTCCAAAAGTGAATTGAATCTACCAGTGCCAACCCATGGCATGCAGGCCATCTTGGGAGTGAGTGGGACTAACCCATCGTAAGATACGGCCTTTGCCCAGGGCTGAGTGGGACTTACAGCTGCAACATGACGGTCATCTGATCATTGATTTGTCGCTCATATTGCTATGTCTCGATATCTCCCCAGACACGACACAACACATTGGAAGCTGGTATGAGTGTGTGTGTGTGTGTGTGTGTGTGTGTGTGTGTGTGTGTGTGTGTGTGTGTGTGTGTGTGTGTGTGTGTGTGTGTCTGTGTGTGTGTGTGTGTACTCACCTAGTTGTACTCACCTAGTTGTGCTTGCGGGGGTTGAGCTCTGGCTCTTTGGTCCCGCCTCTCAACCGTCAATCAACAGGTGTACAGTTTCCTGAGCCTAATGGACTCTATCATATCTACACTTGAAACTGTGTATGGAGTCAGCCTCCACCACATCGCTTCCTAATGCATTCCATTGTCAACCACTCTGACACTAAAAAAGTTCTTTCTAATATCTCTGTGGCTCATTTGGGCACTCAGTTTCCACCTGTGTCCCCTAGTGCGTGTGCCCCTTGTGTTAAACAGCCTGTCTTTATCAACCCTGTCGATTCCCACAAACCCACGACCCTGTGTGTGTTTGTGTGTGTGTGTGTGTGTGGATGTGCGTGAGTATGTGTTCACCTGTTTGTATTCACTTATTCATGCCTACAAAGTGATATTTTTTGGCTCCTGTATCCTCCCTTTCTAGGCACTGGTTGTTTATTGCAATGTCTTCCGCCCTATTCCGCTATCATATCTACTTTTGAAATTTTGAATGAAGTTTACTTCTCTAACCAGCTCGTTGAGTTCATTCCATTTTTCCACTACTCTTACTCTAAACAAAATAGTCTCAGACTCAGATAATTCATATCCCTATGATTCATCTGAGTCTCAAACTCCCATACATTCCCTCGTTTTCTGTTGAATTTGAAAAACTCATTTTACACTCTATCAATCCTCCTAAGTATTTTATAAACATCTTCCATATATTCTCTCTCTCTCTCTCTCTCTCTCTCTCTCTCTCTCTCTCTCTCTCTCTCTCTCTCTCTCTCTCTCTCTCTCTCTCTCTCTCTTGCTTCAAGCTTTGCTTTGCTTCAAGCTCCTGAATCTTTTCAAATTTTCATGTTTTGTTTAGGATGAGGGCTTCCCGATGGGGAGGCATTATCTAAGACTGGTCTCACGTAGGTTGTTTACAGTGATCCAAATGCCTTCTTAATTTGATTCCTGAAAGATGTTCTAACATTTGTTATTGTAGAGTTTGCTGCGGATGGCTTCCTCTTTATATGTACCTCCAGAGTTAGTCCTGGTATTTAATCTACTTCCAGGTCTTTTTCTCTAGTTACTGTGAAGTAGTTTCCCCTCATTGTATAACGCTTTTTAAGTTTCATGACACCTGCCTATATTGAATTCTAGGTATTTATGTGAGCGTGCATGTGTACTCAGCTAGATGTGCTTGTAAGGACAAGCAAATATGCTCACCTTCCCAGCCACTAAATCGTCAATTCAATGTCGTTATTTAATAAAGTTCTTCGTCGTAACTCTGATTCAAGATCAATCCACCTAGAAACGATTTGTACACACGAGAATCTTTTTGTAGTATCTCTATGGCTCATTAATAATTCCATATTGCCTGTCATTATTCCTGTCAAAGTTGTCTTACGTTAATATCTAACAAGGATGTTAACTTTAAACTTGAGATGGAAGAGTGATTTAAGTAAGTGATGTAATTCATCTTATTTAATTACGATTGGCAACCTTTCCAGTGCAACGTAATAAACCCAACTAGTGTGGGCAACATTTAATTAATAATATAAGTGTTTATGAACAGAGGCAGAAGAACAAGAAATCCTAATAACACGAGGCATTTAAGAACACAACAATAACTTGAGAATTACCAGGGAGAATGTGAAGAATAGTGTCAGCTCTGGTGATGTAGTACAAATGTTTAGCTTTGCTAGTAACTCTTCCTCCACCCCACTTATCTTTTTCACTTTATATGGGTGTTTGTTTGTTTGTGTGTGACCCTCTCCACCTCTGTCTCTGTCTCTGTCTCTCTCTCTCTCTCTCTCTCTCTCTCTCTCTCTCTCTCTCTCTCTCTCTCTCACTCTCTCTCTCTTTCACTCACTCCTTCATACTCGTTGAAAAATACAATTTACACTCCTGTTTACAACCTGTGCTGCAATAAATTCCTCAGCTACAATTAAAGACCTGAGAACGCGAGCTCCCGCTGTTACTGCAAAATGTTTGTCATTTTTATATATTGTTTTGACTCGTAGTCAGAGAGAGAGAGAGAGAGAGAGACTGAAATGAAGGAAGGGGGGGAATGAGCTTGAGAGTGAAAGAGTGAAAAAAGAAAGAAGAGCGGCAATACATGCTGGGACTCGCTAAACATCAGTTTAGTTCTGAGGATAATACGGTAAACTCTATACTATACTATACTATACTATACTATACTATACTATACTATACTATGCTATACTATACTATACTATACTATACTATAGTAAACTCTCGGACTATAGCCCTGAACTAAGAAGAACGACTGGGAATCGTTCTTTCGCTCTCAGTCTCTGAACAACTTGTGGTAACTGGGGTCCCAGTATTAAGCGATTAACGGGCCGTCTTATAAGAAAAGTAAGTGATCCATTTTCTTTGCTGAAGTAGCAGTCCCAATGAGTCAGCGACACTGATGCTGACCGAGACATTCGTAGGCTGTTGAGGAACGTTCTCGGGTTCTTTTAAGAAATGTCATATAAAAAGTGGCTGTTTGAGAGAGCACTTAAAAGCCTGCAAATACTTAACTGTAAACACTTGAGATCTCTGGGGGAGAGCGTATTACTTGTAAATGTTTAATGAGGGAAGGACATCTATTTGCAAGTAAAGATGATTTAAATAATTTATCCACTCCTATACTTTAATGTTGAAATGTACAGAATATGTAACAAAAAATCGATATCATCAAAATATTGAGCGAATCGTTTTTTTTTAACGTTTTCTCTGCGTTAGAGCAATAAGGAAAGGGTTAGAAGGAGGAAAGAAGAAAAAGGATGGGGAGGGGATGAGGAATAAAAAAAATTGAAGTATAAAAGGGAAAATGAAGAATACAGGAAGAGTATTCAGACGGACACAACATACGCATAAAACCAGACAAAACCAACAGGTAAAGAGTGAGCTAAAGAAAAAGTTAGATAGCAATCATAAAAATAGTTTATATAGAGTGAATGAGAAGCGAGAAAGTGCTTAACCTCGTCTCCACCTAAATTAAAACCTGCTCAGTTCTTCTGTATTTTATATTTTTATTTATTGTGCGTTTAGTTTTCCGTTTATTTTCCTATAACCAAAATTATGTGTATATATAGGAATATGTGTACATACATATATATATATATATATATTATATATATATATATATATATATATATATATATATATATATAAATATATATATGCAGGGGACGTTCCCCCATTCAGTTATAAATTAAAATGATTGATATGCTGTCTAGAACATTATTGGAACATTCCCAATCTTCACAAACGTCGATTCAAGAACTCCATTAAAAAAATTCTGCAGTTAATTTTTTTTTACCTTGGTTATGATCTCAGATGAGCAATGGAGAGGGCAATTCCTTTCTTTACTCAGGGCTATGTCTCTTCCTCCTTTTTTCCGAAGTTTCCTGTGCTTAGTTGATGTTTTAAAAACTATGAATGGGAAAAAATATACTGATGATAATTATGATAGGGACGATGTGAAAGATAGATATGATGATTGTTACTGAAGAAGAGGAAAATAAAAGCAGAATATGCAAACATTAAAACGTATCAGGAATAGTGTAATGTGGGTATCAGAAAACGTAGACTTTAATTCAATCCATTATTATTATAATCTAAGGTAGCTGCACTAATGCAGATGTACCTCATATTTTAATAAAAAAAAACAAAAAATTTTATTATTATTCAACATAATTCTTTACATAAATTATGTAATCTTTGTAAAGTCTAGGGTAGTTGCACAATGCAATGTACCTAGGTATGTTCATTCAAAAATTGCATGGAATTCATGTATATTTGTTTCATGAATATCTCACTCTCGCACTTCCTCTAACTCATGAATCACATGTTAATCTTATGAACCTGAATAACATTTCGCCCCATATTCCACCACTGTTTACTCATGTGTGAGTTATGCTTGTCTTGTTGCCACGTTCTACCTCATTATTCCTTCCAATTCACTCCCTTACCCATGTTCCTTAGTCCTCTCTTACCCATGTTCCTTATTCCTCTCTTACCCAGGTTCCTTATTCCTCTCTTACCCAGGTTCCTTATTCCTCTCTTACCCAGGTTCCTTATTCCTTTTTCCCAGTCATTCTCCGCCTCTTCCGCCTTTCTCCTCTTCCCTCCTTCCAATCGTCTTCACTTGTTCATCATTCCCGTTTCCCCCTTTCCTCTCATCCACCATTCCCTCCAATCGCGCCTTTCCTCCCGTCTCCATTTCATCTCATTCCTCCTTCCTCCTCCCTTTCAAAACACTCAAGTTCTGTTAAATATTTCCAGCTCGTGTCAAGCATGGAAAAATATTTCTTCTTTTCACTTTTTCACATGTATGTAATTCTTTTTGACAATGGAATATTGTATTATTTCAAAACAGTTTAACACGTGGCTTTAGTTTTTAATCCTTGTTTTTTGTCTTAATGTTTCTCTCAAAGCTATGAGTCCTGAAAAAGTGTTTGACAATATTTGTCAAGACAATATTGTTACTCTTTTTGTTTACTCCAAGGGTCTCTGTTCTCTCTTGTATGTGTGTGTGTGTTCACCTAGTTCACCTAGATGTGCTTGCGGGGGTTGAGCTCTGCTCTTTCAGCCCGCCTCTCAACTGTCAATCAACTAATGTACAGGTTCCTGAGCCTACTGGGCTCTATCATATCTACACTTAAAGCTGTGTATAGAGTCAGCCTCCACCACATCACTTCCTAATGCATTCCATTTGTCAACCACTCTGACACTAAAAAAGTTCTTTCTAATATCTCTGTGACTCATTTGGGCACTCAATTTCCACCTGTGTCCCCTAGTGAGTGTGCCCCTTGTGTTACATAATCAGTCTTTGTTTAACCTATTAAATCCTTTTGAGAATCTTGTATGAGGTGATCGTGCCCCCCACCCCTATCTCTTTTGACTTCCAATAACGTGAGGTTTAATTTCCGTAGTCTCTCCTCGTAGCTCATACCCCTCAGTTCGGGTGCTAGTCTGGAGGCAAACCTTTGAGCATTTTCCAGTTTAGTCGTATACTTGACGAGATATGGACTCCACACAGACTCCATATGTGTGTTGGGGGGGATGGGGGATGAAGGAGCCCCTCTCACTCATCTACCTGTTTTACGGAGAGTTAAGTCTGATCTATTGGGTTCCGCCTCGCCACATTAAACAATTTGGCTGTTGTCCACAAGCACGAGGGTGTTGATAGCATGCATTCCGTGGATGGAGGCGCTCGAGCAGCAGCTGGGACGTATAGCAACCGGGGCTGTTTAGGTCTAAGTGCTCCTTTGAGCATTACCTGAAAATAGTTACATTGTAATTATCTGTCCAACTCCTGGTGGCCATGAATTCCTCCCAATATTCTTCTTATACGTGTGTTTTCATAGGATTTCCTACGACACTTCACTAGCTTCTGCCAGTATTGGTAACCCCAGCAACATTGTTATTGTCATTGCCTTAATGTCAGTGTTTCGTCATTAGCTTCAGAAATAAATTATACACTTATTGACTTTAATATCACTACTGTGACCATAGCTACCATCCGCTATCAATTATCACTACCAAACAGAACTACCAAAACCCACCAATTTTACAAGTACCACTAATACTGTCACCATATATATATATATATATATATATATATATATATATATATATATATATATATATATATACATATATATATATATATATATATATATATATATATATAATATATATATATATATATATATAATAATTACCACCACCAGCGCTTGAGCAACAACGCTTCCATCTCCACCACAACAACCATCCATTCTGAGCAACCACCTTAACTACCCTCTATCCGCTAATACCACAACTACTACCACCACCATCGCTACTACTAACCACCACAATAACCACAACCACCTAACCCGACCATCGCTACAAGCACCCACATTTTAGCATTCTACCCTAACCCCGATCCCCCCAATTTCCAAAATATACGCAGAATATTTTTGGGTTTGTTTTTTGCATATGGAAGAGGAGCGGTTAAAAAACACACATAGCAACATGCAGATTATTCCTTCACCAACATTCCCTAACACTGTGATACCGAATACCATCCTACTTATGGCCCCAGGATGGGAAGGGAGGGATGGGATGAGGCTCGAGGTGGGAAGGGATGGGAGAGGAAATGGGGTGGAGGGGAGAGGTTAATAGGGAAAGAGTCTGCCGGCGGGTAATTCGCTGGATTTACCTGAGCGATTTGCGACATGTAATCTCCTCAGCATTTATGAAAATTTTAAACATTTAGTTTCTTTTTTACGAAAGGCGTGAGAGCGTGATGGTCGTTGTCACTGGTATTGTGTTAAGTTTGGTTTCTTATTGTGTTAAGTTTGGTTTCTTATTGTGTTAAGTCTGGTTCCTTATGTGTTAAGTCTGGTTCCTTATTGTGTTAAGTTTGGTTTCTTATTGTGTTAAGTTTGGTTTCTTATTGTGTTAAGTTTGGTTTTCTTATTGTGTTAAGTTTGGTTTCTTATTGTGTTAAGTCTGGTTTCTTATTGTGTTAAGTTTGGTTTCTTATTGTGTTAAGTTTGGTTCCTTATTGTGTTAAGTTTGGTTCCTTATTGTGTTAGTTTGGTTTCTTATTGTGTTAAGTTTGGTTTCTTATTGTGTTAAGTTTGGTTTTTATTGTGTTAAGTTTGGTTTCTTATCATGTTAAGTTTGGTTTCTTATTGTGTTAAGTTTGGTTTCTTATTGTGTTAAGTTTGGTTTCTTATTGTGTTAAGTTTGGTTTCTTATTGTGTTAAGTTTGGTTTTTATTGTGTTAAGTTTGGTTTCTTATGTGTTAAGTTTGGTTTCTTATTGTGTTAAGTTTGTTTTTTTATTGTGTTAAGTTTGGTTTTTATTGTGTTAAGTTTGGTTTTATTGTGTTAAGTTTGGTTTCTTATCGTGTTAAGTTTGGTTTCTTATTGTGTTAAGTTTGGTTTTTTATTGTGTTAAGTTTGGTTTCTTATTGTGTTAAGTTTGGTTTTTTATTGTATTAAGTTTGGTTTCTTATTGTGTTAAGTTTGGCTTCTTATTGTGTTAAGTTTGGTTTCTTATTGTGTTAAGTTTGGTTTCTTATTGTGTTAAGCTTGGCGTCTTAGTATTGCTAGCATTTTATTATTATGATAATTACTTTTTTTCTCATATTATTACTATTTTTAGAGTTATAATGATTAATTTTTCTTATTACTAAGATAATAATAATAATAATAATAATAATAATAATAATAATAATAATTAACACATCTAAAGGAGCCATGATGAGGGTTCGAACCTATGCGTTGAGAGTTCCCACTAAGTTTCCTGTGATAGAAAAAAAATAGTCAAGTTTCACCTCATAATATATAAAGAAAATATTCAGATGAATACAAATAACTAAATTGCTTTCTTCGTTAATATGAAAGAAGGGTGTTACTTGTGGCGCCTCGGCCCTGGCAGCTTGTTCTTGAGGGAGAGAGAGCCGTGGGAGGAGGAGAGTCTAGCAGTGACGAAAATGTATATATATTACATCCGCATCTCTCCTGTGTTGGAAAGTCCGGATGGCCGGTGCTGGAGAGTCCGGATGGCCGGTGTTGGAGAGTCCGGATGGCCGTGTTGGAGAGTCCGGATGGCCGGTGTTGGAGAGTCCGGATGGCCGGTGTTGGAGAGTCCGGATGGCCGGTGTTGGAGAGTCCGGATGGCCGGTGTTGGAGAGTCCGGATGGCCGGTGTTGGAGAGTCCGGATGGCCGGTGTTGGAAACGTTGCATTAATCTCGCCCTTCAAAGTATATCTCGTAACATTATTTTATCTAACAGCTCTTTTATATAACTAAAAACCGAAAGGGGCCTCGCGGCTGAGTGAACTGCTCTCGGGAGGGGGCTCGTAGTCCTAATGGCCCGGGTTCGATTCCTAGTGGAGGCAGAAACAAATGGGCACAGTTCTTTCACCCTGATGTACTGTTCATCTAAAATAGGTACATGGGAGTTAGACAGCTGTACGAGCTGCTTCCTGGGGATATGTGTGTCACATCGCCAGGAAATTTATACCTACAACTGGTCCGTATTTATGGAGCTTCTACGAAATAACTCTCATCTCCATCTTCATGTGGTAATAACTGACCAGTGTAGTGTCCACAATACAAGGCTACCTATAATATTATTAACGTAATGTTAATTTACATTTACGTTTCTGTTTCTGGCAAAACTCAATGTGGACTCATCAACATAAGTAAAGGTCTCTGGGGTTGAGACTTGGGATATCGTTAGAGCAAATGATGCTCAAGCGTGGAATATAATAATATTTTACTGTACACACTAATATCACAGTACACAACTGTACACAGGAGAAGCATATCACATAATATATTATCAGTCAGGAGCTAATCTTACATGCCCATGATGTTGTTGCTTTAATGTAATTACCGGTGGTAGCTCCAGTTTTATCCCAGTGCTCTCTCGTGTATATATGCAACACTCGCTATCGTGTATATATCCAACCACTCGCTATCGTGTATATATCCAGCCACTCCCTTTTATGTAGATCCAACCACTCCCCTCTAGCATATATCCAACCACCCCAACTCATGTATATCCAACCACTTCCTCTCGTGTATATATCCAACCATTCCTTTCATGAAAATATCCAACCAATTCTCTTTCGTGTTTGTACAACTTATCCTCGAAACCTTCCAGTGAGTTTGCATCCTCAGCACTTACCAAGTATGATGCATACCTGCAGCTCTGTTTCCAGACAAGAGTTTAATTATTAAATAATTTTTTTCCTAATCTAAAGTCGTCAACCGGAATTCATTGTTATGTCTTATGAGACTTGTTAATGTGTCTATATAAACCTATTTACACATTGTTTTTCTCCATCAATTGTTAAATTTTTTGTTATGTTGACTAAATCTTCCATTGAAAAGCGATGATCGCTTTTTGTCAGTCACGGAGATCACTTCTGCAACTAACATTGGCAACAGAATTTTTCCTTTTGTGTTTATCTTTCAAACACGCTATCTCTAGCACGGTAGCAGCCAGTCTCCTGGCCGGTACACACACACACACACACACACACACACCACACACCACACACACACACCACACACACACACACACACACACACACACACACACACACAGAAGAATATGGGGAGACATGATCACTACCTACAAAATTCTCAGAGGAATTGACAAGGTAGATAAGGATAAACTTTTAACACAGGGGTACGCGAACAAGAGCACACAGGTGGATACTGAGAACCCAAATGAGCCACAGGGACGTTAGAAAGAAGTTTTCAGTGTTAGAGTAGTTAACAGATGGAATGCATTAGGCAGAGATGTGGTGGAGGCTGACTTCATACACAGTTTCAAATGTAGATATGATAGAGCCCAGTAGGCTCAGGAACCTGTACACCAGTTGATTGACAGGTGAGAGGCGGCACCAAATAGCCAGAGCTCAACCCCCGCAAGCACAACTAAGTGAGTACACACAAATAATTCTTTTCATTTTTGATATTTTGCAATATCGCCAACTATAACATAATATCACGCAATTAGTAGTAGTAGTAACAACAGATATTATTAAATAGCTCGACCAACAAAAGCACCGTTTACTATATTTGTAATACAGTTTCGAATGACTGCATTGTGGTGTACAAAGAAATTCTATAATACTACAATTACGTTATAATTACCTGTTATCCCGTCAGCCTTCTGCAGGTACATATAGAACCATATCGCTCCTGATAGAATCATCATCCGACTGTCTTACATTCCATTACATTCATCAAAGGCCTTGAATCCAATTACGGATATGTAGAACACTACGACATGGAAGATATATCACAGGCTTGCAGCTCGAATATATTCGCTATATAATAGTGCCTCGTGTCATATAACATGCATTATTTTATCTTTCTGGGAACGAGAGATTGTATGTGTCATAATAAAACTCTTCCCAAAGAGTTTTATACTGAGGAGAATTCAACCAAACTTTGCATGCCTTTTCAGCTTTGACCCTGTATTTGCAGTGTACGTTTTATGAAATGCTTTGAACTCGGTGTGTAACTACAAGGAACTGATAAAAATTTGCAATTTGACTTGAAAAGGGTCAAAAGATATATGTTGTTATAGTTACTAAACCCTGCCTATTATATTCATTTAAGCTAAAGCCTTTTCTTAATATGTAATAATTGAAGACTTTTGCACTGATACTGCCATTCTCATTTTTGCACTTCTGATCAAAAGAGTAATCCCAATGACGAAGTGAAATTGTGCGCCATAGGATATTTAGGATCGGGTTGGTGTTAATGCACCAACTGAACTCCATTAGTTATATGGAAAGTTAGTCTATGAGACACAAGAGTTTCTTGAGGTTAAGGGTAACTATGCTCTATTGTGAAGGGATGATAGTTTAATATCCCATTAGAGCCACCGTCAGCTTCTTGATCTTATCACAAAGTTTCAAAGCGTTATATGACAAAGAGTGCTGGGAAGACGGGACACCACGAGCGTAGCTCTCATCCTGTAACTACACTTAGGTAATTACATCTTAGGCGTCTTGACCTATCCCCACCTTCATCTTTTTTACCTCACCCCTGCCTTCATCTCCGTGACATCTCCTGCCTTAACCTCTCTGATCTCACCCTACGTTAACCCTCCCTTCTTTTACCCATCTTTTTTGTAGCATTTTATGAACAACAGATTGTGTGTTTCCGTTAGGCCTC
>WNGS01169217.1:11906722-11926802 GCA_020271785.1 Procambarus virginalis
ATTGCAAAATTAAAATTAGGATACTTAGTGTGGGACTTCGACACAGTGTATGCATATTTATTTATTTATTTATGCATATACAAGAAGGTACATTGGGAATGTGAGGATACATAATATGGTAATTACAATCTTGTAAAGCCACTAGTACGCGCAGCGTTTCGGGCAGATATGTGATATATGTAATATATCTTATATTATATAATATATATATATATCTTAATATATCATATGTAATATATATTATCGTTGTGTATATAATATTTCTTTTTTTATGAGATATTGAGCTTGACAATAAGAGAGTTGGGAACCAGGAGTCACAACTTGTGAGGTAGTTAACTTTCACTACAACCAATAAGGTTCCTCTAGGAGGCTCCAGCACAAGTTCTGAGCTGTTTCTTGCCCCAGTGGACCGTTCCTTCTGCTTGTTCTTCCTCTCTTTCTTCCTTCTCTCTTTTCATCTTCTACTTTTATCTCTTACCACTTTTTTCCATTATCATTCTTCCTGGTATGTTGATCTATTATCTCCAGCTGACACTGCCTTATGTTATCATCTTTCTTCCTTTGCTTTCTGACACTCTCTCTCTCTTCGTTTATCGTCTAGTCACTCTTCCCCACAACCCTTCACACTTACTTTAATCCTTCGTTCCGAGTTTATTTTCTCTTCCGATATCGCTGCTGTTGATCCCGTTTCTGTTATTATTACTACTACTAAAGAAGCGATCCCACACATGCGATAAGGAAGGACACTGGTGAAGCTTCGGGTCCCCCCTGCGCCCTTATCAAGTCTCAAATGAGACATTAATAGGATCCAGGATAGATCGAAACGTCTTCAGTTTTCTTTCTTTCCTAAGTGTGGGTTGGGTTATTTATTTCAGGAACGTTATTGTGACCTTTTCTCTTTATTTCTGCTGCTGCCTCCATTGTCGACGTTGCTGCTGCTGCTGCTGCCTCTATTGTCGACGTTCCTGCTGCTGCTGCTGCCTCCATTGTCGACGCTCCTGCTGCTGCCTCCATTGTCGACGCTCCTGCTGCTGCCTCCATTGTCGACGCTCCTGCTGCTGCTCTTGCTATTATTAAAGCTGTCACTGATGCTAGTGCTGTTAACATCGCTGCTTTGGCTAGCTTTGCTATTGGTGTTCTTGTTCATTGTTTACACTGTTATTGTTCTCGTCTCGCTGCTGTTTCTGTTGATTGTTATACTGTTGTTGCTACTGTTTTTGTGGTCGTGTCTTCTGCACATTTTCCTTCTGTGTGTCTTCACTTAGCTGGTCTCCGCTACCTGACTCTGTTATTGGTCGCCCTTTCGTNCATCCTAACTCTCTCCTCCTCCACCCAGCATCCTAACTCTCTCCTCCTCCACCCATCCTCCTCACTGCATCTGACAGCCTCATGCCTTCTTTGCTATCTCTAGACCCCTCTTCTCTTGTCCTCCTCACCGTCTCTTGTTCCCCCTCTTCAGTCTTTCAGCCACTCTCTCCTCCCCCCCAATCTCCCCCACCCTCATCACTGCCTCTCCCCCCCCCTCCTCCACCTTCTTCACTGCCTCACTTGCTATCAGTAGCAAAGCATAAAATAAGTAGAGAAAGCTGGATATAAATTAATTAAAAAAAAACAAATTGAAGAATTATACAATAAAAAAACTAATTTTTTTATAACAAATGACAAAAAAACAAAAATTGAAAAGTTGAAAGTTCAGAAAGTCTGCCTTTGTTAAATCACCAGACTAAGGGGCAATAATGTGTGCTCGCTGCCCCATTGGTCATTGCTATGTTTTCTCCAAAGGGAAAAAAAGCATTATTCTAAGAACGTGGGAAGCATTATTCTAAGAACGTGGGAAGCATTATTCTAAGAACGTGGGAAGCATTATTCTAAGAACGTGGTAAGCATTATTCTAAGAACATGGTAAGCATTATTCTAAGAACATGGTAAGCATTATTCTAAGAACATGGTAAGCATTATTCTAAGAACGTGGGAAGCATTATTCTAAGAACATGGTAAGCATTATTATAAGAACGTGGTAAGCATTATTCTAAGAACATGGTAAGCATTATTCTAAGAACATGGTAAGCGTTATTCTAAGAACATGGTAAGCATTATTCTAAGAACGTGGGAAGCATTATTCTAAGAACGTGGGAAGCATTATTCTAAGACCCGGTTATCAGGTATTTCCGTAGCATAATTTAAACATAAACTACATTTCATTGCAATAATACCAAATGCTTCAATCAGTATACGAATTAAAATACGAGAAATTAACACCCGATAAATTAGAAATTTGAAACAAATAGAGGAGTGAGAGAGAGAGAGACGAACAAAGAGACAGATAGAGAGAATGTGTGTGTGTGTGAGGGAGTGACAACACCATACAGAAAATGACGCAATGGAGACAGCAAATGAAGACTATCGGCTTTAACCTGGAATTATTACCCCCCTTCACGTTCCCTCCCACAATAATTGTAGGCAACTCTAAATCACGCTAACTCGTCGCCACCGCCTCCATTAAATCATGCTAATTTCCTCCGGGATGTGTTTAGCATCTGTCCAGACGGACTGAGCTCGTCCGGAACGACTCTGTGAACTCCCTTTTGAGATTATGCCGCCTGCGTCATCCTCCGGATGTTGATATCCTGGGCTGAGATGATGGGCTTATGGAGGAGGGCGACGACCTCGCGTCCTCATATTACGACCTGTTGAGATAAGGTCAGAGAAAGGTCACGGCTTACTACACACTAACATGATATAACGCCTGCCAAGCTTAATATCGCCGGTGGGAAGGAAGGGTGCCAAACCGCTTTGACTATCGGGGATCCAACGTCTTGGATCCTCCAAGAACCGAGGCCGTCACTGAATCAACCGGTCCAAGTGGTTGGGACACCAAGCTGGCAAAACTGCGTATATTCTGCTTAAAGTATTAGACTGTATTGAGTTGAGGGGCTGATATACTCTACAGATATAACCCTGTTTGAAGGACGGTATGTAATTTTATATATGTCATCTCCATATATTAAACTGGGGAGGTGCTTTATGAAGCGTCATAATACTTGGTTTGTAGGGTGATATGTTGTGTTGGTGAAGCTCGGTGTTAAGCAGTGTTAGTTTTGTGTTTGGGTGTGTTGGCTTTGTTTTAAGCTGGGTTGGTTCTGTATTAAGCTGGACTGGTTCTGTATTAAGCTGGACTGGTTCTGTATTAAGCTGGGCTGGTTCTGTATTAAGCTTGGGTCACTGTTTTAAGCTGAGCTGGCGCTAGAGATGCGGCGAGTTTCCAATTTGTGACTCATTAAGAACAAAATTAAAATGAAATTGTGAGAGTTGTGACTAACTAAAATGTTTGTGTGTGTGTGTGTGTGTGTGTGTGTGTGTGTGTGTGTGTGTGTGTGTGTGTGTGTGTGTGTGTGTGTGTGTGTGTGTGTGTGTGTGTGTGTGTTTACCTAGTTGTGCATGCAGGGGTTGAGCTTTGCTCTTTCGGCCCGCCTCTCAACTGTCAATCAACTGTTTACTAACTACCTTTTTTTTCCAACACCACACACACACACACACACACACACACACACACACACACACACACACACACACACACACACACACACACACACACACATACCAGGAAGCAGCCCATGACAGCTGACTAACTGTCAGCTGTCATGGGCTGACAGTTATTTGTTAACTACTCTGACACTTAAATAGGTCTTTCTGCTGTCTCTGTGGCTCATGTGGGTACTAAGTTTTCACCTGAGTCCCCTTGTTCGTGTGCCCTCTTTGTTAAATAAACAAACATTATCTACCCTATCAAGTCTTCTGAGAATCATATATGTGGTGATCATGTCTCCCTTAATCCCTAAACAAGCACCAGACTAGAATTTAGTGTTCAACCAAGCATACAGTAAGTATCAGTAACAGACAGTTAAACAGGAAGCAGCAAGCAAGCAAGCAAGGCAAGGAAGCGAGCAGTAAGCAAGAAGCAAGGGCTGACTTTCTCATCAGCTTCTCATTAAGGAAACTCTCTCAAACGCTTTTCATTAGTGCTCTCGGTGAAGTAGCCATTACACCGGGCCTCACTTTCTCAGAGTGAGAGACACTTGAGTAGACAGTGTACGTGTCTCTGTCTCTCTCTCTCTTTCTGTCTCTGTCTCTGTCTCCTCTCTCTCTCTCTCTCTCTCTCTCTGCAAAGATGAGGGAGGATGGTTGGAGTTTTGGGATGATGGGATAATTTATATTAAGGCTGTGGCGAAGCACCTCAAGGTAGATGGTAGGTTGTAATGATGATGGTTGTAGGGTAGTGGGTTTTCTTGAAGTTGGTGGCAGTGGTGCATAATTGTGGTTCAGGTGGTGATGGCTGTAACAGGGAAGCGATACGATACATCTGTACATGTATATGTACATCTGTATATGACATCTGTATCTGCGATAGAGATGTCAGTGGTGATGCTGGTGGAATTGATGGTACTAGAGTGAAGGTGGACTGAATGGGGGTGTGGTGGTCGCGATGGTGGTGGTGGTGGTGATGGTGGTGGTGGTGTAAGAGAGGAGAAGAGAGGAGAAGAGGAGGAAACATAAAGAAGGTGTCGGGTGGGGGTAGGAGGAGGGGATCCGTCCTAGTCTTCAAATATCGCCGAAAATTGTGTGATTCTTGGGGATTTTTGGGTAAGTTTTGGCGCTTCCTTGCCTCCATGTGTCAGCCATTATGCAAAAAGTTAGAGAAAGAGGTCACACTTCTCCTGGAAAGTTGTCTCCCACCTCTGGCACTGCGCTCGAATGTTTTACAAAGTTATACAGATTTACAAGTCATCTGGAAGCCATACATCCTCGCCAAAGTTGGGTCAAGTATAACAGGGCGCCGCGCAAAGTTAAAGAAATGGCCTGACGCCCTCCTCTACTTTAAGAAAGATTTGAAACCTAAACAAATACATTATATATATATATATATATATATATATATATATATATATATATATATATATATATATATATATATATATATATATATGGGAGTTATTGAAAACGATTGAGTGGGTTAGATCAATACTTATACGAATCATTTTGATTTAATAGGTTTATCTTCAGTTAGTGAAGAATTCTGGAAACAAATAGTTTACAAACTTCATAGGGCATTTTCAATGGGCTTTATGAATTTAGCTAAATTAAACTTAGCATCCTCAGAGTGGGAGACGGTGACTACTGTAAAGGACAGACTACAGTAATCACTGTCTACGCAGAGGCGATGAGAAGAAAGGTGGCTGTCCTGTCTAAGTGAATGGTGTATCTGCTGACAGTTAGTTCTCCTTTGATCGTGTTGATGGAAGGGCGAATGCAGGAGCTGACTCTCGATAATTGGATGAGTGTTTGATGTGAAGTGCTTTTGTTATGTTTTGCTTCCATTGTAGCTTCATCTGTCAGTTATTCCGATGTTGTGGGTCGGGGTCGCTCTGGTGATAGTCTAGTTATGTGTAGACATTACGTGATCGTAATCGTAAGCCTCGTTGTTTGTGCAATGACGTCCTGCCATGTTATATATTAACAACTAGATTCAATGCTGAATGATCTACAGATTTTCTTCCCAAGGTACGTCAGTACTTACATATCAGGGACCACGGGGAAGTGAGATGTAACTCTTGGCCCCGCCTTTTAGCCTTGTTGTACGTGTTGCGGATAACTTAACTACTCTGACGCTCGAAATCTTTGTCGAATTTGATCTGAAAATTGTGATTTATAGAGACTTCCACAACATCTTCTTTCAGTGTACTTTACTTGTGGACCACCCGCACAGGACACGAACCTTTCCTTATTTTTCTATAATTCTTGCTCTGTACTTTTTAATATTGGTTTTATGCTTATCAGAGTGTGAATTCCATGCCGGTGCTGCATATTCCTGCATGTGTCAAATAATGTTGTTGTGAACATTGCCTTAAAAGTGTTCTGATTTAGGTTTCTAAACAATGTTCTAGCGTTTAACACGCGTTCCATATGCTGGCGATGTCACCCTGTTTGTGTGTGTGCCCCCGGTGTTTGTGTTACAATGATATCCACAACCATATCTCTCTCTCTCCCCGATTCCTGTAGTTGTTTTTACCCATATTATGTAGAAAAGTGTTTTTCCAGCGTTTGGTAAGGACGGAGGAGGAGGCAAGCAAAAGACTCAGCAAACTCCAACAAGAGGAGACTAACTTAGTAATTAAGGTGTCTCTGTCCCTCTCGAATACGCTCTCAAGTATTCTTCACTCATTCTGTTCATGTTTCAAGGCCTTTTGACTCCTTTTCCTACGTGTTCTCTCCAAGACATAATGTGGTAGGAAGATTATTTTCAATACCTCCGTTCGATCCCCGATAGTCCAAGTGGTTCAGTTCACAGTTCCTTTACTTTGTCCTTATATACCGGCTTCTTGTCCTCAAATCCATGCAAGTTCTACATAGTAATATCGGCTGAACACTTACTCCTTATAATTCCCCAACCCGCATGTATCTGTACTATGGTTATAATCTTTATTTTCCATCTCTTGGCTAATAATAAAAAATTAGTACATGGTTGTAAATGGTTGAATGGGTTTTATATTTTCATTGTCTTTGGATCTCCGTGGTTTCTGTTAATTCTATTTATATTTTTCGTGCATTACTGTGAGAACTTTTCATGAAGTGAGGAAAACTATAAAATTCTTGGGATAATTAAAACTCTTCATTAATAATGAAACACAGATCACATCTGTCTTACAACTATGTGATAGTTTAAAGATTTTTTTACATTCTTTCACATTACTCGACTCTAAAAGCTCAGGAAATAGAATTTAGAATTTACAGGAGATATGAAAAGTGACATGCAAATGTATATAGGGAATAATTAATAGGTAGAGAGATAAATTAATTGATTTGGTAATATATTAGTACACGAAATAACAGAAAGACAGACAGATCCAGAGAGAGAGAGAGAGAGAGAGAGAGAGAGGAGAGAAAGACAGAGACAGAGAGAGAGAGAGAGACAGAAAAACATTATTTAACAGAGAAATCTGATAATCTGGTATATACTATATTGGGCTATCGCATAGGTAAATACAGGCATTAACATTAAAAATTGAGAAGTCGCCATTCTCATGAGGTAAAGGTATAGACCCTGGCTCCCCCTTGCCGTATTTACGCTTGGCGTTCATAATGTACACCAAAACCTACCTATTATGGGCGAGATTCTCATTTGACCTTAAAAGCGTAGGTTTGCAACGCTTATATTACCGGTACATAGCATTCAAATTACACCCTTGCACTCAAATTGTACAAAAATAGACGTGTGAGTGCATACAAACCAGACGTATTTAATTAGTATGATTGCGGGTTATATATAACACATTTGTAAATTGGGATATTCACAAGGAACTGTAATGATAGAATATATCGCCGTAAAACAGCCCCAATCCTCCCAGAAACGTCCAAATAGGCCATAAAAATCAACATTTTTCGAAGTTTTGAATTTACATTATTTTTAATGCATGAAGGGAAGAGCTTGCGAATTGGGCTTTACCACAGAGGAGACAGAGAGAACATAACATAGTATAAAAAAGGAACGTTGGAAAAATAGACAGAGACGCAATGTTCCAGGTGCGAACCGGCAGAACAGGGAGACACTGAAGAAATATAGGTTATCTTGAGATGATTTCGGAGCTTAGCGTCCCCGCGGCCCGGTCCTCGACCAGGCCTCCTTTTTGTTACACGCTCCCGAGGAAGCAGCCCGTAGCAGCTGGCTAACTCCCAGGTACCCATTTACTGGTAGGTAACAGGAGCATCAGGGTGAAAGAAACTTTTTGTTCATTTGCCTGCACCGGGGAACGAACCCGGAACCTCAGGACTACGAATCCGAAGCGCTGTCCACTCAGCTGTCAGGCGCCCTCGAAATAGATAGAAGTGAGACACAGATGTCGGAAAACTTATTGATTGCAGGAATTATAAGGGAAATGGGTATAGGTGAAGGCTTAAACAACTGCTGGTTAGAGAGCCATGGTTGAGGAGCTGACGCTCAACCCAGCAAGTACAGCTAGGTGAGTACATCTGTAAGAGTTTTCATGACTCATACACCTCAACAACCCCCCCTCCCCCCCCACGACCCCAACCAATCCCATACCCCTTGCCCACTACCACTAATCCCCCCTCACCCCCCGCCCAGAACCCCCTACCATCTGCCCCAACCTACACCATCGTCTTTAAACCGTAACCATGAACCACCCCCTACCACCCCCCCCCCATCCCCCCGCCCCCGGAGAGGGGGACTAATGACGGGTGTACGTCATGTCGTCACTATGACGGAAAAACGGTAAACACGTTGCAGGAATATGCAAATGAGGGGTAAATTTATATGTATTTTTTTTGTGTTGTGTGTTTGTGAGGTACGAGAAAACGGTTCGGAAATGCATAACTCTTTTCCCCTCCCCCCCCTTCCCCCCATTTTTCTGCCTTTTTCTCTCTTTTTTTTTAATCCTAACATTCTCCTATCAGCGTCTTCGCAATTAATTTTACTTCATCTCTTCTACCTTTCTCCTCTCTTCATTCCTTCCGTTACATATACGCTGCTCTCCCTCCCTCAATTTTACCTCTCCCTTTCCCTCTTTTTACATTCTCTCCCTCACAACCTCTCCTCTTTCCGGCCTGTCCCTATGCTTCCTTCATGCGTGCACCACCTCTCCTCCATCTCTCCATACTTGATATCTCACCTCTCCCTCCCATCCCCTCCCCTTCTCCCCCCCCCTCTCTCCCTCCCTCCACTTTTCCCTTCTCTCTCCCTCCCTTCACCCTCCTCTCTCCCTCCTCTCCCTACTATCTTTACATCCATCACTGGTCTAAATACACTTTCACTTTACACGCTTTTTGTTAAACGGTAGAGGAGGGAGGGAGGGGGGAGGGAAGAAGGGGTAGGGACAAGAGAGGGGGGAATATTGAGATAGAGAGAGAAGGGGGGGGGGGAGTTTAAGAGAAGTGGATTCTCTAATTTGGAGAGGTAGACCTTGTAAGGTTGGGTAGAGAAATGTATTTTGTAATAGGATTATTAAGTGGGGGAATTATAGAGAGAGAGAGAGAGAGAGAGAGGGAGAGAGAGAGAGAGAGAGAGAGAGAGAGAGAGAGAGAGAGAGAGAGAGAGAGAGAGAGAGAGAGAGAGAGAGAGAGAGAGAGAGAGAGAGAGGAGAGAGAGAGAGAGAGAGAGGTGAAGACAAGTGAAGGGAAGAAACTGATGTTGTGAAGTATTCATTTATTTATTGAATAGAAGTTTTGTCTAGAGACGCAAATTTATATAGAGACGAAGTTTGTCTAACCTTTAGGTTAAGTCCACGAATTTCGGCTCACCTCCAGTTGAAAGAACCAAGCCGAAGTGGATCGTGTGCGGTAGCCAAAACGACCACACGAGTCATTCCCTGGTGAATGGAACACACGCTTAGTCTGTCTGCTATCCTTCAGGCCGAAGACGTGTTACATAAAGTCCACTCCCCGACCCTTTGGTTAATGGGGAAGCGACGAGAGAGGTTCCGTGAACGATTCCTCCCGTTCACGTTAAGGTTGGTCTCTAACGGAAGGTGTGAGGCCAAAAAAACAGTAATTGGGAACATGGTTGTAAACTGATTCGCGGGTCGTGTTCCAGGGAAAAACTAAAACGATAAGGCTTAAGATGAGCTGTGGGAAGATGAAAGCTCTAAGCCTTCTAACTTAGAAGAGTTGAGAGTCCGCCTTAAGAGTCGGAACGTGTCAGAAATTAAAAAAAAAAGAGAGGAGACAGAGGAGGAGAAGAAAAGAGGTACAAGAGTACAAGAGAGAAACAAGATGTAGATAAGAGAATAAATGAGAAAGAAGGGAAAATGGAGGAGGAGGAACAAATCATGATGGAGGATAGAGATGGAAGATGGTAAATAATGTACAAAGAAATCACATTAACTTGATCTTTCAATAAAAAAAAACAGCAGGAGTCATGCAGAAAATTCTAAGAATGCAGGTTTGATCCTTCTCGTGTTTGCTACTGATATTTATTCATCGGTTCATCACATTAATGTCATTTCTTTGTGCATTTGAAGAGCAGTGGTGGAGGCAAAACTCCTAGACCCCGGCCAGAGTACATGGTGGCCATGCGTGAAGCCCTGATTGGCGAAGCCCAAGCTTCTTTGATTGGGCTTCAGTCAGGTGAATGGAGCTATCAAGTGAGAACACTAAGCCATTACGACTATATAGCACTTGGAAGGGGTCAGGATAAGGTTTTGGGATGGGACGGGGAGAAAGGAATGGTGCCCAACCACTTGGGATATTCGGGGATTGAACACCGACCTGCATGAAGCAAGACTCTATCTCTACCGTCCAGTTCAAGTGGTTGGGGGCTTGCCTCAGAAACCCTTGAGGGTTCAGTTGAATCCCAGGTTGCATTGCTTTTGACCATGTCGTGGTGTAGTGGTCTGAAGCGTGTGCTCGAGGTGCACACAGTGTGCAGGTTCAAATTCACTTAATGGCTCCTTCTTTTTCATGGTTAATAAGAGAGGTTGGAATATATAGAAAACGGAAAGATAAAGAGATGGCGGACGAAGATGAATTATAAGATTAATGAGACTAAGAGATTACAGAGATTAGCTAGAGTTTAGAGGTGAAGGATAACATATTAACAGCGGGAAAATAAGGTAAAACAGGATTACTATTTTTGCATGTATGACAGTGAAATTTGCAGCAGTTATCAGGGCAGACTGGAGTAAATAGAATACTTGTATTTACTTAATTCTGACCCGGAAAGAACACCCTTCAGACCTGACATAGAATGACCATTTAAAATGAACGGATTCACTTAAGAGCGGGTAAAGCCTCGATTCATACTGGGTTCGGAGTCCCTTCGCTTCAGTCATCCCTCCTCTTCATAAAATGGAGATAGACTAATGGACTGGCTGGAGGAAAGGCTGGTAGAGATTTACATACATATATCGAATAATCCACATTGCTTGCTCTGTATTTCCAAGTACAATTTACTAGCATGGTTTGCATAGTTGTTATTTCGTGTGTGTGTGTGTGTGTGTTTGAGTGTGAGTGTGAGTATGCGTGTGTGTGTGTACTTACCTAGTTGTGCTTGCGGGGGTTGAGCTCCGGCTCTTTGGTGGCCTCAGGAGTGTGTATGTGTGTGTGTGTGTGTGTGTGTGTGTGTGTGTGTGTGCGAGTGCGCCTGCGTCTGCGTGTGTGTGTGTGCGTGTGTGTAGATAAGAAATTTTGACCAAATTTTCCACTAGTTTATATCTCGCATAACATTATAAGCTTCAAAATCCTGCTTGATCATGGCCTTCGCAGATCTAAAAATTACAAGAAAAGCATCTAACATTCTAACCAGGTTTCTAATCTGAATATTTAGTCCAACTAAATTGCCTTATAACATCTCGTTGTATTAACAGAAGTCAGACCTAAAGGAGTCACATAAAAAAACATCGTTTCGACATGTGGCATCATCGACACCATCGTGTCGACATGTGGCACCGTCGACACCATCGTGTCGACATGTGGCACCGTGAAAAAGTCAAAGGCACTGAGTTGCTGACAATTTAAATGTCATTCTCACACACGAAGCCATTTTTTTAAGACTGTTCACTGGTATTTGTTTTTTTCATTATATTTTATTATAAAATTCAGTCGGGAACACATTGTAACAATAAATAAATTCAGAAGTTCTCAAGACTTCAGAAGAGCATCAGGAGAGCAGCTTATATCAGCTTAAGGAAGCTTTGAGCAGCTTCAAGAGCTACTAGTTGCTTTGTGTTGTTTAAGCTTGTATTTAACCTTTTTCAGCAAGATTAAAGAAATTTCATACAACTTTAAGAATTTTCAGAGATCTTCAGACTCTTTATATTCTTGAAATCATTCCATGAAGTTTCTTTATATTTGTTTTAAATAAAACTTTTCTCACACTTTTAAGAATCACAAATAGTTGAATTATTTTAACTTTACGTAGGTATATCTTATTTGTTTTTACGGGACAACTGAATGATTTATACGCATGAAAAAAATTATTCACTTTAAATACGACGAAGACTTTTATGTATCTGCAATTAGTATTGTTTTAATTCATATACAGTATCTTTAATTCAGAAGTAATTTATTCTTCAAATTTAGCTTAATTAGTGTATCGGTAAATTTTATATACCGAAAGATATCATGACGTCATGAAGGATAACATCATGACGTCATGAAGGATAACACTTTAATACACTGAATACTAGCTGTTCGTAGGCAAGACAATTACCCTGGCTAGGCAGGAGGTGTAGTTGGGTGTCTTTAGCGACACCCAAAACCCCTGAAAATCACAACTTAAGATATTTAATAACATTTGGAAACATAAATTTATAGTTGCTCAAATTGTCAACAATCAGCATTATGTCTCGCTTTTTAAACTTTTCAAAGTCTAAGCTAACCAATAAACCAAATTTAATATAATCATAACCATCCCAATCATAGTTAAACCAAACCAGAAACATGGTTAACTAAGAGGGTGTTGGGGATGGGGTAAGTTTTACTGATGCAAAAGTTAATATTATTTGAGTTTTAGTGGAAAAGGGGAATAATATAATTATATATACAGTGAAGATAATAGTTGGATAAACAGTTCTGCCGTTAAATATAACGCAACCTAAAAATATTAACAAGAATACTTATTCTTGTTAATATTTTGATGTTGTGTATCTGCAATTGCAATTATTGCAGTAACTGCAATTATCTTTCTGACCAAAGAATATTAACAAGAATACTTATTCTTATTAATATTCTTATGCTGTACCCTAAGATTGTTGTGTTGGCAACAATCTGTCTTTAAGATGTTTACATAACAATAGGATACATAAGAAAATTTATCAAGATGTCATTACATATGGATTTATTATTTGTTTAAATAAATTATGTGTCGTTGTACCTTTAATTTGATAATTAATGAAGTTTTCTGCAAAAAGTTTATTCTGATTGTCTACATATATTTTAGCCCTATTTTCATAACATGTCAGAAAGTAACATCATTGTTTTGTTCTTCATTTGTCTGTTTTTATTTTGCTGCCTTTTAACATTCCACCAAAAAAATTTAACTTCTACCTTTCTGATTTACCCCATATGACTTTGATATGATCCACTATTATATTTGACACAAACCTGAAATATCGAAGTCCAGATATGATGTAATTATGCTGTTAAAGTTAGCACACACTGCCGATTACTACAGTCATTTCTTTGTCTACTTGAAGCCGTTAAAATGCATAGCTAGTTTGTTAAATTATTTCCCAAATGTCAAATAATTTTTGCGTTATTGCTCACTCAAATATAGAATCGGTTTCAGTTTCACCTCTGCAAGCCAGTTTCACTTACTGGCTTCATACCAACTACGAGTAATCGCTACATATCCCTTACAGCTCGGAACTTTGCTCCCAAGTTCAGAACATTGGCAACGCGGACCGAACTTACTACACTAGGACGGATATTGCTCTAGGAAGCCAGGATATGGCCTACAAGATCAGAAAACAAATTTAGCAAGCGGCAGCAGTGGTGGAGAGCTGGCCGGAGTTTGGTTAGGACCGGATATCTCGATGCGTGTGTCCCAAACTTCGTCTCTGCAAGGTTAGATGTTTGAACCCCCGCTCTGAGATATAGCCGCTCCCTCCGGCAGAGAAACTGTGTTTACATGCGCCCAACTTTCCATGACCAGCGTCTAAACTTGAATACTATTTTCTCATATATTTAAATATATATATATATATGCTTGTTACTAAGTACACGGCTTAGTATATATATAAATATATGTTGTTGAATATGACCGAAAAGGTAAGATTAATAATTCTAACACGAATTTTCGCAATATTTCTTATGTTTTTCTTCACTGTCGGTGGTAATGGAAATATCAATTCTCCAAAATTCATTTTTATTTATGGTCTGACGCATGAACGTGTTTCGTTATGGCTTATTACATTTTCAAAGACTTAATTTACACACAAATTCATCATACTTATACTCTATTGGGTGAGGTGATATGGTACAAAAGTTTTGGGTGAGGTGAACAAACTTGTAACAAACACAAGACAGACCACGAAACAATGGGTATAACTTGGATATGAGAACATAAGAATGGAAGTAACTGCAGAAGGCCTATTGGCACATACTTCCTCTTGCTGCTTCCATATTGGAGCGGAGTCTTGAAGTGGGTAGAATATAGTTGTGCATTAATTGGCTGTTGATTGCTGGTGTTGATTTTTTTATGTGTAGTGCCTCGCTGATGTCGAGCTGCCTGCTATCGCTGTACCAATCGATGATTTTTGTATTGTTCGTGAAGATTTCTCTGGTGATGGTCTGGTTGTGAGAAGAGATTAAATGTTCCTTGATGGAGCCCTGTTGTTTATGCATTGTTAATCGCCTGGAAAGAGACGTTGTTGTCTTGCCTATATACTGAGTTCTTTGGGACTTACGGTCCCCAAGTGGGCATTTAAAGGCATAGACGACGTTGGTTTCCTTCAAGGCGTTCTGCTTCGTGTCTGGGGAGTTTTTCATGAGTAGATTGGCCGTGGTTTTGGTTATATAGTCAATTGTCAATTGTCAATATAGTAAATTGTGACAATTTACGATAAAACCAAAAAAAACGGCCGCCCCCCATGAAGCATCCCGTAACAGCTATCTAACTCCCAGGCACCTATTTACTGCTAGGTAACATTGGCATCAGGGTGAAAGAAACTGTGCCCATTTTGTTTCTGTCATCACCGGGGATCGAACCCGGAGCCTAGGATTACTACTCCAGAGCGTTGTCCACCCAGCTATCAGGGCCCTTTCCCCCTTATATGTGTGTGGGTGTGTGTGTGTGTGTGTGTGTGTGTGTGTGTGTGTGTGTGTGTGTGTGTGTGTGTGTGTGTGTTGGTGAGTGTGTGTGTGTTGGTATGTGTGTGTGTGTGTGTGTGTGTGTGTGTGTGTGTGTGTGTGCGTGTGTGTGTGTGTGTGTGTGTGTGTGTGTTTGTTTGTACCCACCAGGAAGTGCTGGCAAGGTTGAACTTCAGTTTCTAGTCCACGCCTTTTCAAACATTGAATCGTTAATACAATGACCTTACCTGCTTGCATCCTATAGTTCAACATACCTTTCAAGCTAAATTAACTTGCTTACGAATTTAGCGGCTTATAATACCTTCTTGACATCAATGGCGAGCCGGCCACTGCTAGATACGACAGATATTCCCTCGTCTCACTATTTCCTCTCAAGAACCTTACTTATCTACCCTTCGATTGCTTTTAGAATCAAGTATTTCGTTAGGATGATCTTGCTCGCGTCTCCTCAGAGTGGATAGGTTCCGAGCCGTTCCCTTTACGTCATTCCTCTCAATTTTTCAATTCCAGAACGAGTGTTACAGCTTTGCAATCAACTTTATTTAGCTTTTATTTTGTATACTTACCTAGTTGTGCTTGCGGGGGTTGAGCTCTGACTCTTTGGTCCCGCCTCTTAACTGACACTCATCTGGTGTACAGGTTCTTGTCCCGCCTGTCCTGTGTGTGATTGCGTGTGTGTAGTTCTGTACTCGCATGTTTGTACACACCTGCATCGGTTTGAAGTGGATGAGCTTCGCCCTAGGTTGTTATTATTCCAACCTTACAATTTTATGACTCTTACATATCAATCCATATATAACTGGAAACTCTATGACACCCTCCAGAATTCGAACCTGGGCAACCAGAGAACCATACCCGTGGCAGCTCAGCCCTATAATCACTCAGCCAGCGATCTATATATAAAAAGAGAGAGAGAATGCGCCCATATACGAGCTGTCTCTACTTTTTGAATTTAACAACTCACCTTTAGCTACACTTAAACACTTAGCCAAACACAGACGTCCCGCCTTGCACTTCTGTGACATCAGATAGAAAACATCCTTTCCGTTTAATATCTGATCGTGGAGCGTTATCTTCCCCGAGTTCAGTAATGCAGGCGTGAACGCTTACGTTTTTAATCCCAGTAATGGAGGGAAAACGGCAGGAAAACGAGGGATATGAAGAGTTTGTTGAATGGAGCGGCATTTTGAACGTATTCACAGTTTACAACGGTGCGAAAGAGGCCAGGTGTAAGAACGGGAACTTCTAGTATTTTTTTTAGTTACTGTTAGTAACTAACTACTGCTGCTAGTAGAACTGTTGTTACTACTACTACTACTACTGGTGTTAATAGAACATCTGTTACTACTACTGTTGTTAGTAGAACATCTGTTACTACTACTGTTGTTAGTAGAACATCTGTTACTACTACTGTTGTTAGTAGAACATCTGTTACTACTACTGTTGTTAGTAGAACATCTGTTACTACTACTGTTGTTAGTAGAACATCTGTTACTACTACTGTTGTTAGTAGAACATCTGTTACTACTACTGTTGTTAGTAGAACATCTGTTACTACTACTGTTGTTAGTAGAACATCTGTTACTACTACTGTTGTTAGTAGAACATCTGTTACTACTACTGTTGTTAGTAGAACATCTGTTACTACTACTGTTGTTAGTAGAACATCTGTTACTACTACTGTTGTTAGTAGAACATCTGTTACTACTACTGTTGTTAATAGAACATCTGTTACTACTACTGTTGTTAGTAGAACTGTTGTTATTACTACTACTCATGTTAGTAGAACTGCTGTTAATACTACTGCTTCAAATTTTAATATTGATATTAGTACCACTAACAATAAATAATAATAATAATAATTATACTAATATTACCCATTGTTACAACTAGTACTAATACTATTACCTCCATGGCTCCTGACACACACACACACACACACACACACACACACACACACACACACACACACACACACACACACACACACACACACACACACACACACGGTTGTAGGTCATAACAACACCTACAACTATCACAACACCTAGGTCACCCATGCTTGACACACTATGTGTCAAAATTCTTTAATCAGCAATAACATAGTTCTGCCCGACTCCTTATAATCAGGGACAATGACTCCATGCTGGCAAGGAGGCATGTGGCATAGCAAGGTGTATTTCCGCTTGTAAATGTGTATTCAGCTTGAGTGTATTCACTGGGAGTTTACTTTAGTCATCGACTATGTTCAGAACTAAAGTATACTTGTGAGTTCAACAGAGTTATTAGAGTGACTTTGTGTATGTTACACTTCTAAGTGTTGATACGTAGTTTCTTTATATTTTGGTGTCTGTCCAGTGTTGGGATGATGGTTAGTAAGCTGTGGTGGTGGTCTTAGTGCCAGCCTCGCGGCTCACAGCTTGAAGAACACAGCCCCTACGGCTCACAGCTTGACGAACACAGCCCCTACGGCTCACAGCTTGACGAACACAGCCCCTACGGCTCACAGCTTGACGAACACAGCCCCTACGGCTCACAGCTTGAAGAACACAGCCCCTACGGCTCACAGCTTGAAGAACACATCCCCTACGGCTCACAGCTTGAAGAACACAGCCCCTACGGCTCACAGCTTGAAGAACACAGCCCCTACGGCTCACAGCTTGAAGAACACAGCCCCTACGGCTCACAGCTTGAAGAACACAGCCCCTACGGCTCACAGCTTGAAGAACACAGCCCCTACGGCTCACAGCTTGAAGAACACAGCCCTACGGCTCACAGCTTGAAGAACACAGCCCCTACGGCTCACAGATTGAAGAACACAGCCCCTACGGCACACAGCTTGAAGAACACAGCCCCTACGGCTCACAGCTTGAAGAACACAGCCCCTACGGCTCACAGCTTGAAGAACACAGCCCCTACGGCTCACAGATTGGAGAACACAGCCCCTACGGCTCACAGCTTGAAGAACACAGCCCCTACGGCTCACAGCTTGAAGAACACAGCCCTACGGCTCACAGCTTGAAGAACACATCCCCTACGGCTCACAGCTTGAAGAACACAGCCCCTACGGCTCACAGCTTGAAGAACACAGCCCCTACGGCTCACAGCTTGAACACCATCCAGGGTCTGAACACCACGTCAGACCAAACTTCATAACTAATGAACACGTAGTCACTCTGTTTCAGTCTTTTGATTTTCATCTTTTTATTTTTATTTTTTTTTTTCACATTAAAATCATATCCAGTTTGTTAAAGTCGAGTTATGTAATCAAAATCCATATAAATGAATGCTCCATTGCATAAATGGACGTAGCAAGCTTCTTGCACTTGCAATTGCAAAATTAAAATTAGGATACTTAGTGTGGGACTTCGACACAGTGTATGCATATTTATTTATTTATTTATGCATATACAAGAAGGTACATTGGGAATGTGAGGATACATAATATGGTAATTACAATCTTGTAAAGCCACTAGTACGCGCAGCGTTACGGGCAGATATGTGATATATGTAATATATCTTATATTATATAATATATATATATATATATATTAGTATATTTTGGTAGCAGTCTTTCCTGTAGACATATGTTATTAAATATGACCGAAAAAGTAAGATTAATAATTCTAACACGAATTTTCTCAATTTTCCTTATGTTTGTTTTTACTGATGACGGTAAATTAAAAATCAATTCTCCAAAATTCATTCTTTATTTCTTAGTCTGACGCGACACTTGAGCGCGTTTCGTAAAACTTATTACATTTTCAAGACTTTAGTTACACACACACACAGAACAACTATAACTGAACAGAGTTTAAATACCTGCATTTGGGTGAGGTGACATGTTACAATGGTTTGGGGTGAGGTGAGAACAAAAACAGAACACGAAACAATGGGTATAAGGGAAGAATAGATCTGTAACTGCAGAAGGCTATTGGCCCGTATTTCTTGATGTTTCTATATTGGAGCGGAGTCTTGAAGTGGGTAGAATATAGTAGTGCGTTAATTGGCTGTTGATTGCTGTGTGGACTTCTTGATGTGTAGTGCCTCGCAGATGTCAAGCGCCTGTGCGCTGTATCTATCAATGATTTCTGTGTTGTTTGTTAAGATTTCTTGGTGATGGTTTGGTTGTGGGAAGAGATTATATGTTCCTTGATAGAGCCCTGTTGCTTATGCATCGTTAATCGCCTGGAAAGAGATGTTGTTGTCTTGCCTATATATTGAGTTCTTGGGGCTTACAGTCCCCAAGTGGGCATTTGAAGGCATAGACGACATTGGTCTCTTTCAAAGCGTTCTGTTTGTGTCTGGAGAGTTTCTCATGAGTAGGTTGGCAGTTTTCTTGGTTTTATAGTAAATCGTCAATTGTATCTTCTGATTTTGGTCTGTAGGGATAACGTTTCTATTAACAATATCTTTCAGGACCCTTTCCTCCGTTTTATGAGCTGTGGAGAAGAAGTTCCTGTAAAATAGTCTAATAGGGGGTATAGGTGTTGTGTTAGTTGTATCTTCAGAGGTTGCATGGCGTTTCACTTCCTTCTTAGATGTTTTATGATGTAGACATCATAAGAAGGAAAGTGAACGCCATGCAACCTCTGAAGATACACATAACCACACACCTATACCCCCTATAGACTATTTACAGGACTTCTTCTCCACAGCTCATAAAAAGGAGGAAAGGGTCCTGAAAGATATTGTAATAGAAACGTTATCCTACAGACAAAAATCAGAAGATACAATTGACGATTTACTATAAAACCAAGAAAACTGCAACCTAATCATGAGAAAACTATCAGACACAAAGCAGAACGCTTTGAAAGAGACCAATGTCGTCTATGCCTTCAAATGCCACTTGGGGACTGTAAGCCCAAAGAACTCAATATATAGGCAAGACAACAACATCTCTTTCCAGGCGATTAACGATGCATAAGCAACAGGGCTCTATCAAGGAACATATAATCTCTTCCACAACCAAACCATCACCAGAGAAATCTTAACAAACAACACAGAAATCATTGATAGATACAGCGACAACAGGCGGCTTGACATCTGCGAGGCAATACACATCAAGAAGTAACACCCAGCAATCAACAGCCAATTAACGCACTACTATATTCTACCCACTTCAAGACTCCGCTCCAATATAGAAACATCAAGAAATACGGGCCAATAGGCCTTCTGCAGTTACAGATATCTTCTCTTACCCATTGTTCGTGTTCTGTGTTTGTTCTCACCTCACCCCAAACCATTGTAACATGTCACT
>WNGS01169217.1:11930050-11946557 GCA_020271785.1 Procambarus virginalis
CACACACACACACACACACACACACACACTGTTTGCTCGATACCCGAGCGAAGAGCGCTCGGGGTATCGTAGTCCTTAGGACCCGGGTTCGATTCTCGGCCGAGGCAGAAACAAATGGGCAGAGTTTCTTTCATCTGATGCCTCTGTTCACCCAGCAGTAAAATAGGTCCCTGGGTTAGACAGCTGCTAGGAGCTGCATCTGAGGATGGTATTATGTGTGTGTGAGAGAAAAATATATGTATACTCGTGAAAACACACGACGAAACTACAAGGATTCTACAACGTTCGAACAAGGTTTAACATTCTTTAACAAGTTGTAAAACCAATATAACACGTTGTAACAACGTTCTAATACGTCATAAAAACGTTATAACAAGATGTAACAGCCTTATATAAGTTGTAACAAGGGAATCATAGGGACCGTTACGTTGACAGTTATATGATAAGAGGAAAATAGGTTCGGGGGGGTGAGTACATTACGACGGTTAGAAAGGCGGGGTCCAAGAGCTAACAGCTCAATCCTGCAGACTCAAATAAAAATGAAATAGTAAATAAATACAAACTAAATAAATATACTATAAGTCTAGTTCTCAACAAAAGTGAAGAGAGAGAATAATTGACTAATTCAGAGATAGGCCTAGCAAGTGTGGAATGTGTTGTTGGGTTAAAGATTCGCTACCTGGAACAAGAAGTTCCAAGTAGCACGGGCTATGGTGAGCCCGTAGTAGATGTATTAAGTGTGTGGAAGCGATAAAGTATCTTAATGACTCAATTGAAATTGTAAAAATGGACAAGATAAATCAGGAACGAGACAATATGCATAGTGGATAAGAGATAAGGAGGGTGAAGACGAAACTGTGATCACAGGAAGAATTGAATGTAATTGACTGAAATGGAAAGTCAAAGTAATGAGCTAAAGTCAGCAAGTCATTAGCAACAGAGAAAAGACACAGATAACACATAAAGATAACACATAAAAATTAAATCAATGCCATGAAATAATTATTACGCATGCTAATTACCCAACACAGAGTCAAGTAGAGATAGACATACCAATAAAACCAGGGACTGATAGAGATATACATACAATACAAAGAGTGAAAGCTAGATACAGACACAATAAGAAAAACACAGAAACACAGACACAGCTAAACAGACAAGAGGTCGTCGAAGAAAAGCAGAATTGCGCTTGTGAAAGCCTGGAACAAGCATGAACCAAGGTCGAAGAACAAGGAAAGCCAAGATATGGTAAAGGAGGGGGAAGAGAAATTGGAAATGATATGGATGATAAAGGAAGGAGAAAGGGGAATAATGAATGCCCGGAAAACGATGATATATACAAGTCTTAATAAATGAAGGAAGGAAGGAGAGGTTTGGCCGGAACCAACGTTACCTGCTGCCTCCACTAATTTATTTTGCATACATATACACGTGTATGCCAACCATTGTGTTGCATATACATATTGCCATGCATATGTATACCTGCAATAATATGTGTATATATGCGTGTATGTGTGTATTTACTATTTGTGTCTGCAGAATCGCGACTAGCTCTTGGACCCCACCTTTCTAACAATCTATTTTCCTCTATCGTATCTACTACATATATTTCTCTTTTATACACATATATATTTGTGTGTATGTATGTGTGGATGAGGATGTGTTTATATGATATATCTTGAGTCTCCATAGTCTTTATCAATGTCTCGAATGGAACGGTTAGGTTATCTCATGTTATATCATGTTATCTTAGGTTATCTCAAGGTTTATAATGTAATAACCACTTCCACTATTTACCTCTTCAAATATTTTGATAATAAATTAAAGAAAGGTTTATTTAAACATAATCGTAACACAAACCATGCTGCGAGTAATGTTATTTATCTTCACTTTTCAAGATTGCAAATAACATTTGCGATAATTCCCTAAAAATACATCTATTGTGTATATACTTTGCAATAGCATCGTTTCGATTGTCGTAATTCTCTAAACAAAAAAATCTATATTACGTCTATCAGTATTTGTACTGCTGGTTGTTTGTTGTTATAGATTCAGCTACTCGGAACAAGTTCCAAGTAGCACGGGCTATGGTGAGCCCGTAACTTACCTGGCACAGGAGCGGGCAAGTAGCACGGGCTATGGTGAGCCCGTAACTTACCTGGCACAGGAGGGGGCAAGTAGCACGGGCTATGGTGAGCCCGTAACTTACCTGCACAGGAGCGGGCAAGTAGCACGGGCTATGGTGAGCCCGTAACTTACCTGGCACAGGAGGGGGGCAAGTAGCACGGGCTATGGTGAGCCCGTAGAGGACTTACCTGGCACAGGAGCGGGGCAAGTAGCACGGGCTATGGTGAGCCCGTAACTTACCTGGCACAGGAGGGGGGCAAGTAGCACGGGCTATGGTGAGCCCGTAGAGGACTTACCTGGCACAGGAGCGGGGCAAGTAGCACGGGCTATGGTGAGCCCGTAACTTACCTGGCACAGGAGCGGGGCAAGTAGCACGGGCTATGGTGAGCCCGTAGAACTTACCTGGCACAGGAGCGGGGCAAGTAGCACGGGCTATGGGGAGCCCGTAGAGGACTTACCTGGCACAGGAGCGGTGCTGTGTGTGTGTGTGTACTGCTGGGATTTATACTACATATATACTGCTAGGTGAACAGTGCATTGGGTGATGGGAAACGTACCCAACCACTTCTGACCCGCCCGGAACTCATGCTCGTACTCAAATCGTCTTCATAACATTAAGTATAATTTGATGATGTTAATCCTAATTTGAACACAAAAGCCCTGACCAAATTAACTTGCAGGCAATCTCCGCTGTGCTCTCAAACGACCGCCTTCCCAAACATATTGCTGGAGGGTCACATTAAGCATTACTTCGCCCACTTAATCTTTACGAAGCCCACCTCTCAAAATGCTTTATCCACATACTGGAAATAATTGGCAACAGGAACAAAACGGCCAACGGAGCCTAAGCTTAACTATTCACAAAAAAACAAAAATAGTTTAAAGAAAAATATTATTATTATTATTTTATGTAGAAATTATCATACGACTCCGGCTTGGGGGGCGGCCGGAGCATTGATAAGCATAGCTTGGGGAGTGGTTGTTGTCCTTATCTGAACAGTTTGGATGCAGGAAAAAATATATGCTATACATATATTGTATAGAATATGTATATAAATATGTAATATATTTTTTTAAATTACCGAGGATATTCCATGAAACAATTGATTAACAAACATACAAATTATGTATGTAATATTTCAGTGATCTTATCTGAACGACTCAGAGGCTAGTTTGCTAAAAAGAAACATTAACTAATTATGTTCTATGTAGTACCTCCCACGACAGAAGAATGGGAAGGTGAACCAAGAAAGGATTAACGAAGGATTAAGTACCGAAAAACTGCAAACCTGTGAATATGGACATGAGGATGGTGTGGACTGACCCCTGACTCCAGGACAAAGGCTATGTTGATGTTCGTGATTATTGGATAAATACGAGAGTGAAGGAAGGTATGATTAGAGAGTATGGCAGAAATGAGAGAGAGAGAGTGAGATCAAGTGAGATGGGGTAGTGAGATCAAATGAAAGAAGCAGAGATATCAAGTGAGAGGAGCAGAGATATCAAATGAGGGGGGCAGAGATATCACGTGAGAGAGGTTGGCTTAGCAGCCAGTTTTGCAGAATCTGAATCCTGCAGAACCTGCACACACTAGCCACTAGAATCCAGGATGAGTGGTTTTGTACCGCTGGCCACTGTTGGTACCTTTAACCACGTATTGATCCCCCCATCTTGAATTAACGGAGTGGTGCCAGTGTATCACAGTGTATCGAGTCCTTTGATGCATCGCCGACTTCATCGGCCTACTAAACCTTGCTCCTGAAGCACAAACCTACCTGGATGATTGCCCACTGACTTCCACATAAACGAAAGAGGTTATACCTAGAACTCTAAATATTGGGAATGACCAGCTGTCAGTTATAACTGCCTCGGGAAGGCAAGTTACGTTTAGTAATTGTCTTAAAATTAGTGAAATGCCAAACGGCTTATTACAATCGGGTTCAAATGACTCTAAAATGCGGCTACTATTCTATAAGACGATTGACTGTCGGAAGCTTTAACGTAACTGACCTTTCCTAAAGCTCGGATCTCTGCCCGATTCAATGTAAACAAATGCCGGAGAAACCAATTCAGGCGAGCAAATGAAAACCTCGGTTAACACGCGGCTCAGGCCGAGGTTTACTGTAAACCGAAGCTAAAGCAACACTCTTTGGCTTACATAATTAACTAGAAAGAACGCTCATTCTACATCCTGTGCCAGCAAAAATGTAAAGAAAGGAAGAGAAAAAGAGAGAGGAAGGCAATATGAAGCAGGGAGGCATAGTGAGGGACAGAGAGCAATAAAGATGGAGAGAGAGAAAGAAAAGGACACAAAATGAGGTGTGGAGTAGGAGGAATGGTGGAGGAGGGAAGATGCATTAAGACATATTGGAAAAGGGGAAGATATAGCCATCAGTGTGATTAACGTGAGGATTACTGAGAAGAAAGAGTGAAGGAAGGCGAGGCTGTGAGCATCAATCGATTGCTTGCTTGCCGGCCAAGTAAGCCCATATTTGAGTCTGGAGACAATAGCTAGAAGTTCTCAAACGCACGTAGGTATGAACCCTGTTATTGTCAAAGAGAGGGTGCTACGATTGCACCCTCGGATGGTATATACAATCATATACATACCAGGTTATACCACCCTAGGTGGTATAACCTGGTATGAGAGGAAGGTCACCAAGATTGCTACACCAGGTGGTAAAATCATGATAAATAAGGTAAGAGTTTCATTGAAGTTTAAAGAATTAACAGGAGAGTGATGCCTTTGAAATTGGTATTAGAGTGGAAATTTTGAAAAATTCTTCAGTTTTCACCAAGTAAAAGCCCTTGATGAATTCTTTTACGACCAGAAGATGTAGGTAAATGTATATTATTGAACCAGACGAGACAAGCTTTGATATGTTCTTGAAATATATTGAAAATAACCATTTACGAACATTTTTTGTCAAATTTTAGAATATTCGTAATTAATATTCATACTGTACTTGGGTTTTTTTATCTAGCAAAAACTATTTAACCTAGAAAAAAGAATAATTAATGAAATTAAATAATCTCTAGATAAGAAAAATGGATGTTTCATCCAAGTTTAACTCGCAAATACTTCGAAAACCAAGTGGAAATTTTAAATATCACGTGCAATTCGTGTTCAATTTTGGCAGAGAATTTGTAAGTGGGGAACCTCGTATAGGTCACAACAATTCAACTGACCTGTGACCTCTAACAGGTCACCTTCAGCATCAATCGATTGCTTGCTTGCTTGCCGGCCAAGCAAGCGCATATTCGAGTCAGGAGACAATAGCTAGAAGTTTTCAAACGCAAGTTACAAACCCAAACAGACAGACTGCCAAGGCTAGACATTCGAGGAGGTAGGAAAACAGACACATGCGAACTGTCACTATAAAACATGCAATCATACGGATAAGAATGTAAAGAAACGGGAAAACAGAAGGGAAAAACGATAAACAAACATGATTAGCAAAACGTGCTGACATTCAAAGGCAAATCACGAAAAAGGTCGCAGCGACAAATGGGAAGAAAAGTACAGACGGAAGGAAAAAAAAAACGAGGTGAATTCAGCCCTTGGAAGAAGTAAGATTACGGTAACTTGAGGACTCACAAGGTAGAGAGCAAACACAGCTCTAGGGGAGAGAGCTCGACAGGCTAAACACTCTCCGGCCTGCTTAATGAGACTGCCTCCGTAGATCAAAGCTGCAATATACCAGCAGACACACACCTCTGCTGGGATGAGCTAGCTCCTGATGGTGTTTCTGGTTCCTAGGCAGAGTAGTGGTGGTGGTGGCAGGGAAGCAGAGTTGTGGTGGCAGCGGGGAATGGTGGAAACAGATGGTAGTGGTGGTGGTGGTAGGGAAGAAGTGGTTGTAGGAGAGCAAGGGAATAGTGTTAGTTGATGCTGTTTATTCTCTTGCTACTGATGTTTTGTTTCTGGTTCTGATTGTACTACTAGTGTTTTTATTGTTATAACATGTAGTGTTGCTTCTGACATGCTGGTGTTACTGATGAGGGATATTTTCGTTGTTGATGCTACACACACACACACACACACACCACACACACACACACACACACACACACACACACACACCACACACACACACACACACACACACACACACATGATCACTACCTACAAAATTCTCAGAGGAATTGACAGGGTAGATAAAGATAAACTGTTTAACACGGGTGGTACGCGAACAAGGTGAAATAGGTGGAAACTGCGTACCCAAATGAGCCACAGGGACGTTAGAAAGAACTTTTTCAGTGTCAGAGTAGTTAACAAGTAGAATGCATTAGGTAGTGATGTGGTGGAGGCTGACTCCATACACAGTTTCAAATGTAGATATGATAGAACCCAGTAGGCTCAGGAATCTGTACACCTGTAGATTGACAGTTGAGAGGCGGGACCAAAGAGCCAGAGCTCAACCCCCGCAAGTACAACTAGATGAATACACACAAAATACAACAGCATATTACAACAACAACAACAGGAGGTCCGTACTCGGTGCTTTATGTTCCTAAAATAGCACTTGTGACATTTGAACTTTGCCCATCGAATTTCAACGATCTGAAATCGACGGGACAATATTTATCTAACACTGGAATTGGGTCGTCCATATTTTGACGACGAGATAGTGAAGAGCAGCCGCTGGGGCTAGCTGACACGGCTGACCTATCGGGGGTTTATATGCGTTCATTTATTAACTTCATCCATTCTTGCAATCCATCAACTCGCTTACTCATTCGTTATTTATGGATCCAACTGTCGCTGCACGCTCTATCCATTCTCTCTCTCTCACTCTTGGGTGACATCCACAGCGAGCGCTCTCTAGCTTGCTCTTTCTCCAGCAACCAAGCTTGGAGGGGGGAAAGGTTGAGGTCAAGGATAGGGGACAGAGTTTAAGAAAGGAATTAGAGGGCAGATAGTTCCTTGTACCACTATAGTGCATTGTCATCCTTCGTGAAGAACGGGGAATTAAATGAGAAACGCCACAAGGCATTAAACGTCAACGAACAGATGAAAAGAATAACAGCAAGAAAAGAAACATGAATGAGAAATATTAAAATAACAACAAAATATAATATAATTATTTGTATCATATATCATCAACAGTAACAGCAAATATGTTAACTATTGATTTTAGCAGCAGATATCAACAGTAAAATTTCACTGTTAAAAGCCAGCAGCTACAGCTGCCACCAGCAAATATAAGGAGGCCCAAGTACTTGCCAACAGTTACCAGAAAATGCCAGCGGACGCCAATGGACGCCAGCGGGCACCAAAGGAGGCCAGCGGGCACCAGGGACGCCAGTGGGCACCTGGGGACGCCAGCGAGCAACAGGGGCCGCCAGTGGGCACCTGGGGACGCCAGCGAGCAACAGGGGCCGCCAGTGGGCACCTGGGGACGCAAGCGAGCAACAGGGCCGCCAGTGGGCACCTGGGGACGCCAGCGGGCACCAGGGGACGCCAGTGGGCACCAGGGGACGCCAGCGAGCAACAGGGGCCGCCAGTGGGCACCTGGGGACGCCAGCGGGCACCAGGGGACGCCAGTGGGCACCTGGGGACGCCAGCGGGCACCAGGGGACGCCAGCGAGCACCAGGGGACGCCAGCGGGCACGAGGGGACGCCAGCGGGCAACAGGGGACGCCAGTGGGCACCTGGGGACGCCAGCGGGCACCAGGGGACACCAGCGGGCACCAGGGGACGCCAGCGGGCACCAGGGGACGCCAGCGGGCACCAGGGGACGCCAGCGGGCACCAGGGGACACCCACCAGCCTCACCCACCATAAGCCATCAAAGCACAAGTCACGCACCAGTGCGACTTCCGACATCCACAACATGTGTTCCCGACCCCAGTATTGGACTGGAATCTGAGCGTAATTTAGTTGATGGCGGAGACCAGACGCAGCGGCAGCAACAGCAGCTGCAGTTGCAGCGTCAGACACCAGCAGCGGCACAACTGGAAAACAAAAACAGCAGCAGCAGCAACAGCGGTAGCAGCAGCAGAAACCTGAGCCTCCCTCTCGTCATTACCCGAGCTCTGATGATACCAGCTTCTGCCTCAATGGCTCCACCGAGCCAACCAGCGTTTTGATGCCAAGGATCGTTGAGTTTTGTAACTCTAATTCCAAGGCCCCGAGTCCTTCGTTCGATCAGCTAGCTATGGATGGCGTGGGTGGCGTTATCTTATGGCTCATTAGCTCGCAGAAAGTCAAATTCATCGACATTTTGAAATGTGATTCAATCGGTCGGTGCGTCTTGAAGGGCTTGAGGGGGATGGGTCGATGCTGTCTTTCAATAACCTGAGATAAGCTTTACGAAAGTTCAGCCACGATTACCACCCAGATTCGAGATTGGTCTAAGTTTTTCGATTTTTTTTTTTAGTCGTCGCCGGTGTCATCCAGTTGAACATTTTCGCTCAGAAATAACTTTTATTTTTGAGAAATAGTGTTTAATCTACGAATTTTTGTTATTTAATTAAGAGGCGCTATAAGAATTTATATATATATGTATATATATATATATATATATATATATATATATATATATATATATATATATATATATATATATATATATATATATATATATATATATATATATATATATATATATATATAACTCTATGACAATTGAATATGAGTGAACTGACCGGACAACGAACATTCATTGAACATGAATGCCTGGGCGAACATAAATTGTTTACCTAGGAATTCATGTCTCATGTTGAGTCGTCCATCATGCAGAAGGAAGGGCTGAACCCTCGTATCTACTGCAGATATGTCGACGACATAATCGTGTGTGTTGACAATGATAACACACTGGAGAGGCTTCGTGGAAAGCTACAAGACTTCTCAGGTTTGAGGTTCACCCTTGCGAAAAGTGACGAAGGCAGGATTGACTCTTGGCTGTCTGGGTTCGATTCCTTCTGGGTGTGTGGCCTTTTCAGTTGCATATTGGCTTGGGGACCATTCGGGCTGGTTCGCATTTGTGTTGCTCACGTGGCCCCACCAAGTGAGGTGATTCGATGAAATATCTATGCCCAAGTTAACCACCGAGCGCTGTCAGATGTTGGGTACATAAGTCTCACGACTTCCAACATTTTTGTACAGTCAGTGTGGTCAAGCGGTTAAGGAACCAGGTACGCCAAGGTGCACAGTGCTCATGGCTGTCTGGGCTCGAATCCTTCTGGGCTGTGGAGTTTTCAGTTGCATATTGGCTTGGGGACCATTCAAGCTTGTTCGCATATATGTAATATATATATATATATATATATATATATATATATATATATATATATGTATGTATGTATGTATATATATATATATATATATATATATATATATATATATATATATATATATATATATATATATATATATATATATATATATTTTTTTTTTTTTTTTTTTTTTAAAGTTTGTGAGGGTACCACCTCTGGTGCCAATGTGGGGACCCATAGCCTCGGAGAAGAAAATAAAACGTATTCAGAGGAGACCTTGTGGTTTCTCACTGAACACTAATATTTTCTTCTCCTACCACCCCTATATATATATATAATATATATATATATATATAGATATATATATATATATATATATATATATATATATATATATATATATATAGGGGTACCACCTCTGGTGGTGTTTGAAAGGATCCACGGCCTCGAAGAAGAAAATATATAGCACCCGGGGAGCCTTGTGGGTTTCCATGTGACCTTTATCAGCTTTTTAAATGTTTTCTTCTTTTATTTAGTATCTTGTCCCACATACACGAGTGCACATACAGAAACACTCACGTACATATATATAAAAACACACATACAAACACAAGTACTCATGCACACACTTAGCACATGCATAATACTAAACCGCGTAACCTCCATCGCAGCGAAATCTTTTTACACAGCATACAATCCTTTCCGAGTGTGAGGAGAGGGAAACATAAACACAGATATCCAGCGGGGAGCGACGCAAGTCGTGTTTATGTGGCCACAAAGATTTACGGCCGATTCAATCTTGTGCGTCTCATCCCAGACGCCAGCAGGATGCTTCACCAGGGCTTACCTTCTAGTATTTGCTGCAGCGAAAGCGTCTTCAACCTTTGTTTTGACCGAAGCTAAGCAATCCTTTCCTAGATGTGTTTGTGTGTGTGTGTGTGTGAGCGCGTGCCTATGTGTTTGTGTACTGGTGATGTTGGTACATCTTTTTGATGTTGCGGTTTCTGCTTATTGATGTTCTTCCTGGTTCTCTGTATTTGTTGGGGTGGAAAGGGGAGAATTGGGCAAGGGAAGTGTGTATTTGCTATTTATATTTAGTATATGTGCCTGCAGAATCAAGCTACAATCCCGCCTTTCTAACCGAGCTATTTTTTTCCTCTGTTATGCCTACAACATATATTTCTCTCTACCATCTCACACACACACCTCCCCCAGGAAGCAGCCCGTAAATTTGTCTAACTCCCAGGTACCTATTTACTGCTAGGTAACAGCTGCATCAGGGTGAAGGAAACTGTCCATTAGTTTTTTCGGCGGTGCCGGGGGATCGAACCCCGGTCTTAGGTCCACGAGTCTAGAGCGCTGTCCACCACCCACCCCAATGTGTGTGTATGTGTATATGTGGAAGTGATTGTGTGGCTCTTGCTTACAAGCTCTTATATGATTGTATAATATGAATTACCTCCTGGAGTCCAGCTCCTCTGTGTTGGGTATCTTGAGAAAACTTTCAGTTCTCAAAGATTATTGTATTTTCTTGTAAAGCTAAATATATATTAGTTTTCAATTATCTCGTCCTGAGGTACGTTCCACGTTTTAATTTCTTGTATACTTGGAGATGTATTTTCTTACTTTCCTGTTCCTCAATTGTATTTTCACTTTGTACCTGAGACATCTAGGCCCTTTCTCCTCATCTGGATGAGTCTGCCCTGGTCCGTTTTCTCCTATTTCTCTCAGTATTCTTTACGACGTGATCATGTGACCGACCGCTGGATCTTCATCCTTTTTGGAGTGTGGGTTTAAGACTTTAGAGCCTGTCCTTGTAGCTCATGTCAAGAGTTTCAGGTAGGAGCTTTGCGCTAAATTTTGGAAACTTTTATTTTTATGGGCTTTCACTTGGTGAGTTTCATGCCGGTGCTGCATACATCTAGACTGGTCTAATATACGTTGATTAGGTGAGGGTACTTATAGGATGTAATGTGATTGTTGAATATAGTCGGCAAGAATAAAAGTGTAGATTAATCCAATATAAATTTTCTATGAGAATATATTTGGTATTCTTAATTAATACAACATTATAAATCTTGGTAATAAGTACAATCGCGTGTGTTGTTAATGCGCTAATTGACCAACCACTTGGACTGGACGATAGAGCGACGGTCCCGCTTCATGCAGGTCGGCGTTCAATCCCCGACCATCTAGAAGTGGTTGGGGAACCATTCCTTTCCCCCCGTCCCATCCCAAATCCTTATCATGACCCCTTCCCAGCGCCATAAAGTCGTAATGGCATGGTGCTGTTCCCTGATAGTTCCCTTCCCTTCGCTTCATGCAGGTCGGCGTTCAATCCCCGACCGTCCACAAGTGGTTGGGGCACCATTCCTTCCCTCCGTTCCATCCTAAATCCTTATCCTGACCCCTTCCCAGTGCTATATAGTCGCAATGGCTTGGCGCTTTCCCCCTGATAATTAACTCCCCTATGATGGTAACTGTGAACATTTAAAAAAAAATTGTACATTGTACAAATTTGTACATCTGTACATCGACTGTGAACCCGTGTTGTCACCTCATTACCTCCGCTAATCATCGTTCTCAACCAGCGGCGCTGGCCAATCACGCTCTGATAAACACTCCACGTTCGATTCTAATTGGCCTAAGAGGATTACGCAAGGGAAAGCTGTTTGCTTTCCAAGAGGACAAGATAGATCTGAGGTATGGGTGGCAGCCAATCGTGTCCCAGTAAACATAACGTGCTGTATTCTAATTGGCCGAGGAATGATATGAAATTACACTCAGTGCTCACTTTGTGCAAGGCGAACTTGAAGAGATTGCAATTATTGATTACGTTTTTTTTCAGTGGCTGCAAGATTCTGTTTTTTTTTCATTTTGTCGGTACGTGCCTTTGCGAGCGCGTGTATGTATGTATTTATTTCATATGTACTTGCCCAATATGTACTTTAAAATATGTGCTTGTTGTACACATATAGTCAGCCTTAGGTGATACTAAAGGTGAAAACTATTTTCGTCTCGCCAGAGATTCGACCCTGGGATTCCTTATTGTGAGTCTAAAATGAATCCAACTGTACTACCGAGACCCTGATATTTGAGGGAAATCCCAATTAATACCAGGAGTAAAGCGAGATAATAAATTTGTCCAACTATTAATAATTATAGCAGATTAGAACTGATACTGTGATTCGTGTGTCAAGACCTCGTCTGTGTTAGGGAATATATCCTCTATTCTGTCCTATGGTCTGTATTTTCCCCTCTATTATAGTTTTAATTCATCAATAATAATATTACTTCTGTGGCTCTATTTCTAAATGGTGTTATATTTTAATGGCATAAAAATTATTATAAACCACAAAAGTTGCAGGTCATCTGAGCGAAAGGTCGACATCCACTAAGTGCTGGTCGACACTTCATAATTGGCTGAATGACAGCCTTCCTCGTATCAACTTTGTGACGACGCTAATCATCTTCAGGTCAGAGTCTGGATCATGTATACTTCAGGATCCTTATAGATCCCTTGATCCAAATGATGGTGTACTGAGCCGCGTATATACATATATTACAGCCAGTTGAGAACAAGGTGTATATGTGACGGATGATGCATTTTCACAATAGGAAAACTGTGTGGGAGTGGTTGGTTGTAACTTGGTTGTAAATACTTGCAGTTTTAAATGTTAGCTTTTAAGACGACAAATCTTATTAAGTTTGCATTAGACGGCAATGCAACTTGTATCAGAAGACAAATACCTTCTCATGTACTTGTCGTCTAATCCTTCCATCATATTTGTAAACATATTGATGTTCACAAAAATTATAATTATATAATGAATTTGCTTCAAAAGTCCCTCTTAGCTCTTTTTTGTTTAATTTTAACTCTGACGCTGACAACGCTATTTCATCTATCACTTCCCTGTCTTATAGGAAGGAGTTGTCTGCTATGTTAAATAGTATTATAATTTCAACATTGTCTCTTTGTTCATCATGTCGATTCCCTCTACAGTTTTGCACCTCTATTTCATATCTCTCCCTTGTTCTCCCTTTTCTCCATTGTAGCTTGGTACAGTTTTCACAGCCTCTTGCAGAAGCTGGCCCATCACCTCTACAATAAACCTTGCAGCATACCTTTCGGCATTTGTTTTGATTAACTATGATTATATGTAGGTGAAGAGCTGCAAGTCTATTTCAAGTTTCCTTAACCCTATCCGGACGGGTTCACTGTAGCCCGTGCTACATGGACATTTCGTTCTGAGTAGCTAAATCTAAAACAACAACAACCTATCTGGACATTTCTGAGCTCAGCGTACACCGTAGATGTTATTCTGTTGTATATGTGTGTGCCTCTTGTCGCAGACTGAAGGATCAGTCTACTCTTGAACATTTGTGTTCTTGTTCTTGGTTTTCTCCCTTTTCACCTTGTACTGCTCGCTGGATTTTCTCGCTCCTGTTGCTATTCCCTGTCACTCTGCAATATTACGGGTTTAAGTTCGGAATGCATTTTTTTTCAATTGTTTCTCCAACTTACGGAGATCTTTTTTCCCGAATTTCCTAAATTATTATTATGCTTAAACATATTTTATGTATCTCATAAGATCCTAAATCAGATGAGTTTGGAAGTGACTCATTTCAAGAGCATCTAACGCGACTCATCTTATTACCATCTAACGCGACTCATCCATTACCATCTAACGCGACTCATCTCGTAACCGAAGAAATAAAATAAAGAGAAAAACTGGCAAAGTGTCATTTCGAGAAAAGTTGGAATGTCCTCTAAAATTTGGCCGACCGAACTTTGCCACATCGACTCAACCTTGCAAGGAAGACGACTCTCTGAGGAGGCGCTGAAGAGGAAACAGAGATGAATAGAAAATTAGGGATTTGAGAAATTGAAACTAATATGGCGACGAAAAGGCCAAGAATTGAAACGTAGAAGAAAAAGAGAGAAAGGTAAAGCACAGAGATAGAAGATGGGAAGAAAAAACAGGGAAAAGACTGAGAGAAGAGGTAGAAAGGATTAAGAAAGGTGTCTCAGAAGGGAGCGATCCCAACGTAGGGAAATAAAGGGGATGTCATGCAGATAAGGATTTCAGAACATATTAAATAAAATGGAAGCGGAAAAAAAGGACTCGGGCAGTATTCCTGAATAGAAAGTGAGCTGTCAAAGAAGGAAACATTTAGAACATCTCTCTCTTTCTCTCTCTCTTCCACTCATACAGAAAGGGAATGGACTAAACATGAGTGCATGAATGGGAAGGGTGAAAAAGAGTTGACAAGATGGAGAGAGCTGACGAAGGTGGATGAATGAGGGGTTCAGAAGATCCCTAGAAAAACAGAAGGTAGGAATCTGAATATCGGAAAATTTGATAAATCGTGGCCAAGGGGGTGGGGGAAGGAAGAAGAGACAGGAGGATGGAGAGAGAGAGAGAGAGAGAGAGAGAGAGAGAGAGAGAGAGAGAGAGAGAGAGAGAGAGAACGCTACTATTCCCCTTAGATTTACGGAAGACTGACTAATGATATACTTGACAAATGGTAACTCCTCGCCGGAATACATGGAAATTTATGTAGGATATTTTTATTTTTTTAGAGAGAGAGAGCTTTCTCAGGGACGGCAAGTTCTGGTTATAATTATAGAGCTCTTTTGATGTGCTAATCATCCTTCATCAACATATATTTTGTTCGAAATTTTAAATTTGGACATATTTAACAAATGTCACTTTATTTTTAGGTGTTTGTGTAAGTGTTCTTGTGCACTTGTGTGTGTGTATGTCCGTTTTTTGCGTGCGTGCATGCGTGCGCATCGGTTGGTTAAGGTAATGCCCTATTTTTTTTTGCAAAATGTTTATTTTTAACTGTATAGTGTTACTGTAGCTTCAAGAATGCACGCTTCTCCTCCGTTCCATCTGAGTACAATCATTCATCTCTCTGATGTCCCTGCTGTTCTTTTCGTCCCTAATTATAATATTTGTCCTCGTTCCACCATTTCTAATTTTTAATATGATCGTATTTTTTAATATTCGATTATCCCCATAATTATGTATGTCTTGAACATGTCACCGATCCTCATTCCCTTCAGTTAAGTGAGGTTCTCATAACGTATCACTTCCCTGGGTGTATCAGGCCTTTTAGGCAGTCAAGAAAAAATGCAATTTCTACCACTATTTGCATTACTATTCTGTCAAGTAGTTGCAGGGTTCCTATTTCAATGACACCGCTCAATAATTCTATGAATGCATTTTGCCGGTACTACTTTGTTCATCAGTAGTGCTTAGATGCCTTCGTAGCGGTTGGACAACAAACGTTAAATACCATTGCATGTGGTGTACTGACTTTTAGGGTCCATTATGATACGTTGTGAGCCTCTTCGGCCTCCGCTATCTGCCTGAGATACAGACAATTGACACTGGTGGCGCTAGATTGCTCATGGTAGCCATTGTTGTTTTTCAAAATTCAGCTACTGGGGAACAAAAGTCCAAGTAGCACGGCTATGGTGACCCCGTAGGAGGACTTACCTGGCACAATAGAGCTGGGCTATACTTTGTTGTCCTCTTGTAGCCGAAAATAAAGACACATATGGAGCCTATCAGATCATGCACAAAGGGAATTATCAGGGGAAAGCGCCAAGCCATTTACGACTACGTTGCACTGGGAAGGGGTCAGGATAAGGATTTGGGATAGGAAGGATTCGATGGGCGAGGGAGAAGGAATGATACCCAACCCTTGGATGATCGGGGATCTGAACGCCGACCTGCATGAAGCGAGACCGTCGCTCTACAACCGTCCAGCGAAGTGGTTGGGCAGCCATGCAGAAACAATGAACAAAGTTCCTAATAAGAGAACAAACCTGCTGAAGGACAGGGAAAGAATTTTTTGCAAGAATTAAACAGATCACTGATGAAGAACTATTAAACAACGATACATTTCTGACAGGAATGGGAGAAGCCGAGGCAGAGAACAGACGAAGACATTTTATCAAAAACAGAAAGAGGGAGAAAAAGAATAAACGCAAGTGTCAGCAAGGAACTCAAGACGAGTGTCCATGAGATATCAAGACTGAATCAGAGCAGTTAGCTGCAAAGGGCAGGAGAAAATCCTGGATAAGAGATTGATAAACACTGAAACAACAATTGAGAAAGTGGAGAGATAATTGAAGGTACTAGACA
>WNGS01169217.1:11946582-11964082 GCA_020271785.1 Procambarus virginalis
ACAAATTTGTAGAATCTGGACAAGTATGCAGCTCCAGCACGGATTCTGAACAATTCTGAACAGATTCTGAACTGCAAAAACAGATTTGCGTACATTGAGGTATGATTCCTTAGTTGATCCTCGCAGCTATTAGTCGGCCAATGTAATTGAACACTAACATAATTATTTAGATTTGTCACTTGTGCTGCTTCTTCATTACGTTTACATAGGAGTTTCTTGCGAGGTATTGTTTACTCATTTGGATAACATAGAGTTCAATTGTCTGTGTCCTTTTTCATAACAGAGAGTATCATTATCTTGTCGATTTAGTTGCAAAACCTGTACATCGTAACCTGTCTCCTCTGCTTTTATCCCCTCGTCCATTTATCTAAAATCGACGTATAATTTCATGAAAATTTAAGTGTTGTGTGTTTGCGCTGAATATCACAATGTCTCTAAACTTTTTCACGTAAGCTGGTGATGATATATAATGCATGTTAATATATTCACGGTCTATTTTCCTTAACAACTTGTTAATTCATAGCTTAATAGATTATGTATTATCGCGATATAGACTTATAACAATGTCTATAACATTGTATCCATAATGCGTGAATTTCTCGATGACTATTACAGATTGATGCTATTAGAACCATGAGACACCTAGACTAAACTCATATATATCATATATATATTATATATATATATATAATATATATATATATATATATATATATATATATATATATATATATTTTCAATCCCAATTACAGCACCGTTACAGCCTACTAATTAATGCTAACAATGCAGAGTGTAATTATTTTGTAATAACATTCTGTTACAGGTCGTTCTTGATTAAGCGACAAGCATTGTGTTTTTTGAGTCTAAACTATGGTTTCGCTCGGGGTGACGGGGGTGAAATTAGCCGATAGTTAGGGGAAAGTCCTTAATGTTTCGTGTGGTATGGATAATTACCTGACGCTTGAATGGTTACAACCACCGAGAGAGAGAAAGAGAGAGAGAGAGAGAGGAGAAGAGAGAGAGAGAGAGAGAGAGAGAGCGAGAGAGAGAGAGAGAGAGAGAGATACATCCATAAGAGAGACTGTGATAGGGGGATCAAGGATACCTGGGCGTGACAATGGGAGAAAACGAGAGTAGGAGAGAGTGAAAATGAGTGAGAGAAAAATTGTGTGTGAATACGAGAGAGCGTCAAAAGACAGGAAGGAAAAGAGGCGATAATGAACCGACTGAACTTGGGATGGTTTTCACTTGAACGAGGTGATTGAGAGGTGCCAACTGTCTCAGTTTAAAGGTTGTTAATCTCCTCTCGTGTGCTCTGAAACCTATTTAACCTCTCCTAACCCCTTTTTCATTTTTGTCTACAGTGTTCTCCATCAAAATGTCCTAATATACCTACTTAAAACATCCAATTTATATATATAAATATCCATTGATTTTCCTTAAGACTGATGTGAGAGTGTGAGGAAGTTTGAGTATTGTAATTGACTAAAAGAGATGACCTCACTTTTGCTGAAACACGAAAGCCAATTGGGACCTAATTGGGACCTAATTGGGACACGATACATTCGTTGACATGGGCAAACATACATATACACTCATACACACAAACACATACATATACACACAAGTACACACACATACGCAAACCAAATAACACAAACACTCGCAGGCATAAATAAAAAATCACTTATAAAAAGATGGGCAAATGCTCATTTAAACGGGCACAAATTTTCCACTCACATTTTCCGATAATATATAGGGGGTTACCACCTCTGGTTACGTTTGTAGGAATCCTTGACCTCGAAGAAGACGATATGTAGCATCCGGGGGAGCCTTGCTTACCCTTGCTACCCGCTTACACTCACATAATGTCTTCTCCTACCACCCCCTATATGTTTATATATATATATATATATATATATATATATATATTATATATATATATATATATATATATATATATATATATATATATATATATATATGGTGATGAGGTGAAGCAGAAACACTCACAGGTAACGCAACATATCGTCCTCCGAGAGCAGCAACAGTTTTATTGAGCAAGCAGCGGCAGAAGCGATATCTATGGCGTTGTATTTTGTGTGGTGGAGACAGGTGTTGTGGTGGTGGGTTGTGTCAGAGATGGAGCTGCTCCCGCGTCTGTGTGTGTTCTTACCTAGCAGTTCTTGCCTACCAGAGTTTCCAGACCGAGACTTAGCGCCTGCGTCCCGCTTTTCCAACGTCAGTTAGCTAATGATATGCTCCCAACACCCTCTTTGTTTCTTGGCAGATCATGATTGATCTGTTAAAACTATGGATGATGAGGGCTATGCTATTTCCTCATCTAGTTCGGTCAACTTTCTTAAAGGTTCAGATAAAGAATAATAAGCATTAAGCAACTTGCTTATCAACTATGGGTGGAACGTACAAAAGTGGACTGTTGTAACCCAGAAAGTTCAATATTTTGTACAGTTTGAATAGCACAAAGAGCATGCCTATACGTGGAAGAGTAATTATACAACCGGATGTTTACTAGACCTAAATAAGCCATTTTAGGTTCAATATATGGCATCTTAAGCCTTATTTAATACATATATGTACTATACTTGACCCGGAACAATTTAGTCTTTGTAGTTACTTGTAGTGCTGACTCCAAAATTAAAAGTATAAAACGTGTTTTCGTTACGGCTGCAACAGTCTATATTCGTACGTTCTACCCATAGCCGCTACAAGCACTATCATATGCAGGCGATGAGTCACAATAACGTGGCTAAAGTATGTTGACCAGACCACACACTAGAAGGTGAAGGGATGACGACGTTTCGGTCCGTCCTGGACCATTCTCAAGTCGATTGACACAATCGACTTGAGAATGGTCCAGGACGGACCGAAACGTCGTCATCCCTTCACGTTCTAGTGTGTGGTCTGGTCTTCAAAACACTATCATCTTTAGGTTAAGGGTAATAATTATGTCTGAGCTGCGTGCTTAGCTTCCACGTATGTCTTCTTCTTACGCCACAGCTAAAAGGTCGTATTTCATTGATTTCCTAATTATTTGGTCTATGTGGATTATGTTCCATCTACTTTCCCTTCTTCCGTCATTTGTCTCAGTTCCTTCAGAGCATACTCTTTGCTCAGTGGGCAAAACACGCTACAGTTACGTTTAATAATCATATCAACAGTGATTCATTGCTACATTAACGTTATTTGCCAAGCATTGCCCTGGTGAAATGCTCTTTTTCTTCAGTTCCTGAACTGGTCAAGTAGCAAGCGATTGTACTTTACCATTCTCCGTTTAAACCACAATCTTCAACATGGCTCAAACGTAGTCTTGTCTCCCCCCCCCCTCTGTAACAACGTAAGCTGGAAGGATATTTTTCCATCGTTTACATTTGAACTTTTGCCTTTCGTGTCCTTGTGCCCTTTTTTCATTCTTCCACATTCCCTTACTTTCTGGTTTCTCCTGTTCGACGCTGCTGCTGGTGCATACTCTAGTCATGAATTGACTTACACTGTATAAAATGTTTCATAAGGAACCTTGTCTAGGTTCCTGTAGAGTGTCTTGGTGTTTGTCAGCTTAGTGCATGCTGAAGAGATTATTTTAAGAGGTTTCTGTGGAAGGTTGGTGTCATGTCTACTTTCATATGCTATTTTCTCCATGATCCTTGTCAGTTTCTTTTTAATTATATATGTTAATCTGGCATCCCTTTTCCTGTTTTCATTCTCCTAACTTAATGTTTGTAAGTGTAATGTGTGTGTGTGAAAGTTTGTGTTTCATGGTGTGTACGCACGTGAGTGTGTGTGTGTGTGTGTGTATTCACCTAGTTGTGCTTGCGGGGGTTGAGCTCTGCTCTTTCGGTCCACCTCTCAACTGTCAATCAATAAATTGCTACTAACTACTAACTACTTCCCCCTCCCTTCCCCCACAAACACACACACCCCAGGAAGCAGCCCGTAACAGCTGTCTTAACTCCCAGGTACCTATTTCCTGCTAGGTAACAGCAGCAAATTTAAAAGAAACGTCAGGGTGAAAGAAACTGTGTGTATGTGTGTGTGTGTGTGTGTGTGTGTGTGTGTGTGTGTGTGTGTGTGTGTGTGTGTGTGTGTGTGTGTATGAAAGTGATAACCTAACGTGTTAAGAATGCATATTTTGATAACATGTCTTGCCAACAAATTAAAATTGTAGTTCAAAGTTTACCTACTAAATCATGAGTAAATTTTCCAAACACATGTAAACAAATTTCACAAAGTCGTGCAAAATAATCGATAATAATATTAGTTCAAACCACCAACATCAAACACTTGATAATTATATATATGAATTCAACCATATTTTACATTTTTGATTTGCATTACCAATTCTTATTAACAAAAAGCTGTTCTGATAACCAATTGGCTAACCTTCGAAAGGTCACTTGAGAAAAAGAATTCAAATTGTGTGAAGAAGATTATGCTTCATTGGAATATTTCATTTCATTGAGAGCAAAATGTAGAGTATTGGTTTCCTAATTCTACATTGAAGTAAAAGTACTTTACAACCCACTCAAATTTGTTTATAAATTTAATAAAATAAATGAAATCTGCAAATATTCTAAATGCTTTGCAGTATCATAGAATTTTACAAAAATTGGACGTTGAGAATCTTGAAAGGCACATTCATTATATCTTAAATACTTCATTATCGTCATTAAAGGTAATAAAAATAATGCAGACTAAAATACACTTTCGTGTGACAAACGCATTAGGGTGTAATCTAAACTAGCCATTTAAGAATAACAGCGTTGGTTTATAAGTTTAAATCAGAATGTCTCAGCCGAAATTTGATTTTAATCTGCGTTTTAACTTTTTGGTCCAAAGTTAGATTTACTTTCAGGACAAAAACCAGGTGAGAACGACCCAACGAGCCCCTCAACTTTAAATGTCAATGATGGAGCCTTAGAAGATGTTTGAGTCAAGATTGAGTTCAGGAAAACTTTTCTTGTATGAAGAATATGTCTCCCAAAAGTACTATATAATTGCTGTTTTCATTTTGCTTTCAACGGACCGCTTCCGGGCTGGAATTAAAGAATTGAAAATCACAATAATTAGTGTGGAAAATTTGGAGGTAAAAAAATAAAATCCGTGTGAAGATCAGGAACCTTTTTTACTTAAGTGTAAACTGACTTCAGAAAGTCTGAGACCCGGGGCTTCACAAAGCGTTCAGTGAAGGTTTACTGAGCTATGTGAGGTGTTGAGTAAAAGTTTACTGAGCTATGTGAGGTGTTGAGTAAAAGTTTACTGAGCTATGTGAGGTGTTGAGTAAAGGTTTACTGAGCTACGTGAGGTGTTGAGTAAAGGTTTACTGAGCTACGTGAGGTGTTGAGTAAAGATTTACTGAGCTACGTGAGGTGTTGAGTAAAGATTTACTGAGCTACGTGAGGTGTTGAGTAAAGGTTTACTGAGCTACGTGAGGTGTTGAGTGAAAGTTTACTGAGCTACGTGAGGTGTTGAGTAAAAGTTTACTAAGCTACATGAGGTGTTGAATAAAAGTTTACTGAACTACGTGAGGTGTTGAGTAAAGGTTTACTGAACTACGTGAGATGTTAAGCCATTAACATTCGTATTCAAACACATACGCAAACATGTGCACATATATTCCCCAGCAACACAAATCTGGCACACCATATAGAGTCCCACGAAATGATGCCACACCTAGAAGTATAGTGTTCCACGAAATCATGCCCTGTACCTGCCAGAAGACGTGTTACAGCTACTGTGTCTCTCCATTTACGTTGCAATTTCAGAATTAGATTAGAGGTCGAGCACGTAATTCCAAGAAAACGCGACATTTAGTCTGGGTCGCCTTCCCACGAGGGTACGCAGAGCACATTACGCTCTAATTATGTACAGGAAGGAATTAACACACTTGCAAATGTGCAAGAGTGGAAGCTGTAGTCGCAGGGGTAGATCCGGCAGAAGCAGCAATATGAGTGGCTGCTGACGGTGCAGCAACAGTGGTAGCTGGAGTAGCAGCAGCAGCAAGCAGCAGCATCAGTGGCAACGGTATAGGAAACAGGAGAAGCAGCCACAGTAACAAAGGAAGATAGAAGCACCACCACTATAAACCACCTTCCCCCCCGTCTCCACAACCAACATCTTCACCAACTTCGCAACCACAGCTACTGCAATCACAACTTTCACTGTAATTACAACCCCCACAGCAACAAAGATCTTCACTGCCAACAACACCAACCATCCTAGAGATGTATCAGAAACATGTGTTGCTCAAAATAAAAAGGGTGAAAAAAGAGGAAATTAAAGGAGAATTTCTCTTCCTCTTTATTCATTCACTGCCTACCTCTCTCTCTGTCTCTGTCTCTGTAACTGTCTGTCTGTCTCTCTCTCTCATTGTAATTACTCTTGGCACTGTTTCCCTTGTCTCGTGACCTCGGAGACGGGACAGTCCGCCATGCTGATCCCAGCGGCAGAGTGAGGCTTTCTCTCCCTCCAGTGTCGTCGGGAGATAACACAACAAATCTCTCTCCCTGAAGGTACAGTCTGCTGATAACTCAGATTCATCGCTAATTCTGATGACAACTGCAGACCATTACCGCCTCGGTCACCACTGATGGAACACTTTCACTAGGTACAGGAAGAATGAAATTGTATTGGGAAAAGTTATTTTTTTATATAGTGAATGTCGTGTATAGTGGCTGTTGTTATACATGTGTTTTAAAGTCATCGTTATGTGAGGTAATTTATGTTATTTTGTGATGTAAATAATAAATTGGAATATTACTTGCGCATACATGAGCGCTTAACATGTTGGGCGTTTTGAGCTTCAGTTTCAAAGCCACGCATTTTGAGCTATTAGAAATGGAATTTGTGACTGTGTACTCGTTTCTCCATAAATGTTTGAATTTATTATTGTGTATGCACTTATACTCAATCACGTCATCTAATCCCAATCATTTATTTGTAACTTTTATGCTAATAAGTAGTATTTTTGTTTACATCTCAATGTTATTAGTTTAGCATTTAGATGTTTAACTCCTGTTCCGATAATTCTCCACTTTGAAAATTGGTTCTAAGTCTTGTTTGAATATTTCTCTTAAAATCTTATATGTCGCTGTCATGTCCTTATCCAGATGTAGGCCAGTTCGGCAAATTCTTTCAACAATATTCTGCCTTGATTACCGGTACTTTATGCAGATTTTTCTATTATCATTTTTGGGAGTTTGATCTCACCTGCTGTATCTATTCTTTGTTTTCTCCTTCATCTAATAAATAAGTTTATTAGTCCGCTAGTGTTATTGCTCTACGGCCAGTTTACGTTGGCTGTTTATTAATTACGTAAAAGGAAAAACACAGTAGACAACACTTTTAATGTCAATTAAATTATTTACATGTTTAACTCAATTAAATTATGGGATTTGTAATCACGCAGGTATTATTTTGAAGTGATTTGGAACTCTTTTCCATTATATAAGATGTTCTTTAACCCTTTTGGGAAGATTTATAATGGTATCTTTTTTGCAATCCTATGTGTAAGTTTATCATTCAGGTGATTTTTGAACTTTAAAGGGAATGCAAGTTCTACATCTCTGCCGCCTGCTCTTCTACAGTGATCAACGCTGCCACCTCTTTTATTGTTGGACGTCGACAGGAACTCGCTGAACTTAACTGACTCCTCCTCCTACTTTCTCCTTTCCATCTACTTCCCTCTTCTCCACCATTTCCCCTAATCATGGTAAAAACAGACAATCTTCCTTAAACCTCCAAGATGGGTCCGTAAGAGAGCCTGACATGGCACACAAAATCAGCCTTTATGAGCAATACACATGGTTTGTATTCCCAAAATAGCTATCTCTCTCTCTCCCTCTCTCTCTCTCCCTCTCTCTCTCTCTCCCTCTCTGGCTGTTAGCTGCCTCTTCATATAATTCTGTGGATGCCGTACATATTTGTCTTGTGTGCTGGGGGTATGTTGTGAGGGGGGTTATTTGATCGTTGGTTTTGGGAATGCACTTGATTAAAAAACTGACAGAGTGTTAATGTTGTCATTTTGGACCCCCTGCAGTCTTGATTTACCTTCCTGGGTACATTTTTCAGGGGACGAATCTTGGATTACGTGATGTAGATGCATCCATAGGGATTTTATCGAATAAATTAGTGTTTTCTGTTGCCGGATGCTTGAGTGAGCAGTGTTATGTATTGGCTGGTGAAAGTGGTAGGAATGATGGTGATGGTGGTGGTGTTACAGCTGGTTGTGAGGGGTTTTGAAACTAGTGGTGGTGGTATGGTGTTGGAACTAGTAGTAGTGATTGTGGTAATGGTATTGGACTGTGGTGGTGGTGATGGTGGTGGTGGTGGTGGTGGTGATGGTGGTGGTGTTACAGCTGGCTGGGATGGTTTTGAAACTAGTGGTGGGTGGTGGTGGTGGTGTTGGAACTAGTAGTAGTGGTGGTGGTAATGGTATTGAAACTAGTGGTGGTGGTGTTGCAGCTGGCGTTGATGGTGGTAGAAGTGAGTAGAGTGTACTGGAAGTAATGTTAACAGTAGTGGTGGTGTTTCTGGTGTGCTGTGTGGAGGCATAGTGGTGGAGGAGTTGTTATAGTGGAACAAAGGTGTGGGCGAGTCATTCCGATATTGTAAGTAGTTAGGGAGGAAGTGTTGTGATGATTGAGTAGTAGACTAAACGAAGGGGGGTTGTCGTTGATGTAGAAGGGGGGAGGGAAATTGTGGTAGATGTACTATTAATTGTGGTTGGGGGTAGTCGTGGTGGTGAGTGTATTAATAGTGGTGAGGATAGTGAAGGCTCGAGTGGGGGTCTACGAGTAATAACATTTTATATAAATACAGCGTTATCATGAACTTATAAGAAAATAGAAAACTTAGTAAAAATTTTGGCCTTGGCTTCTTGCATGTCGGTGTTCGATCCCTGATGATCAAAGATGTTGGACCTGGGATCGAACCCTGAGTAGGAATGGTTAATCTAAGCACAGCTGTATAGTTTAGTCCGGCCATTGTGAACCCATAAGTAATCAGTAGAATATAGAATATAGAAAAACATAGAATATAGTAATCAAATTTTCTATCATTTAGGGGGAAGGAAACTACCAGGAGAAAGCGCCAAGCCATCACCATTATATAGCATTATATCATTTAAGAAAGAATTTGCCTATAATATTTTTTTCTAAAATTACGTCTGCCATTGCTAGAACCCGGAGGGTAATGTCATAAGCACTTGATTGAACTTGGTTGTATCGTCAAGATGGGCAAGTGTTCTGCTCCCTGGTGGTGGAGATGAGAGAGGGCGGGGTACGTAATCTGCTGGTGTGGTGCCCGTGCTGGTGTGGTGCCCGTGTTGGTGTGGTGCCCGTGCTGGTGTGGTGCCCGTGTTGGTGTGGTGCCCGTGTTGGTGTGGTGCCCGTGTTGGTGTGGCACCCGTGCTGGTGTGGCACCCGTGCTGGTGTGGCACCCGTGCTGGTGTGGCACCCGTGCTGGTGTGTGGCACCCGTGCTGGTGGAAAAGACTAAGGAACATCGTAAAAGAAACTAAAACAAAACTGAGAAGTCTGACTGAGGGAAGAAAGAGAAAGAGACGAGAAGAGAGAAGAAGAGACGAGTGCGTGAAAGATTAGGAAGCAAAGAAAGATGAGTTAAATGGCAGGAAGTACAGCAGCCGAGGGAATGAGCCAGAAGACACAAAAATGGACTTACTCTTGGCAACTCTCATTAACTAATAAAGAAGAGCCCCCGAGAAACTCTGATGGCTTAATTGGCAAGAACAGAAACGACGAGAGTAGCGAGCTGAGGACCGGAGATGCGAAACATATTAATGGCGGAACGATAAGATGAAACAAAACTGGATAAATCGAATCAGAGACGAGAAGCTGCTGGGTGAATACTGAAGAGGGAGAACCAATTACCATTTTCGATAATTACAGCCTCTGGCAAATGTTTAGGATACGAACAGAACGATTACAAAAGAGTTAAACTTAATTGAGACAAGAATTGTGTAGTGGAGACGGGTTGTTTCAGAAAATGGGGTGTGTAGAGGTTGTGGCGAGAGGCAAGAGAGCGTACTAAAGAGAGGAGGAAGCTGCAAAAGAGGATTAAAATGTGATAAAGAGGACAGGTAAAAGCTCCGCACAAGAACACACAATAACCAAGGAAGACAAGCGACGCTGGTAATGAAGCGGAGGCTCCTGGTGGTTACTATATAATTTTTTTCATATAATTGAGGAATATAATAAAATGTTGAATAACTGCGAAGAGGTGATTGCAAATGCATAATACATTATGCAATAAATGAGGCTGTATGTCACAGACATGAGAGGGAGCGAACCAGTTGAGAAAATGAGACACACACACACACACACACACACACACACACACACACACACACACACACACACACACACACACACACACATGATCACTACCTATAAAATACTGAGAGGATTTGACAGGGTGGACAGAGATAGTCTGTTTAACACTGGTGGGACGCGAACAAGGGACACAGGTGGAAACTGATTACCCACATGAGCCACAGGGACGTTAGAAAGAACTTTTTCAGTGTCAGAGTACTTAACAGATGGAATGCATTAGGCAGTGATGTGGTGGAGGCTGACTCTATACACAGTTTCAAATGAAGAAATGATAGAGCCCAGTAGGCTCATGAACCTGCACATCAGTTGATTGACAGTTGAGAGGCGGAACCAAAGAGCCAGAGCTCAACCCCCGCAAGTACAACTAGGTGAGTAGACACACAAACACACCCACGCGCGCGCGTGCGTACATAACGCGTTCGTAACTAGCCAGTGCTGCAAGAATTATTGCTACTAAAGGCTTATTGCAGTCACAACACAGCAGCTTCTACTTCAATAAAAATTATCATTACAACTAATATTGAGATTACTACCTTCTTGCGACCCAAAGGCCCTCTCTCTCTCTCTCTCTCTCTCTCTCTCTCTCTCTCTCTCTCTCTCTCTCTCTCTCTCTCTCTCTCTCTCTCTCTCTGGTTGCACACTGGTAGAATGTGCAACACAGCTGGCAATGACAATTACACAAGAGTTGCAGCGGGTGGTTGTTAGTGGTTGCAGAGGGCCAGAGTGCTCACAGCGGGAAACTTCCCACCACTTGTGGCTTTCAGATTCAGTTTCAGAGATATTTACGACAGATGATAATCAACGTTTCTAAGGTCGGAACACTCCGATGGGTAATGTCTTCATTTAGGTGAGGCTGCACACACACACACACACACACACACACACACACACACACACACACACACCACACACACACACACACACACACACACACACACACACACACACACTGTTTGCTCGATACCCCGAGCGAAGAGCGCTCGGGGTATCGTAGTCCTTAGGACCCGGGTTCGATTCTCGGCCGAGGCAGAAACAAATGGGCAGAGTTTCTTTCATTGATGCCTCTGTTCACCCAGCAGTAAAATAGGTCCCTGGGAGTTAGACAGCTGCTAGGAGCTGCATCCTGAGGATGTATATATGTGTGTGTGAGAGAAAAATATATGTATACTCGTGAAACACACGACGAAACTACAAGGATTCTACAACGTTCGAACAAGGTTTAACATCTTTTAACAAGTTGTAACAACCAATATAACACGTTGTAACAACGTTCTAATACGTCATAAAAACGTTATAACAAGATGTAACAGCCTTATTATAAGTTGTAACAAGGGAATCATAGGGACCGTTACGTTGACAGTTGATATGATAGAGGAAAATAGGTTCGAGGGTGAGTACATTACGACGGTTAGAAAGGCGGGGTCCAAGAGCTAACAGCTCAATCCTGCAGACTCAAATAAAAAATGCAAATAGTAAATAAATACAAACTAAATAAATATACTATAAGTCTAGTTCTCAACAAAAGTGAAGAGAGAGAATAATTGACTAATTCAGAGATAGGCCTAGCAAGTGTGGAATGTTGTTGTTGTTGTTAAAGATTCGCTACCTGGAACAAGAAGTTCCAAGTAGCACGGGCTATGGTGAGCCCGTAGTAGATGTATTAAGTGTGGAAGCGATAAAAGTATCTTAATGACTCAATTGAAATTGTAAAAATGGACAAGATAAATCAGGAACGAGACAATATGCATAGTGGATAATGAGATAAGGAGGGTGAAGACGAAACTGTGATCACAGGAAGAATTGAATGTAATTGACTGAAATGGAAAGTCAAAGTAATGAGCTAAAGTCAGCAAGTCATTAGCAACAGAGAAAAAGACACAGATAACACATAAAGATAACACATAAAAATTGAAAATCAATGCCATGAAATAATTATTACGCATGCTAATTACCAAACACAGAGTCAAGTAGAGATAGACATACCAATAAAACCAGGGACTGATAGAGATATACATACAATACAAAGAGTGAAAGCTAGATACAGACACAATAAGAAAAACACAGAAACACAGACACAGCTAAACAGACAAGAGGTCGTCGAAGAAAAGCAGAATTGCGCTTGTGAAAGCCTGGAACAAGCATGAACCAAGGTCGAAGAACAGAGGAAAGCCAAGATATGGTAAAGGAGGGGGAAGAGAAATTGGAAATGATATGGATGATAAAGGAAGGAGAAAGGGGAATAATGAATGCCCGGAAAACGATGATATATACAAGTCTTAATAAATGAAGGAAGGAAGGAGAGGTTTGGCCGGAACCAACGTTACCTGCTGCCTCCACTAATTTATTTTGCATACATAATACACGTGTATGCCAACCATTGTGTTGCATATACATATTGCCATGCATATGTATACCTGCAATAATATGTGTATATATGCGTGTATGTGTGTATTTACTATTTGTGTCTGCAGAATCGCGCTACTAGCTCTTGGACCCCACCATTCTAACCAATCTATTTTTCCTCTATCGTATCTACTACATATATTTCTCTTTTATACACATATATATTTGTGTGTATGTATGTGTGGATGAGGATGTGTTTATATGATATATCTTGAGTCTCCATAGTCTTTATCAATGTCTCGAATGGAACGGTTAGGTTATCTCATGTTATATCATGTTATCTTAGGTTATCTCAAAGTTTATAATGTAATAACCACTTCCACTATTTACCTCTTCAACTATGTTTGATAATAAATTAAAGAAAGGTTTATTTAAACATAATCGTAACACAAGCCATGCTGCGAGTAATGTTATTTATCTTCACTTTCCAAGATTGCAAATAACATTTGCGATAATTCCCTAAAAATACATCTATTGTGTATATACTTTGCAATAGCATCGTTTCGATTGTCGTAATTCTCTAAACAAAAAAAATCTATATTACGTCTATCAGTATTTGTACTGCTGGTTGTTTGTTGTTATAGATTCAGCTACTCGGAACAAGTTCCAAGTAGCACGGGCTATGGTGAGCCCGTAACTTACCTGGCACAGGAGCGGGGCAAGTAGCACGGGCTATGGTGAGCCCGTAACTTACCTGGCACAGGAGCGGGCAAGTAGCACGGGCTATGGTGAGCCCGTAGAGGACTTACCTGGCACAGGAGCGGGGCAAGTAGCACGGGCTATGGTGAGCCCGTAACTTACCTGGCACAGGAGCGGGGCAAGTAGCACGGGCTATGGGGAGCCCGTAGAGGACTTACCTGGCACAGGAGCGGTGCTGTGTGTGTGTGTGTACTGCTGGGATTTATACTACATATATACTGCTAGGTGAACAGGTGCATTGGGTGATGGGAAACGTACCCAACCACTTCTGACCCGCCCGGAACTCATGCTCGTACTCAAATCGTCTTCATAACATTAAGTATAATTTGATGATGTTAATCCTAATTTGAACACAAAAGCCCTGACCAAATTAACTTGCAGGCAATCTCCGCTGTGCTCTCAAACGACCGCCTTCCCAAACATATTGCTGGAGGGTCACATTAAGCATTACTTCGCCCACTTAATCTTTACGAAGCCCACCTCTCAAAATGCTTTATCCACATACTGGAAATAATTGGCAACAGGAACAAAACGGCCAACGGAGCCTAAGCTTAACTATTCACAAAAAACAAAAATAGTTTAAAAAAAAATATTATTATTATTATTTTATGTAGAAATTATCATACGAATCCGGCTTGGGGGGCGGCCGGAGCATTGATAAGCATAGCTTGGGGAGTGGTTGTTGTCCTTATCTGAACAGTTTGAATGCAGGAAAAAATATATGCTATACATATATTGTATAGAATATGTATATAAATATGTAATATATATTTTTTAAATTACCGAGGATATTCCATGAAACAATTGATTAACAAACATACAAATTATGTATGTAATATTTCAGTGATCTTATCTGAACGACTCAGAGGCTAGTTTGCCAAAAAAACATTAACTAATTATGTTCTATGTAGTACCTCCCACGACAGAAGAATGGGAAGGTGAACCAAGAAAGGATTAACGAAGGATTAAGTACCGAAAAACTGCAAACCTGTGAATATGGACATGAGGATGGTGTGGACTGACCCCTGACTCCAGGACAAAGGCTATGTTGATGTTCGTGATTATTGGATAAATACGAGAGTGAAGGAAGGTATGATTAGAGAGTATGGCAGAAATGAGAGAGAGAGTGAGATCAAGTGAGATCAAATGAAAGGAGTAGAGATATCAAGTGAGAGGAGCAGAGATATCAAATGAGGGGGGCAGAGATATCACGTGAGAGAGGTTGACTTAACAGCCAGTTTTGCAGAATCTGAATCCAGCAGAACCTGCACACACTAGCCACTAGAATCCAGGATGAGTGGTTTTGTACCGCTGGCCACTGTTGGTACCTTTAACCACGTATTGATCCCCCCATCTTGAATTAACGGAGTGGTGCCAGTGTATCACAGTGTATCGAGTCCTTTGATGCATCGCCGACTTCATCGGCCTACTAAACCTTGCTCCTGAAGCACAGACCTACCTGGATGATTGCCCACTGACTTCCACATAAACGAAAGAAGTTATACCTAGAACTCTTAAGTATTGAGAATGACCAGCTGTCAGTTATAACTGCCTCGGGAAGGCAAGTTACGTTTAGTAATTGTCTTAAAATTTGTGAAATGCCAAACGGCTTATTACAATCGGGTTCAAATGACTCTAAAAGGCGGCTACTATTCTATAAGACGATTGACTGTCGGAAGCTTTAACGTAACTGACCTTTCCTAAAGCTCGGATCTCTGCCCGATTCAATGTAAACAAATGCCGGAGAAACCAATTCAGGCGAGCAAATGAAAACCTCGGTTAACACGCGGCTCAGGCCGAGGTTTACTGTAAACCGAAGCTAAAGCAACACTCTTTGGCTTACATAATTAACTAGAAAGAACGCTCATTCTACATCCTGTGCCAACAAAAATGTAAAGAAAGGGAGAGAAAAAGAGAGAGGAAGGAAATATGAAGCAAAGGAGACATAGTGAGGGACAGAGAGCAATAAAGATGGAGAGAGAGAAAGAAAAGGACACAAAATGAGGTGTGGAGTAGGAGGAATGGTGGAGGAGGGAAGATACATTAAGACATATTGGAAAAGGGGAAGATATAGCCATAAGTGTGATTAACGTGAGGATTACTAAGAAGAAAGAGTGAAGGAAGGCGAGGCTGTGAGCATCAATCGATTGCTTGCTTGCCGGCCAAGTAAGCCCATATTTGAGTCTGGAGACAATAGCTAGAAGTTCTCAAACGCACGTAGGTATGAACCCTGTTATTGTCAAAGAGAGGGTGCTACGATTGCACCCTCGGATGGTATATACAATCATATACATACCAGGTTATACCACCCTAGGTGGTATAACCTGGTATGAGAGGAAGGTCACCAAGATTGCTACACCAGGTGGTAAAATCATGATAAATAAGGTAAGAGTTTCATTGAAGTTTAAAGAATTAACAGGAGAGTGATGCCTTTGAAATTGGTATTCGAGTGGAAATTTTGAAAAATTCTTCAGTTTTCACCAAGTAAAAGCCCTTGATGAATTCTTTTACGACCAGAAGATGTAGGTAAATGTATATTATTGAACCAGACGAGACAAGCTTTGATATGTTCTTGAAATATATTGAAAATAACCTTTTACGAACATTTTTTGTCAAATTTTAGAATATTCGTAATTAATATTCATACTGTACTTGGGTTTTTTTATCTAGCAAAAACTATTTAACCTAGAAAAAAGAATAATTAATGAAATTAAATAATCTCTAGATAAGAAAAATGGATGTTTCATCCAAGTTTAACTCGCAAATACTTCGAAAACCAAGTGGAAATTTTAAATATCACGTGCAATTCGTGTTCAATTTTGGCAGAGAATTTGTAAGTGGGGAACCTCGTATAGGTCACAACAATTCAACTGACCTGTGACCTCTAACAGGTCACCTTCAGCATCAATCGATTGCTTGCTTGCTTGCCGGCCAAGCAAGCGCATATTCGAGTCAGGAGACAATAGCTAGAAGTTTTCAAACGCAAGTTACAAACCCAAACAGACAGACTGCCAAGGCTAGACATTCGAGGAGGTAGGAAAACAGACACATGCGAACTGTCACTATAAAACCTGCAATATACGATAAGAATGTAAAGAAACGGGAAAACAGAAGGGAAAAACGATAAACAAACATGATTAGCAAAACGTGCTGACATTCAAAGGTAAATCACGAAAAAGGTCGCAGCGACAAATGGAAAGAAAAGTACAGACGGAAGGAAAAAAAACGAGGTGAATTCAGCCCTTGGAAGAAGTAAGATTACGGTAACTTGAGGACTCACAAGGTAGAGAGCAAACACAGCTCTAGGGGAGAGAGCTCGACAGGCTAAACACTCTCCGGCCTGCTTAATGAGACTGCCTCCGTAGATCAAAGCTGCAATATACCAGCAGACACACACCTCTGCTGGGATGAGCTAGCTCCTGATGGTGTTTCTGGTTCCTGGTGGCAGGGAAGCAGAGTTGTGGTGGCAGCGGGAATGGTGGAAACAGATGGTAGTAGTGGTGGTGGTGGTAGGGAAGAAGTGGTTGTAGGAGAGCAAGGGAATAGTGTNGACAGTTGAGAGGCAGGCCGAAAGAGCAAAGCTCAATCCCGCAAGCACAACTAGGTGAATACACACAGATATCAATCTGGGGCAGAGAGAACAAGTAGTAACTGAGAACTACAGCAGTTTTTTAACACAATGGAACAGAACCAGATCTAGACAGGTGTAATGTATAACTCTAATGAATAACTAACATATTTGTAACAAATCAAGTGATCTAAATACATAAAGCTGGACACAAACAATTGAAAAAATTGAATTTGAATAACTAGCAGAGTAGAACGTGGGTAAGGGTAGCTGACAAACGAGAAGCGTCAGTAAATAGATGAGTTCCAATAGATGGGTAGTGAATAGGTGACATTTCCTTAACCTCTGTTCAAGGACCCATCCTAATGGCTAATGCTTGTAAATTATATTACTAAGGAAATGTATTTGTTGATCTCAAAGTTTGAAAACGACAAGTAGCTAGTGGCAATAATAACACAGAG
>WNGS01169217.1:11966582-11971596 GCA_020271785.1 Procambarus virginalis
TGGTGGTGGGTTGTGTCAGAGATGGAGCTGCTCCAGCGTCTGTGTGTGTTCTTACCTAGCAGTTCTTGCCTACCAGAGTTTCCAGACCGAGACTTAGCGCCTGCGTCCCGCTTTTCCAACGTCAGTTAGCTAATGATATGCTCCCAACACCCTCTTTGTTTCTTGGCAGATCATGATTGATCTGTTAAAACTATGGATGGATGAGGGCTATGCTATTTCCTCATCTAGTTCGGTCAACTTTCTTAAAGGTTCAGATAAAGAATAATAAGCATTAAGCAACTTGCTTATCAACTATGGGTGGAACGTACAAAAGTGGACTGTTGTAACCCAGAAAAGTTCAATATTTTGTACAGTTTGAATAGCACAAAGAGCATGCCTATACGTGGAAGAGTAATTATACAACCGGATGTTTACTAGACCTAAATAAGCCATTTTAGGTTCAATATATGGCATCTTAAGCCTTATTTAATACATATATGTACTATACTTGGCCCGGAACAATTTAGTCTTTGTAGTTACTTGTAGTGCTGACTCCAAAATTAAAAGTATAAAACGTGTTTTCGTTACGGCTGCAACAGTCTATATTCGTACGTTCTACCCATAGCCGCTACAAGCACTATCATATGCAGGCGATGAGTCACAATAACGTGGCTAAAGTATGTTGACCAGACCACACACTAGAAGGTGAAGGGATGACGACGTTTCGGTCCGTCCTGGACCATTCTCAAGTCGATTGTGTCAATCGACTTGAGAATGGTCCAGGACGGACCGAAACGTCGTCATCCCTTCACGTTCTAGTGTGTGGTCTGGTCATCAAAACACTATCATCTTTAGGTTAAGGGTAATAATTATGTCTGAGCTGCGTGCTTAGCTACTACGTATGTCTTCTTCTTACGCCGCAGCTCAAAGGTCGTATTTCATTGATTTCTTAATTATTTGGTCTACGTGGATTATGTTCCATCTACTTTCCCTTCTTCCGTCATTTGTCTCAGTTCCCTCAGAGCATACTCTTTGCTCAGAGGGCAAAACATGCTAGAGTTACGTTTAATAATCATATCAACAGTGATTCATTGCTACATTAACGTTATTTGCCAAGAATTGCCCTGGTGAAATGCTCTTTTTCTTCAGTTCCTGAACTGGTCAAGTAGCAAGCGATTGTACTTTACCATTCTTCGTTTAAACCACAATCTTCAACATGGCTCAAACGTAGTCTTGTCTCCCCCCCCCCCTGTAACAACGTAAGCTGGAAGGATATTTTTCCATCGTTTACATTTGAACTTTTGCGTTTCGTGTCCTTGTGCCCTTTTTTCATTCTTTCACATTCCCTTACTTTCTGGTTTCTCCTGTTCGACGCTGCTGCTGGTGCATACTCTAGTCATGAATTGACTTACACTGTATAAAATGTTTCATAAGGAACCTTGTCTAGGTTCCTGTAGAGTGTCTTGGTGTGTGTCAGCTTAGTGCATGCTGAAGAGATTATTTTAAGAGGTTTCTGTGGAAGGTTGGTGTCATGTCTACTTTCATATGCTATTTTCTCCATGATCCTTGTTAGTTTCTTTTTAATTATATATGTTAATCTGGCATACCTTTTCCTGTTTTCATTCTCCTAACTTAATGTTTGTAAGTGTAATGTGTGTGTGTGAAAGTTTGTGTTTCATGGTGTGTATGCACGTGAGTGTGTGTGTGTGTGTGTGTGTGTGTGTGTGTGTGTGTGTGTGTGTGTGTGTGTATTCACCTAGCTGTGCTTGCGGGGTTGAGCTCTGCTCTTTCGGCCCACCTCTCAACTGTCAATCAATCAATTGCTACTAACTACTAACTACTTCCCCTCCCTTCCCCCACAAACACACACACACCCCAGGAAGCAGCTCGAAACAGCTGTCTTAACTCCCAGGTACCTATTTCCTGCTAGGTAACAGCAGCAAATTTAAAAGAAACGTCAGGGTGAAAGAAACTGTGTGTGTGTGTGTGTGTGTGTGTGTGTGTGTGTGTGTGTGTGTGTGTGTGTGTGTGTGTGTGTGTGTATGAAAGTGATAACCTAACGTGTTAAGAATGCATATTTTGATAACATGTCTTGCCAACAAATTAAAATTGTAGTTCAAAGTTTACCTACTAAATCATGAGTAAATTTCCCAAACACATGTAAACAAATTTCACAAAGTCATATAAAATAATCGATAATAATATTAGTTCAAACCACCAACATCAAACACTTGATAATTATATATATGAATTCAACCATATTTTACATTTTTGATTTGCATTATCAATTCTTATTAACAAAAAGCTGTTCTGATAACCAATTGGTAACCTTCGAAAGGTCACTTGAGAAAAACAATTCAAATTGTGTGAGGAAGATTATGCTTCATTGGAATATTTCATTTCATTGAGAGCAAAATGTAGAGTATTGGTTTCCTAATTCTACATTGAAGTAAAAGTACTTTACAACCCACTCAAATTTGTTTATAAATTTAATAAAATAAATGAAATCTGCAAATATTCTAAATGCTTTGCAGTATCATAGAATTTTACAAAAATTGGACGTTGAGAATCTTGAAAGGCACATTCATTATATCTTAAATACTTCATTATCGTCATTAAAGGTAATAAAAATAATGCAGACTAAAATACACTTTCGTGTGACAAACGCATTAGGGTGTAATCTAAACTAGCCATTTAAGAATAACAGCGTTGGTTTATAAGTTTAAATCAGAATGTCTCAGCCGAAATTTGATTTTAATCTGCGTTTTAACTTTTTGGTCCAAAGTTAGATTTACTTTCAGGACAAAAACCAGGTGAGAACGACCCAACGAGCCCCTCAACTTTAAATGTCAATGATGGAGCCTTAGAAGATGTTTGAGTCAAGATTGAGTTCAGGAAAACTTTTCTTGTATGAAGAATATGTCTCCCAAAAGTACTATATAATTGCTGTTTTCATTTTGCTTTCAACGGACCGCTTCCGGGCTGGAATTAAAGAATTGAAAATCACAATAATTAGTGTGGAAAATTTGGAGGTAAAAAAATAAAATCCGTGTGAAGATCAGGAACCTTTTTTACTTAAGTGTAAACTGACTTCAGAAAGTCTGAGACCCGGGGCTTCACAAAGCGTTCAGTGAAGGTTTACTGAGCTATGTGAGGTGTTGAGTAAAAGTTTACTGAGCTATGTGAGGTGTTGAGTAAAAGTTTACTGAGCTATGTGAGGTGTTGAGTAAAGGTTTACTGAGCTACGTGAGGTGTTGAGTAAAGGTTTACTGAGCTACGTGAGGTGTTGAGTAAAGATTTACTGAGCTACGTGAGGTGTTGAGTAAAGTTTACTGAGCTACGTGAGGTGTTGAGTAAAGGTTTACTGAGCTACGTGAGGTGTTGAGTAAAGATTTACTGAGCTACGTGAGGTGTTGAGTAAAGGTTTACTGAGCTACGTGAGGTGTTGAGTGAAAGTTTACTGAGCTACGTGAGGTGTTGAGTAAAAGTTTACTAAGCTACATGAAGTGTTGAATAAAAGTTTACTGAACTACGTGAGGTGTTGAGTAAAGGTTTACTGAACTACGTGAGATGTTAATCCATTAACATTCGTATTCAAACACGTACGCAAACATGTGCACATATATTCCCAAGCAACACAAATCTGGCACACCATATAGAGTCCCACGAAATGATGCCACACCTAGCGGTATAGTGTTCCACGAAATCATGCCCTGTTCTGTACCTGCCAGAAGACGTGTTACAGCTACTGTGTCTCTCCATTTACGTTGCAATTTCAGAATTAGATTAGAGGTCGAGCACGTAATTCCAAGAAAACGCGACATTTAGTCTGGGTCGCCTCCCACGAGGGTACGCAGAGCACATTACGCTCTAATTATGTACAGGAAGGAATTAACACACTTGCAAATGTGCAAGAGTGGAAGCTGTAGTCGCAGGGGTAGATCCGGCAGAAGCAGCAATATGAGTGGCTGCTGACGGTGCAGCAACAGTGGTAGCTGGAGTAGCAGCAGCAGCAGCAGCAGCAGCATCAGTGGCAACGGTATAGGAAACAGGAGAAGCAGCCACAGTAACAAAGGAAGATAGAAGCACCACCACTATAAACACCACCTTCCCCACCGTCTCCACAACCAACATCTTCACCAACTTCGCAACCACAGCTACTGCAATCACAACTTTCACTGTAATTACAACCCCCACAGCAACAAAGATCTTCACTGCCAACAACACCAACCATCCTAGAGATGTATCAGAAACATGTGTTGCTCAAAATAAAAAGGGTGAAAAAAGAGGAAATTAAAGGAGAATTTCTCTTCCTCTTTCCCTTATTTCACTCACTGCCTACCTCTCTCTCTGTCTCTGTCTCTGTAACTGTCTGTCTGTCTCTCTCTCTCTCATTGTAATTACTCTTGGCACTGTTTCCCTTGTCTCGTGACCTCGGAGACGGGACAGTCCGCCATGCTGATCCCAGCGGCAGAGTGAGGCTTCTCTCCCTCCAGTGTCGTCGGGAGATAACAACAAATCTCTCTCCCTGAAGGTACAGTCTGCTAGATAACTCAGATTCATCGCTAATTCTGATGACAACTGCAGACCATTACCGCCTAGGTCACCACTGATGGAACACTTTCACTAGGTACAGGAAGAATGAAAATTGTATTGGGAAAAGTGATTTTTTTATATAGTGAATGTCGTGTATAGTGGCTGTTGTTATACATGTGTTTTAAAGTCATCGTTATGCGAGGTAATTTATGTTATATTTGTGATGTAAATAATAAATTTGGAATATTGCTTGCGCATACATGAGCGCTTAACATGTTGGGTGTTTTGAGCTTTAGTTTCAAAGCCACGCATTTTGAGCTATTAGAAATTGAATTTGTGACTGTGTACTCGTTTCTCCATAATGTTTGAATTTATTATTGTGTATGCACTTATACTCAATCACGTCATCTAATCCCCTTCTCGTGTATAGAAATGCCAGCATTTATGCTCCCTTCTTTCGCGTATAGAACTGGCAGCATTTCGCCCCCCTCTTCCATGA
>WNGS01169217.1:11996178-12012220 GCA_020271785.1 Procambarus virginalis
GATATATATATTATTTATATATATATATAATATATATATATATATATATATATAAAATATATATATATATAATATATATATATATATATATATATATTAATTATATATAATAAGCTTGGCTGCTCTGGGAGACTATTATGCAGGCTTGTCACGTCTGCATCTAAAACAAAAGTTGAATATCAACCTGATTTTGATTTTAAAGAGATAAATTGTTGATAGTTTTACAGACACGGTGAGAGCAGTGAAGGTAATTATGTTATGTGAGTTGTCTGTCATAGAGTACGAGTGTGAGGGAGAGTTCTATGAAGTGAGAGTACATAAGAGAGAGAGTTAAAACTCCCTCACTCTGGAGTACTCTGAAATGCAAAGTTCTAATTAGGAATAGAGAGAGAATAACTTAACACCTTGCGGATTTCATGACACCCTTACTCAACTCCTTGTGTTTCTCAGGACACATTTAATCAACGCCTTGTGTAGCTCAGGATATACTTAACCAACGCCTTGCGTACCTTGAAACATCTTTACTTACCATTTTGAGTATCTCAGAGCTCTAGTATGCAGCCGACACCTTTAGTCAACCGGGCGCATGAAGACAGAGCCTCACAGCTGGCTATGCCTTCATCCTGTACCTATACGATAGCAACTTTACACTAAATATAGTTAATACCTAATTATACTTAGATAATCTCATTGAACATATTAGTTTCTAGAGCCAGGTTCTTTTTGAGCTGATATAGGATATTAAGTTATAACGTCGTTTATATATTGGTGTTTCCAATGAACCCTAATATAATTAAAATAAAGAGAGGAGAGAGAGAGATGAGAGGAGAGAGAGAGAGATGAGAGAGAGAGAGAGAGAGAGAGGAGAGAGAGAGAGAGAGAGAGAGAGAGAGAGAGAGAGAGAGAGAGAGAAGAGAAGAGAGAGAGAGAGATGAACCACACACGCACACACTCACCCCGTTATAAAACCCGGGGAGGATTGACTGGGAACTAATCAATAACCGTTCGCCCCTGTTCACCCAGCAGTAATTTGGGATCATTTTTATCTCCTACGCAATATACCTTTCTTAACCGACACGATAGGGCTCTCCTATGACATAATATACCTCTACTATCCGGCACAATACATCTCACTTATCCGACAAATTATACTTCTTTGATTTGACACCATATACCTCTATTATTTGACACCATATACCTCTATTATTCGACTCACTATACCATGCTTATCCAACAACATATACCTCACCTATTCGACATAATATTCCTCTCCTAACCGACACAACATTCTTTTCTTATCCACCACAAAATATTACTCTTATCCGACACAATATACCCAAGAAATATGCTATATTATATTATATTCACTATTTTAATACGTAAGAAAAAAATTGTCCATTGCCTTAGAAATAATAAATAGAATATTTCATATTTGCCTAAACTACCCACAGTTGCAAAATTTATTCTTGGTCCTGTGATTTTTCTGCAACTTTTACCCTTTCTTGTTTAACTTCATGCAGGACGGCGTTCATTCCCGACCGTCCAAGTGGTTGGGCACCATTACTTCCCCCCCCGTCCCATCCCAAGTCCTTATCCTGACCCCTCCAAGTGTTATATAGTCGTAATGGCTTGGCACTTTCCCCTTGAAAGTTTCTTCGTTCCTTTGGACTGGTCGGAACAGCGACGGATTCACTTCTTGCAAGTTCGGCGTTCGATCCCAAACGGTCCAAGAGGCTGGGTCAGGTTCCCTTTTATCCAAGATTCCTTCTTATCCAAAATTCTTGTCCTCGTGCCTCTTGCAATTGCAAATATACCCGGCTAACCGCTTTCCCCTCATACCTCAATATATAAACTGGCGCTTCATCGAAATGAGAAAAATGTCTGTGTGTGTGTATATATGTGTGTGTGTATATATGTGTGTGTGTGTGTATATGTGTGTTCCTTCCTGTCGGGGTCCATTACCGTCTTTTAAGGCCCTGTAAGCCTGAACAGGAAGGAACCTCGTAGAGATAAATTATGCATGAAATTATCTATTATGCATGGGACAAAATCATCTCTTCCTTCCCCTTTTCAGGGCTTGCTAACACGGAGAGTAAAATACTTATTTTTTCCTCTTACTACATCCTTCACGGCAAGACAGAGAGCCTGAGGTATCCAGGATGGGAGACGAGGATTGATACCATCAGGATTGATGTTGTTTATCGTGTTTTCCTTGGTCACAAGGGATGTCTCGCTATCGGGCGTGGTAGCCAGGTGCCCCTCTGACCAGTGATGATGTAAGATATATAAAGCATTATTTTTCATCGTGTTTTTCATTGGCATTGTTGTTCTACTGATATTTAGGACAAAATGTAAAGGGAAAGAGAAGCATGCAGGCAAGCAGGCAGGCATGCAGGCAGACAAGCAGGCAGGCAGGCAGGCAGGCAAGCAGGCAGGAAGGCAGGTAGGCAAGCAGGCAGGTAGGCAAGCAGGCAGGTAGGCAAGCAGGCAGGCAGGCAAACAGGTAGGCAGGTAAGAAGGCAGGCAGGCAGGTAGGAAGGCAGGCAGGCAGGCAGGCAGGAAGGCAGGCAGGCAGGCAGGTAGGAGGCAGGCAGGCAGGTAGGCAAGCAGGCAGGCAGGCAGGTAGGCAGGCAGGTAGGGAGGCAGGCAGGCAGGTAGGCAAGCAGGCAGGAAGGCAGGCAGGCAGGCAGGTAGGGAGGCAGGCAGGCAGGTAGGGAGGCAGGCAGGCAGGTAGGCAGCAGGCAGGCAGGCAGGCAGGCAGGTAGGCAAGCAGGCAGGCAGGCAGGTAGGCAAGCAGGCAGGCAGGCAGGCAGGTGAAGATGACGGAGAATGGTTATGAGACTGAGAATTCTTCTGGAATTTATTCACTTTATTTATGCTCAGTTAATCTCTTCCAAAATTCGAAAATTATCTCCAGTAAATATTTATTGAATACATCAAGATAAATACAACTTGTATCCCTCAAACTTTTGTCAAATATGATTGTAAAAACTTCGGTTTAGATGATGCTTAAATCTTCATTCATTGAGGATATTAAAGACTGTTGTCAATCCGAAAATAATTTGTTAAAGTGCAAATATTTCAAAATTGCCGTTTCGCTGGCACACTTGTTTAGAGGAAAACATTAGCATCTAATAGCTCAATTAACCATGACTTTTCATGCTCGAGAGAACACATGTACGCTTACAAAAACTTCATAACATTGACTTGTACCTGATTCCGGTTGTATGTATGTATATATATATATATATATATATATATATATATATACTATATATATAATTATATATATATAATATATATATATATATATATATCTATATACCCAAAACTGATATAATATACTTGTATAATAACCCCACATAAATATACTTGTATTAGCTTTAATAAACGTCTTCTGTTTGGTGACCTAAGCACAAAACTAAACCATTGATTTTAGCTACTCGTGAGATTATCGTAGACCCGATGAAACGTGAGTTAAGGGCTCCTGAGCTACACAAAGAGTTAAGTTAATGGTTCTTGAGCTTGACATGGAGTTATTATTCCTTAAAATCACCTTCATTTCAGCTTGAACACAACTCTGAACGACTATTTGGTCCTTTTGTGTTACCCGTCTTTACACAAACTATTTGCTGATAATAAATTCTGTGTTCTGATATATCGGTATTTATCTTTTTCTCCTTTTCTTTTTTCTTGTTTTCATTTTTACTTCTGGTTTCTTCATATACTTCACACATTTCTTGGCTGTGGTGGTTTCTCTTCTAAATAGAGCAGGTCCATTGTGGCACACTTCAAGTGGAGGTTTGGGGTCAAGGGTCACCTTAAGGTCATTATTACCACACTGACCAACCTGAAAATATACTTAATTAATGAGCGTAGTTAAAGTCTAAAATAAATTCGTAATTAAGACATGAAAATGTAATGGTGTCTATATACACTTCCTGGTGTATATATATATATATATATATATATATATATATATATATATATATATATATATATATATATATATATATATATATATATATATATACACATTTCTGATCGTGTTCGGAAGCGAGTCTCACTTAATATTGAGTTCCGAGGCGTGATTCTACAGCTGAGATGTTGGGCGTCTCTGATGGACCTCCTTCCTTGTTTGAACCGGCTGTACATTATTCCCTTTGGGAGGAGCTCGCCTTCCTCTCAGCCTCGCGCCGTGGCCTCTAGTGTGCTTTGATCAGCCTCACTTCTTCTGTTGCACGTTGTGGCTCCAGGCTCTTGCATCCCGACACACACTTGCCACTCACAACTTGTGTATACAGTGGCTCTGTTCCGGACTCACTCACTCACACACACACACATACACTCACTCTCTCTCACTCTCACTTTCTCTCTCACTCTCTCTCTCTCTCTCCCTCTCTCTCTCTCTCTCTCTCTCTCTCTCTCTCTCTCTCTCTCTCTCTCTCGCTTTCTTTCAGGGAAAATTAAATAGATTCTACCCTGTGTTAGCATGAGTATTATTATCTCCTACCGCCCCATTTGATCTTAATGCAATAACCATCCTGAACAATTATAGCCGTTATTGACACCGACGTGAACGCCCGCTCCAATAAACATCCCCGGGCAAACATTGTCAGTCAGTACGTTCATTATTAAATATGGCTTGACAGCAACATAACTGCGTCCGCACAACGTTGATGATTCATTGAACGGACGAGTGTACTTAGCGAGCGTGGTTGATATCCAAGACAAGTGCATCGTGATATAATTCCTTGTAACCGGATCTAAATGTTTTTCTAAGATGTGTTTTGGGAAATTTACGGTTGGTGTTGGAAGTTGTTTGTTGCCAGGCCATTTGGTCGTTGAATTAGTTGATGTTTGGATCGTATGGTAGGCACGTTAGCATTTGTTTATATAAATATGCGAGCGATAGTATTTAGAAAACAATTTACTGAGACAAAAATAGCCATTTCTATCAAATATAAAGTTAATTTATAATTTAAAGAAAAGAATCTTCTTCAATCTGGTGAATAACAACAAGTTTTCTTATTTTAAAAATGAAAAAACTTTACCGCTTGGTAAGTGCATTTTATACGGCGGTGACGAATGGGTGAATTGCTACCAGATACCATTATCGAGCTCCAGAGAAGGTTTAAAGCCTCAGTTTAGTGTCAGTTAGGTACCTTTATGAGACCATTCACGTGCAGACGACGAGTCACAATAACGTGGCTGAAGATATGATGACCAAGCCACACATTTAGCAGATGAAGAATAGGCTCGTGCCTTCGTCTCTCCCTCACTCCCGACTTGACAATGGTCCACGACGGACCTAAACGTCGCTGTTTCTCCCTCTTGACTGTGTGGTTTGGTCATCAGACCATTCGTGTGGGAGCTTCCTGCTCCCCGTTTCGTAAGAAATGACAAGAAAAGAAAGTCTGAAAGACGCGACCAACTCCGTATAATAATTAATGATTGATTATATTTGTTGTATTTAAATAATTTATCTAAATACAGCACTTCTCTGAACACTTTTTTATCGTCAGATTGTCTAAATCTGATTATATATATCTACATACATATATATACATATATTTTTTCGTCGTACAATATTTTCGGAAAACATCTTTCAATCATTACTGTTATTGATGTGAACTAAAAATAATCACCTGAGATAAATATTTAAATAATAACTTAAAATGTAGTAAATTACAAATCTTGAACAATTATCGGTATAGCTAAAATATAAATAAATACAAATACACGGTAGAGTCACGGCGATCCTCAACAGCCAAAATATATATTAAAATTACCAACAACTATTAAATGGGTGAGCAGCGGACTGGCGTTTCTCATTTATTATTCTCAGTCTTCATTTTAAAAATACGAAGCTTTTCTAAAGTGTCATTGTGAAGCCTGTTTGGGGGAAGACTTCAGTTTGATGGTAAAGCTGTGAGTGTAAGGGAGGATCAAGGTGGCGATGGATGAGTACCGCGTCATGTGGAAAGTTCTGTTAAACAAGATATACATATGGAAATCACAATACCGTGATATTATCTATGCACACAACATTTCCTCCAGGTAAGAAATACACATTTGTCAACATACAGGAAGTATAAAGTTACTCTAGGTGCTTTAAATGTATCGGGGGTCCACTACTCGAACGTTTCAACATGTTTCCAGATACAGTTATAAACAAAGGCTGAATGCTTGTTAGTTGAGCCGCAAAACCGCTTGCTTTGGAATGAAAAATCACTGAACACACGACTCACAACTGACTACAACCTGTCCCCCAGGCCAAGCTCGTTACAGCAGCGGTAGTACGTACTGTGTATTTAAAATAGTCTATGTTTGCATTTATAAATTAACTTTATTATTTATTAAAGTTATATGCATAGTTTGGCGTAGGTTAAGTTAGGAATTTTAATTTTGTTGGCAATTATTTGTATTTGAAGTACGTGGGTGAAGCAAGGTCCGGTTCGAAAAGAGGTCGTCAGCAAAAAAAACTGTTCGAGAAATGTTCGAACGTCATCAGTTGCGAGTCGTGTGTCAATTGCTTTTCATTTGTAAACAGGGGGTTTGGCGGGTGGAATAACGACCAGTTGGTCTTTATTGATGAGCAACCCGTCCTCAGACCAGGCCCGTTAGGGCAGCGGCTGATCACCCAGCATTCCGTCTTCGCATACAAAGATCCAAGAACATTAATCCAGCCGCCAAACCTCCTCTTTATGAATGAAAAGCGGTTTACACACGACTCACAACTGGTGACGTCCGAACACTTCCTCTGTTCGAGCCACAATGCTTCACCCACGTACTTCAAATAAAAATAATCGCCAACAGAACCTGAATATCTAACCTAACCTACGCCTAATGTTTAATTTTTAAGTATAATAATATTAATTTATATATGAAAATAAACCAATTTTAAATACACAGAAAGTTAAAATTGATGAATGCGTTTGGGGAGGACGGCCGCTGCTTTGAACAGCCTAGTGTGAGGACGGGATGCATACGTATTGCAAATACAAACTATTGTCAACATTACCAAAAACCGGTCTTTTCCTAGTCCTAACTATTACCAAAATAATTATGTATAAGTAATATTCGATATATATATATATATATATATATATATATATATATATATATATATATATATATATATATTTCTTTCTTTCTTTGGCTATATAGTAGGTTTAAAATTCGTGAGTCTCTGTGGACATCCACAGTTTGAATGAGCAGAACCTAAGAATCAATTCGAATTTAAGTTACAATGGTGATTGGTATTAATGTCCTGTGACTTATTTATTAAAACTATTTGTCTCAATCAAGTTAAGTGCAAACGTAACTGACAAAGTTCACTGAAATTTAATTGTAAAATAAATTGACGTAGTAAAAACTGAAGTAATAAATTGATGTCAAATGTTAGAGATTGAAGGAATCGAGGAACGCTTTTTTTATGTACAAGTCCTCAGTTTAATAAGTTTGTTACTGTATATTTACACTTTGTGAAGTGTTCAGCTATGCAGTTAGAAATGGTTGAGCTAAAAGGAAAAGAGCATGTTTATTCTGGGAATCCTAAATTAGGTTTCAGCTCATGGGACCTGCCTTTTGTGATGAGTGTTAGGATCATTAGCAGTGTTCGAAGTTTTTAAGTGTTATATTATCAGTGTTATATGTTCGAAGTGTTATATTATCATGTGAGGGAAATCTTCGAAACCTCTTTACCGATTGCTTTGAAATTTTGACAAAACGTTGCATTCGAATAGGAGCGTGTTTTTATATACCAACTATATACATGCCTCATCTGTGACAGGAAAAAAACATTCTTTTTTTGAAAAACGGTGCCATCTGTTGGACGTAAGAGCAACACTCGCTGTAATCTCCGAAAGTTCTTCACCGATTGCTTTGACATTTTGACACAACATTCCATTCGAATACGCGCGTGTTTTCGTATACTTACTATATAGATGCCACACCTGTGACAGGTAATTTTTTTTTTTTTGAAAAACAGCGCCTTCTGTTGCACGTAATAGCAACCCATACTATACTAAATATGTTACGATCCCATTTCAAAGTTTCCGATTACATTGATAAATGGAATTTTCATATATTTCGAGATATTTTCATTTTCATTTAATTATTTTGTGACATTGCGTTGGAATTGAGCAGTTTTGTTTACCATACCGTTCATTTCATGATTATACTTTACCTTTTAATTGTTTTTACTGTTTTTCCATTTCGTTTTTTAACTGTTCTTATTTTTCAGTGACGAGGAACATTAGATCATTTGATGTTCTCATTTTCTGATAGGAGCATCAGATCATTTGGGAACGCATTAGAAGAGGGAAGAGGGAATGGTAGGGAGGACGAGGGGATGGGTAAGCTGGGGATGGTGGAGAGGGGAATGGTGGGGGGACTGGGGAGTCGGGATGGTAGGGAGGACGAGGAGACGGTGGAGGGGGGGAATGGTGGGGACAAGGGAAGGTTGCTGAGCCACAGCAACGCGTGGCCGGGTACAACTAGCAATATAATATATTTGTGTGTCCACAGTTATTGACCCTCGGATAATATGTCAAAAAGTGTAGGCGTTTCTTATCACCAGAATAAATACATATATAATCAACAAGACCCTAATGGGATCGAACTCGGTGCTCTACTGCACTGTTGTCATTTAGCTTTGCTTCGGTTTGTAGTACACAAATTACGTTATATTCTTTATTGTATAATTCAACTGTTTCCTTTCGAGAATCTACAAAATACGTTGTTCATCGCGATTTCGTCTGATGATATATGCTACAAATCTCAAATAAAACCTTTGTGAGGGGGTTCAACTACCCCGGCTGACCTGGACAGACGACAGACAGGCACAAAGATCTCTAAGAGAAACATAAAAATAATCTTGTATGAGGCATAACGATATAATTGATTAAATTTTCACATATATATGAATTAACTCTCTTTGATATGCTTTAACCACCGTTGCGATTATCGACAATTTCCATCGACCTCGCACGCAAACGCCCCGACACCTGTCGGACAGAACGACATAAACCGGAATGTATGACCACCGGCAGAAAACTTTGGTGTCGTTTTGGCCTGTAGCAAGTTATAATATATGCTAAATCGCTCCGGTCTGGGCTATTCAGCTCTCCAGCATTCATACCTCTGCTCTCTCTCTCTCTCTCTCTCTCTTTGTGCGTCCTGGTGAATAGCTTCGACCTTCCGTCAGGAGCAGGAGCTTCTCTGCCCACTAACCTCTTTCCCATCCCGCTTGGAGCAGCGATTTTCTGTCCGATAGCCCCTTTTCCATCAGGCCAGAAGCAACGCTTCTCCTGCCAATAGCCTCTATTCCATCACATCAAGAACAGCACCAAGAACAACCACTTGGGCTGAATGGTAAAGCGACGGTCTCGCATCATGCGGGTCGGCGCTCAGTCCCCGACCGTCCAAATGGTTAGGCACCATTCTTTTTTTCCCACCTCCGTCCCATCCCAAATTGTTTCCCTGATCCCTTCCAAGGGATATATAGTCGTACTGGCTTGGTGCTTTTTCCTGATAGTTTCCTTTCCCTTCCGGCCAATACCTTCCTTCCCATCCAGCTAAGAGCAACAGTTCTCAGGCTAATAGCCTCTTTCCCATCCGGCCGAGAGCAGGGATTCTCTGGTCAATATCCTTCTTCCCATCCGGCAGAGAGCAGCGAATCCCGGCCAAAATACACATACACACACACGCGCGCGCGCGAGCGCTGGTGGCTGAGTGGACAGTACGCTGGATACGTAGTCCTGAGGACTGGGGTTCGATTCCTGGCGCCGGCGGAAACAAAAATAGGCAGTTTCTTTCTCCCTGATGCCCCTGTTAACCTATCAGTAAATAAGTACCTGGGATTTAGACAGCTGTTACGGGATGCGGAACTGGGTGTGTGTGTGTGCGTAACAGTTGATTGACTGACAGTTGAGAGGCGGGCCGAAAGAGCCAGAGCTAAACCCCGCAAGCATAACTATATGAATACACACGCACATAAAATCACCACGGAAGCAGTGTGTTGACCACTTGTTATAGCATTAATCTGGCCTATCGAAACTGGCTAATGTATTTTTTTTGTTATTATTATTATTTTCTACCACAGACCTGGCCACACATTTACAATGCTAACCAGCATATCTACATTCTCTTCTGTCCTCCATGGACAGGGTTAGAGATGTGTTAAACATATAGTTCAAGGGTTTATTGAACAATCAACCACAGAAGGTGATTCGGTGCTTTTATGATGTAGCTAATGAAATGCAATACCACAGCCAGCTGTTATCAAGCGTTTACGCAACCACTTACGAAAACTGTAAATCTTTCCTCAATTATGCTGCTTTGTTTACGTTAGTTTACATGCATCGAATTTTTCAATATAAAAATACCAATAGTGTAGAGCTTCGGAGCTCATAAACTGTTATGTTATTGTGAACAAATTCCCTATAATTGAGGAAACATGTACAGGATATCTTCTCCAGGGAAATCACTGTTTCTTTGCAATTTTTATTTGTAATTTTTATTAGTTTAATAATTTTTTGCTTATATATATATATATATATATATATATATATATATATATATATATATATATATATATATATATATATATATATATATATTCATTTGTTCTGTTAAATCCAGATCAAACTTTTCTCATTCAGTCTCAGTCAAGTTCAAGTTTTGTTCAAGTTTTGTTCAAGCACTGTTAAACATCCTCTAAAGCTAAACTATATGTTTCTAATTGAACTCAAACGATCGCCGTGTTTCAGAGCCAAACATTAAAACAACGCCATGATGAATACAACGAAATATGTACTTAGTTTTCGGTGAATATTCCAAGTGTTCATTATTTCTGCACTATGTTCTTAAGTATTCATGTTGGAGGGTCAGTGTAGCCTCGTGGAAGCCTTAATGACTCTGTTGCGGTGGTTAGGCCTGAAAGCCAACATCAAGCCAAGCCGCAAGCGGTGCGCTTCTCAAACATCTGAACACTATGCTAGGGATTTTTTGGGGGTAAATAATTTGAACTGCAAACTGAAAAGTCAGAGCATAAAAAAATGCCTATTCAGAAGCCGATCCGTGATTAGTATACGCCAAGTTTAAAAATTTTGCCTAAAAGCACACACACACACCACACACACACACACACACACACACACACACACACACACACACACACACACACACACACACATACACACACAGATCTACAGAGAGAGTTTACAGCCATAGTCATTGCTGTAAACAACCGATGCTTGAAAGGCGGATCCAAGAGTCATGCTCGATCCTGGAACACAAATAGGTGAACACACACACAAACATATAATATATATATATATGCGAAAATCCACAGAGAAATATAAAAGAAAGTGAACGTTCGGCCTGTTAAAGCCGTTGTCAACACCAGACTGACAATTGTCGGTCTGTGTGTTGACAACAGCTTTAACAGACCGAAACGTTCACTTTCTTTTATATTTTCTGTGGATTTTCCGCATAAAATGATCAGTGTTTGTGATCGTCAATTGCATATATATATATATATATATATATATATATATATATATATATATATATATATATATAGATATTATATATAATATTTATATAAAGATCTCAGTTTTGGAGATTTGGTTTAATTTTTATTAAAATCATTAAAGCTTTAAAGGCACCAAAAAGTGATATCTGACTCACAAGTTTTGTAAGTCCATTTTTAGAATTAGACTTCCGACTGAAAGCCAGCATACTTGCCTCTTATTAACACACAGGTACAGAGACGTTATTTAAATAGAGCAACTATGCTCGATTTATATTGATCTAAGCATCTATTTCCATTAGAACAACATAATCTGTATGGTTACAACTCTCTTGGTTTGTCTTGTTGGTCTTTCAAAACTGGATTTCTTTTTCGATTCCTGGGCGATAATTTAGCTAAATACGTAAATCCCTTTTTGCTCCATCAAATTTTGAAATATAAATTGTTTTATCTAATTAGGGAGAAAATTATAATTTTGTCAAAAGAAAATGGATAATAAGTATTGATTTCGTAATAAAATATGTTGCCTTTATGATTTAAATTATATATACACGAGATGATGAGCTGAACAAAACTCCACAGGGTGTACAACATCTAGTTTCACAAAGATCCTGGTCAAGTGCATTCATTGTCAACGCACGCTTCCTAAACTCCTCCTTGAGTAGTGGTTAACTGAGAATACCCAGAGTAGCCGAGGTAAGGTTCAGGTTCCTCAAGGATTAGCCGTACGCCACATTCTCTTCAAATTCTGTATTAGTTGAAGCAGTAACTTACGACATTACATTGCACTAGAGAGAGAGACAATGAATTTTAATTAGAAAAGTAGATTTAAAAGTAGCAGCACCTTTGCTGAAGTAATAGGCACGTAATCTCTCTCTATCTGCTAGCTGCGATCTATCGCTCTCTCTATCTCTCGACTCTCTCTCTCTCTCCTCTCTCTCTACTCGCTCTCTATCTCTCTCTCTATCATCTCTCTCTCTCTCTCTCCCCCTAAATGTAGGTAAAACCTAGTCACAAGTGTTTATTTCCATTTTTTTAACTTTTTGTCTGTTCGTGTACCGCTGGTCATTTGGGCGTATAACTGTTCTAAAATCCTCGGCGGCTGCACCTCAAAATGGAGCCCAGGCGAGGTGAATAATAAAGAGACTTTCTATTTACCATCATGAAAAATTTGGTCGAGATTTCAACGAGTATTTGCCTTACAAACTTTTCTGTGAATTGGCTCTTTTGAACTGAATGAATATGTGTGTATATGTGCGTGCCTATGACCTGTCTATTTGTGTCTGTTGGGTGTGTGTTGTGCTTGTGTGTGCGTGTTTGTATCTGTTGGTGGGTGTTTGTTCATTTGGTGTTCGTATCTGTTTCCGTGCTCTGTGCTTGCTGGTGTTCACATGTGTGTGTTTATGCAGATAATGAGATCTAGCTCCAGGGCGCCGCCTGGTAGAGTGTGTGTGTGTAGTCTAGTTATTCAGGATCGAGATTCAGCTCTCGAGTCCCCTCCTTTCTAATTATGGGTCGCCTTGTACCATGAATCTCGCTTCCTTTCTTCATTCGTGTTCTGCTTTTAAATTATGGATGGAGTTCGATTATTTTTTTTTTTGCTTTCCTATTTATTCCACGTAGTTAGTGGCCTTAAAACGACGAAATACTTCGTCGCGTCAATTTTGCTTGCATGTTTAGCTTTCATGCTGTTCCTTTCGCTGCTTTAGTGATTATCATAAAAGGTTTTGTATTGATATTCCTACATTCTGTCGAATAACTTATACCCCATTTTTTGGCATTAGGAACATTATGTTCTCCTTCCCGCTATCTCCGTAGCTCACTCCATAAAATTCTGGGTCAAGCTTTAATTTAAGGGTGAAATGGGGGGAATGGAAGGGCCTTGTATCGTGTTCTCAGAGCATCCTTGTCTAGGGGTGTAAATAGCCATCCTGGTGTTCTCCTGGTTGATACTGGTTGATGGGGTTCTGGGAGCTTCTTCTACTCCCCAAGCCCGGCCCGAGGCCAGGCTTGACTTGTGAGAGTTTGGTCCACTAGGCTGTTGCTTGGAGCGGCCCGCAGGCCCACACATAGCTCTCCAGTTCAGTCTATGCTAACTGACGTGATTGTAATCTATCTGGAGAGAATGGTTGTAAAGTCTGTCACTAGGTGGTTTCTCTCGCTAATCATGGCAAATTCCTAATTTTCGTCACATAATGTTCCTCAGGAAACCCCTAGTTACCGTTCCCATCCTAATGAGCTTGCATTTATTTTGTTGTAATCCGGTAACCATTTTGAGACTTTCTGTAACTCTTAAGTCTTCATGAAGCCTCTTACAGGCCTGGTGTCCTGATTTTACTCGTCAACTTCCCGTCGTCAGAAAATAATGACGAAAAGAACTCGTTCATCATATTGCAATTTATGCTTTGTCAAGAAATAATAGATTCGTCAAACAAAAACAGAATTGGGTCCCACCGCTAATCAACTGATCTCTGTATTTTACACAGTTGGTACAGGAATAGACGACTTCTACCTCCTATTAACTGAATGAGAGGTTACCCTCATTCCCAAAATGAGGAAAAGACATGAGTTGAGATGAGGAAATGAATGAAATGAGGAAAAGATATGAGTTTTTACCATAGCTCATGATAAGAGTTACCCACTAAATTTCCCTGGAACTCACCGCCAGTTGATTAACAACCAGGTACTCAATTACTGCTGGGTCAACAGAGGGAAATCGTTAAGGAATGGCACCAGACAATCCTCCCTGGCCAGGACTCGAACTTAACCAATGCTCGCAAGGCGCGGGGCGAAGGTACACGCGCCAGATAAACACACCACACACACTACACACACACACACCACACACACACACACACACCACACACACACACACACACACACACACACACACACACACCAAACACACTTTCTTTCTTTCCGTCTCTTCGTCTGCTCCTCTCTCTCTCTCTCTCTCTCTCTCCTCTCTCCTCTCCTCTCTCTCTCTCTCCCTCCTCTTCTCTCTCCACTTTCTCTCACTCTCTTTCTCTTCAATCATTTTGGGTCTTCTAGCAGTATCTATCTTTTTATCTTTTTCCCACTTCTCTCCCTGAAAAATATCGAAAAGAAATATATTTCGGGAGCAAAAATATAACAGAACACCAGTCATAAATTTTAACAAGCGTTCCAATAATATTCGTCCGAAGGTGAGAGCGAATTTTAAATCCTCTTTAAAATATCTTATTGCAAATGAGTTTTATTTTGAATTGCTAGATCGCCACCGCCGTTAATATCAATTAATTCTAATTGACAGGAGTGCCGAGTGTATAAGTGGAATGTGTATGTGTTGCGTCGATTTGGTGTATGGTATGTTGCATATATACACCCCCCCCCCTGTGTGTTATGTTACATATCTACATGTATGTTGGTAGACTAGACATGGATGTTCGTCTTATTTATATATATAATAATATAATATATATATATAATATATATATATATATATATATATAATCACCCAATCTCACTAAGATGGACTCTGGGCAATCGTCAATGGCATTAACATGCATAAACATATAGCGTTTATATTAGTATATAACACCGACTTCGGTGCAATGCTTAAAGGAGTACATGACGGACTAGGCTTATAGAGAGTGAGGGTTATTATCTGGGGAAGAGGGGACAGGCTGAACTCTAGTCCTCCCCCTGTCAAACACTCCAACTGTGGTGCGAGCATAATGCTCGATAGTCTCTGTTATATTGCGGCACCTTAGAAGGTCACTGTTGCACTGTTTGCATTTGACGCTGGGTTAATACAGCTGAAGTGCGTTAATTACCCGGCTACACTAAACTAATGCCAATCGGCCATTTTTCAAATATTATCTTAATTAGGCGGCGCCGTAATAACTTTTTGTCACCAATTCCTAGTTGGGAGTTTATGTTATTGGTAAATGGAATGTTTGATAATGTTGCAGTCGATACCCAGCCTTAGATAAGACGGGAGAGAATGGAACGAAAAGGGAGAGATGGGAATGTTAGGGGAGAAGGAAGGAGAGAGGGGGTAAAAAGGTGGAAAGGAAAGTGAGAGAAGGTGGACACATTGGAGAGAGGGGAGTAGTGTAAACCATGGGAACAGAGGTGGGAGGGAGGAGTAAAGAGGCACCATAGACCCTGGCATCGAAGGCTACTCCATCTAGCATAACATAAAACCTATTATAATGAACTCTGCGAAAACCTGTGTCATCGACATCACCACACCTGACCTATTTATACGGTTGAATTTAAAGTCCTTTACCCAAACTGTTGATTTACCTTGTTCATTATATTCGTTTTTTTCAATCCCGAGCGTTGGATTATGTGAACGGCCTCGTTCACATAACGAGGCCGTTATGTAACGTTCATATTTAGATTTCAGATAACAATATTGCGGTATCTAAATCTATATGGGAGGAGGGAGACTTGGGAAAAATGGTGTAAGGCTGGAAGAGGTAACACGCGAGTGCTTATATCCGAATGCGTCCGTCT
>WNGS01169217.1:12035310-12046874 GCA_020271785.1 Procambarus virginalis
AACTTTGACAATTAACGTAAACAAAATAACCGCTGGTCCTGTCAAAGAAGCCAAGATCATCCTTTGCCAGACACCAAGGAAAACAATTAACACTAAGTCATATCTAAGAAATCAGGATCCTTTGTCTTCCTTATCTGTTATCTGCAGACGATTATAATTTCTTATCTCATGGCAAAGATCCTTTAGGTCACATACTTTTTCGCAACTCTCTCTCTCTCTCTCTCTCTCTCTCTCTCTCCTCATCTCTCTCTCTCTCTCGTCTTTTTCTCGACTTACACTAACACCCTGTCCTCCAATCCTCCAATCCTGCCCTCTTTCTCTCGCTCTCTCTGAATATGCTACTGCGAATATGATACAAGAATTAAAATGTATCGAGTAACCTCCATTTCCCACACAGCTCGCAGTTCTAGGGTTGGGTTATATTTAGTTGATCTCTCCCCAAAAGAGAACACCAGCCATAATAACTGATAGACGCCCCCTTGATTACAGACCCTCCTCCAGAAGGCTGCGATAGCTTTAATTATGGATAACAATTGTTTTAATTGTCGTGTTCTATTCTCGTTCCGCGATATTCGTGTTAAGACGCAGCAATGTACACATTCAAACTTTGGACTGTAGCATAGACACGAGCCTAGCGGTTTTATGTATGCGGCACAGTATAGGTACAGACATCGAATGTTGTAGAGACGAGCTCCATGATGTTAAGATAAAGAAGTATATAGATACCTGACATGCACTGTAACAAAGATATGAGCACCAATATGTTAAACATGCAGCATTGATCACACTATCACACACCATCCATCTTCTCAGCTAACACGTTTTCGTTTTGTACGTAATGGCCCACAAAGTACAAATTAAAAAATGCCATAAAAAGTAGAGTCTCGCCAAAAATCTACGTTTTCTATGCATTGGTAGGTTAGGTTAGGTTAGCACTTTGTATTTAGGAATTTTGAAATTGTGGTAAATTAAGAGGGAGTGTTGACACAGACGTGAGCCCAACCCATATGAGTTACACAACGCGTTTCTATATGCAATGTAAATAATAAAACGTATTGCTTGTTTGATGCGGTTGACAATCAATGTCAATTATTTAAGTATATCTAGAGGGGAAAACTATTCAAGACTTGTAAAACATTAACGTAAAATGCGACATGGACATAAAAAAAAAGGGTTTTAACATAAGAGGATCCGAGAACAAGTTTTTCAGAGCCTCTTAGACGACTGATGGAGCAAATGTGGACTTTTGTTTTCGAGGACAGGTAGTTGGAGAACTGAATGGCAGTTAGGCTCCAACGTCCTGAAAAATTATGACGTTCGTTTACAGGAACAGGTAATGGGGAGGGACGTCGGTTACACTCCGATGTCAGGAAATTTTCTTCTGATTTCCTGCATTTATTACCGTGTCCGAGACAAAGATGATTGTAAACGCCTGTAGGAAATCCTTTTCAAGACTGCACTGAGTAAACGGACAATGATCAACTCAATAAGCATATATCTTTACGTATAGCTAAGGTCTATTCAGCCATTGCAAAATTTGCTAATTAAGCAGAGAATAAATCACAATAAAACCAATAACCCCAGACACATGTGAGGTGACTGTGGCCACATTTCGACCCATCTTGGACGTTTAGGAACTCACTACCTGATGAAGGTCCAGTTACCAGGATTCACCAAGCACTGACCCAACCACTTACGATACCTCTACAACTTTCCTCAATCATGGCGGCTTTGGTTACATTTATTAAACAGTATACGAGCTTGAAAACTCCACAATTCGAAAGGTTATAATTGTCATAAACACCCTCGTAGTGTTTCGAAGCTTATAAACTGTGGAATAAAAGTCAACAAAGCCGCCCATGATTGCTGAAAGCTATAGAGGTTTCGTAGCAGGTTGTGTAAATGATTACTGCATTGAATTAAAGTACAGGTATAGGTACCCATCAGTTTCATTTCACCTGGGTGATTGCTACTATGTGCTGTCACTGCAGTATCCTGCAACACTGTTCTCGTCAGCACACCCAGGTGCACATGTGCATCTTGATATTTTATAAAGCTCTTTTGAGATTATCTAATTAAGATCGATCATTATATTCTTGGAACTGTTATTTTGTCGGTAACTAGTGAATATTCACCGTCCATTATTTATTAAATATCATTGCGCTCGTGGAAGATTTATCTGTCTATTAACTTAAATATCATTATCTAATTTTGAAGGTCATAATGTATCCTACAGTCCCTCGAGACATTAGTAATCAAAGGATATTTTATGATTACAATGATTACAATTAACAAAACAAAAGTCAATAACATGAAACAGTAGTCAATTTGATTTAGTAACAGCCCATAAGATGAGGTAATAGTCAATATGGTGAAGGAATAGTCAAGAAGACAAGTAGTCAAGAAGATGATGTAATAATTAACAAGGTGAGGCAATGGTCAAAATAATAAGTAATAGCCAATAATGAGAAAAAAAAGAGTCAATAAAGTAAGTTAAATCTTGGTGACAAGGAGTATAGTTTGATGCTAGTGGTTGTCTGGGCTCTAACAAAGACACACACACATGCACATATAAGCACACATATTCCCATACTTGCACACACGGTAAACACACACACATACACACATGTACATATACACATTTGCACAAAATTTGCATATTAAGTTTCCCTCTCCGGGACATAAATGACCCTGTATGTGAGAGGCTTGTACGTATTAGTGTATGTATTTGGTAAGTACATACACTAATACGTACAAACCTCTCACATACACGAGTATTTAAGTCACGTGATATAGAGAGAGTCGATACATTTTCGGTCGACACCGGTATTTTTTCCACAGTCTTACTTGAGTGGGAGAACTCTCGTAAAAACATACAAGTTAATCTGGTTTCTCGGGGCGCAACGAATTGGCTCGCTACTCGGAGTGGAAGATGCAGACAAAATTAATATGACGGGTTAGGTCGGGCCCGTGAGGCTATGTTTTTTATTTATTGCGCATAAATTTACAATAAAATATTAAGAGTGAGTTATCTTGCTAGCGTAGGCGAGTGAAAAAATATTTCTGTGTTTTTTTTCTTTAAGTATCCCTTCTCTCATTCGTTTTGCTATTCCCGTTATCTGCTTCTCCTGCTTCCAAATATTTTTTCCGTCATTTTTACCAATTCTCTTTCTCCCATCACACGCAGCCTAACCTCTTCCTCCTTTTCATCTCAATCTCAATCTTCTCTTTCCATCCTCCGTTCTTCTACCATCACCATCTCTCCCTGTCTTCCCATCCCCCACACCCTCTTCTCCTTTTCTCATTCCACCTTCTCCTCCTCTTCCTACTTCCCATGCTCTTCGCCAGAGGAAAATACCACAACATTAAGTGGAATGACCTTTCTCAACCATGAAGATCATTAATGCCGCCTCAAGTACGTGAGTTGAAGAGCGTCTTGTGCTTCAGTTGACCTCAAGTTCCATTCGGTATTTCTTTTTTTAATTGGCACTATTTTTGATCTGCGTGGAAGAGTTATTTTATGCATACTGTGGGATAGTTTGTCCCCATCTCGATGTTTATATGTGGTTGGTGTGTGTGTTGTGTGTGTGAGTGTGTGTGTGTGCGTGTGTGTGTGTGTGTGTGTGGGGTGTGTGTGGTGTGTGTGTGTGGTGGTGTGTGTGTGTGTGTGTGTGTGTGTGTGGGTGTACTCACCTATTTGTGTGTGTGTGTGTGTGTGGGTTGTGTGGGGTGTCTGTCTGTTTGTGGGTGGGTGTATTTATATTTATACAAATATTTTAATGTAATACTGTTTACTGATTAAGAAATTGGTGAATCTTTTGATCTCAAATTACTTACTTCTGTCTCGAGATCCATTTTATCTGCTACAAATATCGCAATTATATAATAGCATTGTTTTTATTTTTTAGCGCCATTAGCCACAAATTGACAGTCCAGAAAATTAAATGAATCATACAGTAATTACTTAATTCTACCAATCGTTTTGCCCACAACCAAATATTTCCATAATATCCAAAACACTAATGGGAAGTTTTTATTTGTTTTGGCTGTAAAAGAAATAGTTCCTGTGGACATTTTGTCTTGTATTGTATGCAAATATTCATGTCTCACTAGAGTTTGTTGTCAATGTAGAAGGACAATTGGTCACATATATTGAACCAACAAACCATACGTCAATTCCCTTTGTCCAGTCAGGAGGCAACACTGCAAGACAATTGACTACCAAATGTCTAGAGATGATTCTTCCCTACTGGTAAAGAGTTATATTCATCAGAGGTGAATTATACTTCTCAGTGTACATACAGAGGAGTACTATACTTTGCCAGTGTATATAAACTACAAGATGACTGTTTAATCTTGATCATTACTCAGAACAAACGTATTCCAAGCATAGTTCAATTATCTTCTGATGGCTTCAATAATTTTAATAAATTGCCTCTGGAGTTGATGCCCAACACACGTGTCTGAAAAGGAAGAATCGACGACGTAGGAGCCGACCTGGACCATTATCTAGTCTTGTCATTGAGAAAGAGTGGAAAAGACGGACAATTTAAAGAGTGTGATGGGGTAATAATATGATATTGAAGGCAATAATTAAGAGAATTGGGTAAAGTATAGGAAAGGTTAGAAGGGAAAGAAAAATGAGGAAGAATAGGAATGAATAGGAATAAGGAATATACAAGGGAAGGGAAGGGAACTATCAGGGAAAGCGCCAAGCCATAACGACTAAATAGCACTTGGAAGGGATCAGGATAAGGATTTGAGATGGGACGGTGGGGAGGGGGGGAGGAACGGTGGCCAACCACTTGGACGGTTGGGGATTGAACACCGACCTGCATGAAGCAAGACCGTCGCTCTACCGTCCTAGCCCAAGTGTATCATGACTAATGTTAAAAAAAAAAAAAAGATTGAAAAATAAGAACACAAAAATAACAAACCAACCAGCAGAAGGGCAAGTAGCGAAGATAGCAAAATATTCGTAACATAATCGGAACAGAAAGAGAGCCGATAGGGGACTGAAGCTAAGTCCGATCACGTCTTTTAAGAAGGCTAGAGCACTGAAGGACGCGCGGTGAGAGGATAAGAGTCGACCACAACAAAGAGTCAAATTGGCTGTGTTGTGTCAGAGAGCTGCTTCAACAAGACGCGTCTGTGAAGAATAGAGGCAGGAGAGAGAGAGAGATTATTTTTGAAAGATAATAAATCAATATGCTTTCTTACGTCACTACAGCCAGTATACTTCAACGCTTACACTGCGTTAGCCTCGATTTTTGCCTTTACACTGCGTCCAAGCGTCATTTGCGATTTTTCCCCATTTAATGTGTAAACTATTTTTTCATCAACCTTGATGTAGTACTTTTAAATAGCTGTGCCAGTTTAAGGTTAATCTTGGACGTAGTCGGGACACACTGAGAAACTGGGTACACATATATGTATATATATCCTACCTATATACTTCAAGCAATATACATGTTGGATATAAATAGAGATGCCTCATAGGGGTGAATAGACCTTCTGCAGTTAGCTTAATTCTTATGTTCTTATTCTTATATTCTTTTCATATGTGTTCTTAATATTATCATATCGTGTGTTCTTATCATAAGTTTTCTTAATATGTTATTATTATTATTATCTTATTCTTATGTTCTTAAGCAGAAAAATGCATCATGCTCTGTAACTCTTTATTTAACACTTGTTCTAATGTATATAATTTAGTTAAGTGCTTCTATAATTCTCCTGCTTTATAGTCTCTTGATTTAATAGCTTTTAAAACGGTTTTCGATAAAATTACATTAAACATAATATATCACAATCTATTAAAAATATTGTTAAACGATATTCCACGCAATAATTATGAGAAAATAAGATACCTGATATCTTTTTTCTTTCGAATTTTGCTTTGTAATTCGTACTGGTAGAAATGTTTTTACGAAAATGTATATAATCGGTCAGATTCTTAGAGAATGTTAAAGTTTCTTATGTTGTTTTGTTTCAGTTTAATATATCCAAAGATTCCCTTAGTAAAGATGGTAATAAAATAACATTATTAAAACTTTAAATATAAAATAATAATAACAGAAATTTTTGTTTAATTAACAAAAGGGTAAGAATAACATCTACAGCTCGCCAACGTCAACAACGGAAGAAAATTACAGCAAAAGACGTTTAGCTGTAATTTTAAGGCTTGTAAAAGCTCAAGACATTTACTAGATGCCAACTTGGTTGACAGTTCAGGTTGTCAGCGAGCTTTCATCGATTTTTACTGGGCCACTAGAGCTGTAAACGGGCCCTCAGCAGTTGGCAATGGGCCCTCGGGTGTCATTGGGCCCTCAAAGCTGTCAGTAGCCCCCTCAAAAGCTGTCCGTGGGCCTTCAGCAACTATCAGAGGCCGCTCGAAAGCGTTCAGGTGATTCTCACAGCTGTCAGTCATTAAGAGTAGATAAACTGGTAATATGTCAACAGCAATTTGATTTGATTCCTGTGGGAAAATCATGGAGAAAGGTAAATAAGGTTATGTGGGTGATGGTTTGTTGGTTTATGTGTCTTGATATGCATGCTTGACAGTTGACAGCAAGGGAGGTGAGGAAAGAGGATATGTCGGTTTACCCGCCTGACAGCTGAGGGCGAGAGCTTCACACATACCACCAAGGTTTACCTGCGCGCGTGTCTAGGGACCGTGAGCTGAAGTCCCTAGGTGTCGTGGGCGATTATGTATTTTTATTATCTTTACTATAAAGATTTTCTATCGATTTACACAAACCACCGCGTATGTCAGGGCGTTATATCCATTTTCAATTCTGTTTAAGAAAAACATTTTTCCTTCAATTCGCCTGCACGCATTTTTGCAAGTTTTAATTCATTTTCTTTGGTTATGCCTGTGGCCTGAATAGTGTGTGTGTGTGTGTGTGTGTGTGTGTGTGTGTGTGTGTGTGTGTGTGTGTGTGTGTGTCTGGGTTGAACTCCTGTTCCTCGACCCCGTACCTTTTACTGTCATCTGTATAAAGTACATTGGAACTAACATTTATTATTCACGCTTTAAAGCTATATATGGATTTATATGGATTTTCCCCCTCCTATTTTAACTCTTAACACTATACTACCTATACTAGCTCATTCGTCCAAATATAACTCCATCGTTTCATCAGCTCACTCGTCCTCCAAGCTTTCTCGTCCCCCAAGCATACTCGTCTCACTAACTAAACTCGTTTTACTGTCGCAATTTTTCTTCAATTTGTGGCATTATATTTTTCATCAGGTAATTTGCACATATTTGAAATGTGTTCCATGTCTGCTCGAGCATATTTGTGTGTGTGTGTGTGTGTAAGTGTATTTGAATTACCATGTGTCTATCTTTGTGTTTGCGTGTTTATTTGTGCTTGTGTTAGTGTAAATGTGTATTTGTTACCGTGTGTTCACATCTGCGTTAACGTGAGTCTATTTCTGTATTCAAGTATATATTTAGTTGTATTTACATTCGTAAATACAGTTGTATTTTACGTTCGAGTTCACGACTTTCATTACAAAAGTGTGTAAATAATGCAAATTGGAAAAGTAGATGAGAAAGCAACAAACAAAAATCGGAGAGATATACAGACTAAATAAAAAATGGAGGATAAACAATAAGATTAACGTCTATTGAGAGAGAAAGAAGGGAAGGAAGGAGAGAGTCAGTGACTAAAACGAGAAAAAAAATAAATGAGAATCGTTCACGAGAGGTGGAGAAACGTCTGATGTAGGAAAAAAGCTAGTTAAAGGCGTGTGTATTAGAGAGAGAGAGAGAGAGAGAGAGAGAGAGAGAGAGAGAGAGAGAGAGAGAGAGAGAGAGAGAGAGAGAGAGAGGCAGTACATCCGAAATGCAGGCGATAACCACAGTTACCTATTATAAAAAAGGAAACTTCGTTTCTGATACAATGACTAACTTAACAGATGAGTTTAGACAAGAAATCAGAAGATTCTTTACGCAACCTCAACGTCTTCTGGATGCTAACAATCATATGTATACTATTATTTCAGCTATTATTACTTTGTACTACTCATAACACTAAATACTGCCACTACTATTAAAACTACTAGTATTATTATTACAACAACAACTGCTACTACTATCTGAATTAATTTTAAAAAAATAAGATTTAAGGAAACAAAAATAAAGATAGTTTCACATATGGAAGACAATTAGATAATGTTTTAATATTTGACAAAATAACCCAAGAAAAATCTCCCCGAGTTACACCATAGGAAAGGCCCCCATGGAGCACGGCCGAGGAAATTTATTAAACAAAATAGCTACGTAAAGATCAACAGTTGGGTGCAGTTTGTTAGCGAATTAAAGTAACATGAAGCGAGTTGATGCTCTCTTATCTTCAACTCTTTGACTACTAAAGCTATGAGATACGGGCATAAAGCTTGAGCCGCGTCGGCTATATACTTCCATTTATTGCTTGGTCATGCAAGTTGCAAGCGTATTGAATGATTTCCTGATGAAATTCCCCACCCCCAACCTCCCTACCGATTCTCCAAGCCATCACAGTTTTCACGCGGATATGGGATTAGTCAGAGTGAAATGAAAATCCAAATTGCTGCATGTGAGGAAAGCTGTTCTGACAGCAGTGTAGATGGAATGCGGAGGAACGTGGGAAGATAAATAATCCGTCTGTCTTTCTCGGGTTGTTAGTTTTTCGTGCGTAAGTCGTGAATACTTACTGTATGGACGGACTTACGCACGTAGAACCGGCAGCCCATATCAACCTACCCTGGCTTTACGCCCTGGAGAGGCCACTCCAGACCGACAACCAGAGCGCAACTCCATAGTCACCTGAGACTGATGGATGCCTACTACTACTACAACTACTACTACTACTACTACTACTACTACTACTACTACTACTACTACTACTACTACTACTACTTAATGCATATCTTTTGTATCATTTGGCTGCTTATTTGTCAACTACTCGGATTTTTATTACTAAGAGAAGTTGGTGCTAGCATGGCTATATTTTGGAAATTATCTTGAACCTGTATATAGACACAAGTGTTTCGAAAGTGGGAATTGAACTAAATGCCATTGATTAGCAAATCCCGGACCATTAGTGTCATAATCATAAACTCATCTGTCGACAAATAGTCGGGGGTTAATTGTGAGCATCAAGTGGTGTTAGAAAAATATTTTATCTGCCGTATAAGAAGGAAATAAGAAATAAGTCATCGATGCTAATGATGACCAATGTGAATGGTTGCATACTAACGTGGCATCATTGATAGCAACACAAGTGGTGGTAATGCGGTGTAACACAGCATCTTCTTCGCTGTGGTGACTCTTGGTTTCTCAAGCAGCTGCAGCAGAAGACAAATTCGTCTCTTCCATCAAAAGAGACACATGGTGAAGGAGAAACCCAGCACCTGAACAGATGCTGGCAGACCCCCACAGCAGACACGTAGATGTTCTTACAGATCCACAGCAGACACGTGGATATTCTTACATACCCACAGCAAACACACATACACAACAGACAAGAAAATTCTCTCGCTTCCTTTTTTATTGTTTTACTTTATTCTCCCCTCGTGTAGTAATGAGAAATTGTCTCTCATCTCGTGTAGTAATGCTATTGAAAGGTTATAGCTCCTAATAATTTTATTTCATTATTTGTCTCATTAGCCGGTCATTTCTGAGACGTTTGATTATTATAAAAACATACTATTATAATAATAATACTATTATTATTATTATTATTATTATTATTATTATTATTATTAATATTATTATTATTATTATTATTATATTATTATTATTATTATTATTATTATTATTATTATTATTATTATTATTATTATTATTGTCCAAAATAATATTATATTCATTAAAAATATTATTACGGTAATATCATTAAAAATATTCATATTATTTTTAATTATAATAATAATATCATTAAAAATAATATAAGATAAAACCCACACTTGGATAAGGACGAGACTTACATCTCAACGTCTAATCAATGATAATTAGATGTTCATTAATATACATCTCATTAGACGTTGAGATGTAATTCTAATCCTAATCACACACTCAGACCTTGACAAAGCACTCAGGAGAGTGTAAAAAAATTGGTGTAAATTCTTTACATAAATCTCACAAATACACAATTGTGAATTTGTATTCTATGTTATTATGTCTGTGAGAAGACATTATTACTACTTATTAAAAATAATATTATTAATCACAGCTATAATATTATTATTAACCAGAACATATAATTATTATTAAACAAAACATAATTATTAATTTAAAATTCAATAATCGTATTACATATAAAAATCATAATATTATTAGAATTGTAGCTAGTTGAAGTTTGCACTTTTTATTGTTTTTATTAACACGTCTTGATTATAATAATGTTAAGTATTAAAAATATTAAGTAAACCTTTAGTTAAATGCATTTAGGTAGCAGTTGGATCTTTCTATCTGTATATAAATATATATATATATATATATATATATATATATATATATATATATATATATATATATATATATATATATATATATATATATATACTGAGTTTATTTTCGAATTAAGTTTCTTACTTCAGTGTTATAGTGTCAAATTGAAAATATTTAAACGAACATAACCCACTTTTCTGCGTGAAATTTAGGGTAACGTGAAGCTCGTTACCCCGACAAGATTTAATCACTAGCATGTATTACGGTGAAGACAGGCCATTATTGTTTCAATCCTCGGTAATTGTCGCCAGCATCAACGGAACGAGAGGAATGGACGTCTCTACCCCATCCCCCCTCTCTCCATTCCCTCTCACCCCCCCCCCACATTTCCCATCTCTCCCACATCCCCCCTCACTCCCACCCCACGGTCCGAGATACTCAATGTGACACTCTCAGAATTGGTTTCGAAGCCTGGATGTGATGCGCCGGAATTCAGATCCTCTGGGTGTTTCGACACGATAAAAATTGGTTTTCGATCCGTGTTTTCAACAGAGAAAATATCATGCCGAGGAAGAGGATTTGTCCTTGTTGTCATATTGTCTCTCCCACCACGGATCACTGTAATAACAGCTCGTATGGTTTATTATGAGCTCTCATTCCTTCCAAATAAATACAATAAGTTCTTACTGCTACTTAGAACAATCTCTAATTTTAATCCTCGTTCCTATATATATATATATATATATATATATATATATATATATATATATATATATATATATATATATATATATATATATATATATATAAAATGTGTGTGTGTGTGTGTGTGTGTAAATCACGAAAATTAACACATGATAAAAAATGTGACAGTGTCAGACCAAGAAGGAAGGACTGAAACAGGAATTTCCTTAAGTACTTCCGTATTTAATAATACATCTTCAGAAGGATCAAGAGAAGGATTTAATAATACGTCTGTGTGTACTACATTAGTCTTGAGTTGCTCTGAATATTGTTTAAGACCTTAAATAAATTGTTTAAATAAATTAGAAACCTTAAGCTCTCCAATCGAACATATTTAAGGTTTACTCACTTTAACCGAACTGTGTCGAAATCGGAATTA
>WNGS01169217.1:12068538-12103463 GCA_020271785.1 Procambarus virginalis
TATATATATATATATATATATATATATATATATATATATATTATATATTATATATATATAACACAATTATCTATACAAATGTGTTTATTAGTCCAGCTGAGGTCGAAGTTAATTTATAAGTCATTTGGATTGCCTTCATATTATCATGTTTTCCTTCAATAATATTTGTCTTATATTTGTATTAATGGTTTGGTGTTGGGGTGAAGGCTATCAGCGCCTGGAGTCATAACGACCGCACCCGAGTTTATTGACCACCACCAGGTATAAGTCTTAACTCACTACTCCAGGGTTAAAGTCAACTCTGTGTGTATATACAAGGAGAAGCAGAGAATTTTTTTCATTGTATGTTCACAGTGAAATAGAGAACATCTCTCAGGGGGGTATTCACAGAGGGAAGCAGACATCTTTCAGTGTATACACACACATGGAAGCAGAGAACATCTATCAGTGTATATTCATAGAGGGAAGCAGACAACATCTATCAGTGTATATACACACATGGAAGCAGAGAAATCTATCTGTGTACATACTCAGAGAGATACTGAGAATACATGTCAGTGTATATACAGAGAAGAGAGAACATCTGAGTGTATTTACCATACACGATGATGACTACATAGCCTCAGATGATGAACTATTGACAGCATGATAACTACCGCAGTGACAACGTTTATGTTAGAGTATTTACACGTTCTTCAGTGAAGAGAAATGTGGATTCATTCTTCCATAATACAATTTATAGTTACTTTTTGTATACAAAACATTACGCTGAAAATAACATAGGCATGAAGCACGCCAACAAAATCTTCGAATTGGACTGGTTTTTCGTCAGTGGCCTACTTAAGAAAGGTTAGATCCTACTTAATAAAGGTTGGGTCCTATTTAACAGAGGAACCTATTTAACAAATGAGGGCTCTCCTAGGCAAGCGAACGCATGAGGTGTCAGATGTTGGGTTGAGGGTCGGTGATGAGGGGGGGGGGGGGGTTGTGGTGGTGGCTGTGGTGGGGGTAAAACACTGGTGGGAGGCAGGTGGAGGCAGGTGGCCAAGCGGGGTGGTTACATGGTTGATGGAGGCAGGTGGAAGAACGTGGGCAAGTTCTGGCAGGGTATTAGAGGTAGTATGCAGTTAAGGTCAGTTTATGGTCAATGTCAGGCAATTAGTCATATGAAGTGGGAGGTGGGCCGTACCTAATGGTGGGAAGTGGCGTTAAGGCTGAGAATGTTTGTAAAAAAAAAAATGTGTTCAGGGGGATAACATTTGGACACTTGTTGACGTAAATAACACCTCCAGCATCACAAGTCTTAGAGCTCGCTGGACTGCGAGTGTGAGTTAGATCATCAATCACACATACCATCACTATTTATAATATTTTACCCATGTTTTACCACCATCACCACCACGACCTCACTCATCGCAACCATCACCAATATAATAACCACAACCATCACCAATATCACAACCACAACCAACCAGCCTAAGTCAACAACACCAGTCACCATGCCAAACAAACCCAAAATTCCCCCATTAACCACTAATACTTCCCCGCAGGTTTAGAGCCCTACGCAGCTTTTGTTATACCAATATTTTAAAATGTAACACCAGGCATCCGCGCCTCGTAAAGCATTAAATCAACAATCAAAAAATAACGGAATTTCAGCAAGACTCGTGCTAGATCTAATGAAGCTAAGCTCTGAGGACAGCCAGGAAACTAGACATCATAATTCTAGAGCAGAGAAGAAACAGAGTGAACATGATCACAACTTACGAGATACTGAGGGGAATTGACAAGATAAATAGGGACAGCCTCTTTAAAACGAGAGCAAGTAGGACGAAGGATATAGGTGTATGGATATAAGTCAAAGAAATGTATCACAATTCTCGTACCCTGTCTTGTGGTCAACAAGTAAAATACACTGAAAGGAGAAGTTGTGGAAGCCACCTCCCACAACCTTTATTCTCCATTCGACAGGGAATACGACGTCAGAACAGTTAAACTGTAACGCATAAAAGAACAACTAGATCAGTTGGCGGGACATAGCCGCTACACCTCACCATTCCCAAAGTCACTGATAGGTTCCCCCACAATCATGACGACCACCACTATCACCACCGCCACCACTACTACCACCATCATCACCATTATCACCACCATCCTCACCACCATCACCATGCTCCATCACTATCACTACCACCACCATCCACCACCACTCACCACCCATCACTACCATCAACACACCACTACCATCCCCATCACATCACGTCAACACCACACCACCACACAATCACCATCGCAGCGGACCTCTTAGCCATAGCCATTGACAGAGGAAGAAATAAGTAAATAATTTTGTACATTGGTGGAGTTGATTGGGCCGGCACGCGAGCAAAGCCGCCAGCACTCTGGAATATTCTAAACTAACTGCAGAGATAATCGATCGTCTTGGAACGGAAGTCTGTGAGGACACACACTGCAAAAACAATTAGCAGAAAGAAGAGAACTAATGGAAAACTGGAATATATTGACGGATAAACAAAATAGAGGAAAGCTCAATAATGAATATGGGGGAAAAGGAGAATTGAATTGGAGAATTTTAAGAAGCATAACAGAGAATTAATGAAAACATTTTATACATAACTCACAATTGATGAGGTTCGAACTTTTTCAGAACATTACTTCGCTTCCTTTTTTAAATTCGAGCATCACTGATATAAATGTTTCACCCATGTACCTCAAATATAAATAATTACCATAAAAAAAACTAAACACATAACCTGATCTACGCATAACTATACAACAAATTTTAATATATAACATATAAATTTATGTTTGAGAGTTCTAAATTTTAATGAACTGTACGTTAAAATGGATGAAAGTGACTTAGGTGTGGACAGCCGGATAAATGAACATAGCCTCTTAGGTGTGGACAGCCGGATAAATGAACATAGCCTCTTAGGTGTGGACAGCCGGATAAATGAACATAGCCTCTTAGGTGTGGACAGCCGGATAAATGAACATAGCCTCATAGGTGTGGACAGCCGGATAAACGAACATAGCCTCATAGGTGTAGACAGCCGGATAAACGAACACAGCCTCTTAGGCGTGGACAGCCGGATAAACGAACATAGCCTCATAGGCGTGGACAGCCGGATAAACGAACACAGCCTCATAGGCGTGGACAGCCGGTAAACGAACATAGCCTCATAGGTGTGGACAGCCGGTTGAACGAACATAGCTCATAGGTGTGGACACCCGGATAAACGAACATAGCCTGTACGACAAGTGGGATCTCTCCTACACTGGCCGGAATCAATTCCTTGTGGAGATTTCGATAACTTAAAAAATAAGCTTTAGGAGATAAAACACTTAAATTAGCATCAGGCGGACCGTGCGGTTGAAGGAACCTTGCATGTCAGGTTCCACCTCTCCCAACCCCACACTCTTCGTGTCTCAGTAAGACCAATCTTAGGAAGTGTTCTCCTGGTTGTAGTCGCCTAGATTAGATAGCAGATTAACCTTCAGCGTCTGAGCCCAGCTTTTCATACTGTTAATTGTTAAATGCAGTGCCAGTTTTTTTGTCATGTTTTATAGTGGATAAATAGGCGTAGTTATCTTAATGGCCATCATTTTCTTTTATCGAAGTTAGTCTTGACATTTTCTCAGAGCATCTCTGGAGTGTTAAGTGTTATTTTCAATATTCATAGCTTAATCTGTTCTATTCTACTCATTAGGTGTGCAACATCAGCAAACAATTTATATGAACGAATCTATTTCTTCAGTCAGATAGTTGACGTATATTTAGTTTAGAATTATGTACTCACTCACCCGCCGATTGAACTCGCCAAATTGTGCCTGCAGGATCGGGCGTGGCTCTTGGATCCAGCCTTTCTAGCCTTCGATTGTTTACAGCAATAACTTCAATCCTTCTCTATCCTACCTATTTTAAAGCTATGAATAGTGTTTGCCTTCCAACAATGTGCTCCATTAGTTCATTTGATTTCCCCTATTCCTCATGCTAAAACAAAACATTCTAACGTCTCTAAGACTCATGTGAGTTTGCAGCTTCCCCCATGTTCTCCTTGTTCTGTTGATATTCCTTTGGAACATTTCGTCTTTTTCCACTCTGTCAATCCCGGTAAGTATTTTGTATGCTGCTGTCATATCCTCCCCGCTCCCTTCTTTTCTCTAACGTCGTTAGGTTCAGTTCCTTCAGTCGCTCTTCTATCCCATCCTATGTAACTCTGGACTAACCTCGTCGCAAATGTTAACCTTTTGCCAGTTGATCTCCCGTGATTTAGGTCTCCCATGACCAACAGTTTTGCTCTCATTTTGAGTCATTTTCATACCCTCACTCTAAATATAAATATATATATATATATATATATATATATATATATATATTATATATATATATATATATATATATATATATATATATATATTATATATAGATATATATATGCATTTTTGTCTGTCCTATAAAGAAAGGTTTAGAGATTTGTTCTCCTTCGTACAGTCCATCGTATTGAGTACTCACCTACAGAAGGTGATTGAGGTGCGTCTGTAGAGTGCGTGTATGCGTGTGCATGTACGTACTTGAGTCCATGCGTGTTTGCATGTATGTGCGTGTTTAAGGCGCTCGTGCTCAGTTTCTTCAGAGGGTCCAGTAAACTCCTTCTGTTACAGTGAGTTTGAATTTTGTCGTTCCTTATATTTCAGTAAACCTCGCCACAATACAACTGATTAGGGGATCTAGAGCCAAAAAGTTGTATTATGTGTAATTAGTCTTGCTAATGAACTATTGCAGTGTACACGAGAAGTTGAGGATATACCAAAATGATTTGTTATGACCTGGTTTTGGAAAAATGTTTAATTCGCTTTTATTAACAATTCTTCAAGTTTTTTTGTTATGGGGTTAAACTTGCAAGTAATATTACCGTAGAGATTTCTATTTTTTCAGTTTGGTATGTTTAAATATCAAATATTTCGTCATTCATTATAAAAGATGTTGGGTTAATTAGTCATTTACAATCTATTCACACATTTATCAGATAATGAATATGAACTTTAGATTACCTTTCTGTTACAAGTAATATCATTAGTGTTTTTAAATCAGCAACTTATTCAAGCCAAAATTACGTTTGATTTCTTACAAAAATAAGGTCCACGAAAGTCTCTATCTGTACCTTACTTCATAGGTGGGTTATTATTAGAGTTTGATATGGAGTGGAGAGAGAATCATAAGTAATGGTGAAATGTCGATCGTGGTCAATCACTTTAAATACCTGGTGTTATTACTAAAAGAATTTTAGCAATCAAAATGTACAATAGAGTCTATATCAGAAAGGAAAGTGGCTTGTGGATGGAAGTCCTTTGTTAGGAAAACATAGGATAAGAGAGGAGCAGAATCTGGTCGCGCCTTTGTCTATGTATTGCTGCGAGACGATAATGAGATACAAGCTTAACAAATCAAATTAAATGAAACTAACAATCTGAGAAGCGTTTGTGGTGTTAGAATAGGCAAAACAGGGAATGAAAACGTCTGTGAATATCTTGGGAACAAAATGTAAATAAACCATGGTAATGTGGAGAGTTTACTAAGGTGGTTTGTTCTGTTTTGAACGAACGGATGATGGGCAACTAGCCTTGGAGGAAAATACATTTGAAGGTTCAGTGGTGTACCACGCAATACATATACTTCAAAGACTTTTTATAAGTTTCCACGCAATATATGCAATTAAACGACCAGTAAGATTCAATGCAATACATATATACTTTAAAAACCAGTAGAATTCCACACAGTATATGTATCTCTAGTCCAGTTGGAACCCATGCCACATCGAATGCGCATGTGTCACTTTCCCATCACTATTGACTACAAAATACATGCTGATATGAAGTTTCTCAGTGTCAAAACTCAAAATGCTGACGCTGAAAAAGCGAATGCAACCTCGAAAAAATGTGGACATGAGCTTTATTAAAGAAAAAAAAAGAGCTGGTTTTTCAATATCAAATTCAGACCTCTGTCATATATATATATATATATATATATATATATATATATATATATATATATATATATATATATATATATATATATATATATATATATATAACTTCTGGGGTGTGAGTTTTCAGTTGCATATAGTCCTGGGGACCATTCAGGCTTGTTCGCATATATATATATATATATATATATATATATATATATATATATATATATATATATATATATATATATATATATATATATATATATATATATATATATATATATATATATATATATATAAATATGCGCAAGTATCCACTAGGAAAATAAAAATATAATTCCGAACGTTTTCATGTTCACCTCATTATCTAGGAAATACAATACAAAGATTGCATTGTATTTTATATGTAATACAAAATATACTACAGCAATTCTTAGTTTACACTGATTTCATTGCAGGACCTTTAAAGGTGAGAATTTCAGAATGTTTCATTCTTAGTTAAAGGCCTTTAATACTTTAGTCTCTTACGAAAATAACAGCTCTTACAAACAAGCAATGGAATGTTTATTCTTTACTCAATTTCTTCTGTTGACCATTCATAAAAAATAATCACGTTTCTTTGATCTTTTATTCATCTCGTGTGAGTGCAATTTTGTTTATAAAATTTCAGGATTTAATATTTCTCACTCAGCAGGCTTGTTATTCAAGACGAGAGTAGAACAACGATGTTCTCTAGTTCCTACAAATAATATTTTGTCTGAATTTTGCTCACGTTTTTGTGTTACCTTCTGAAATAACTTGATTGTTAATCCATTTTTCAATTCAACAGTCATGTGTCAGGTGTTTGAATTGTCAGGTGTTGGCGTTATCAGGTGTTGGTGTTGTCACTTGTTTGGATGTTGGCAGGTATTGAGCATGTGCAGGTACTGAGCGCTGTTGATGTTGAGCATACGTTATTAAGGTCACTGTACTAGTAGTCAGTAATGGTCTGGTGTTATCTCCGACTATGATGGCTGGCAATTTGTTCAGGCCAGGGTAAATGTGAGTAACTTCACTGGTAGTTTCGTTGCTTATGAGATATTCAGCTTTTTTCACTATTCATTCATTAAACTAACCAGTACATACGTCGATTCGACTCTGAGGGTTTGGAATCTACAAATATTAAGTATTTTCAGCTTTTAAATGAATGAATGTCGTGATCGAAATTAATGAAGTAAACTAAACAAACCATTTGGAAATAACTATTTCTTAAAAATCTATGTAAATTAGCCAATGATATGCAAAACTAATTTAATGATTACAGTAAATTAAATCAAACTGCCTGAACGAAATTAACGTTATAAAATGAAACTAAATAAAAAACACATAAATGAATTAAATAAAATGAGAGAGCTTTTAGCGTTGACGTGAAGTTTTGTGGATAATGTTTATATCCTTCAAATCACAATGATTCCTAAATCATGTATGGCGTATCGTTGACTCTGACATTTGAATTTGAGTTTGACTATGATCAAACATAGACATATGACCCGTAACTCCTAGAGGTCAACAAGGTGAGTATCACTTGTGACGTGGAAACATGATATTTATATTTCTGAAATGCAAGATTTATATATATATATATATATATATATATATATATATACATATATACAAGGATGATAGGTTTTTACTGTAAGGGATTTAACTAGGAGTACTCCAGAAACCTGTCCTTCGCTCCATACACAGTTTTAAATGTAGACATGATTCCTGAGCTTACTGAGTCCAATAGGCTCAGGAATCTGTACACCAGTTGATTGACGGTTGAGAGGTGGGACCAAAGAGCTAAAGCTCAACTCCCCGCAAGCAGAAATAGGTGAGTACACACACACACACACACACACACACACACACACACACACACACACACACACACACACACACACACACACACACACACACACATATACACACACACACACACACACACACACACACACACACACACACACACACACACACACACACACACATACACACACACTATCATGCTAGTGTTTCTCTTTACCATTGCAAACTGTTTGTGCTCCACTAATCAGTTCAGGAGCATAAGCCCGACGTGCTCCTGTAGAGATTACCAAAAGAGTAGCCTTCTTCTACGTCGGATAAAAAACAATAAATAAATTCATCAATATCATGTAACATCTTCCCTGGCAAGAACCACAAAGGATGACAGGTTTTCACTCGAAGAGATTTGACTAAGAGTACTCCAAAAACTTATCCTTCACTCATTCACGCGAGGAGGGACAGCAACAAAAGAGGCTTTAACCTGATTCGCGTAATGCGTTAATGGTCGTCTGTTAAAACCCTGTGAGTACTAAACTCGCTTTTTATTTTAATCCATCGAGAATACCTCTGATGACCAATCATTTAATGAGAGATAATAAGCTTAACTTCGATCATAGGCATAACGATGATATTCCTTGGTAATATTACTTTTATCTAACAAATGCAGTGTTTTGGATGGAGTAAGACTCCGCTAGAAGCTGTTGCTTGTGTATTGTGTGTGTGGCAAGCGAGAGTAAATATATTAGCATTGAAACTTAGCGGTATGTAAATGTGTAACTTGAAGGTGATGAAAATGGAGTTAAGATGAGATGCTTTGCGTCTGAATTGTTCATTAATACTGTTCAAATTCTGATATTTTTGTCCTTCACATTGAAATTTACCAAGTACTTCTACTTTCGTATTACTGAAGAAGTGAATGAATCAATGAATGAAATAGCTTATAAATATCATTCAGTAATTAATTCCATGTTCCCTTTAGTACCAATTCGCTTGCTATTCATGAGCCTGAACACTTAACCAATTTACCTTTGTTCCTAATTGGCCGCAATCCATTCATTCTTCATCCGAGAAATAACTATATTTGCTCAACAATTTTACTTTACAGCACGAGCATTAGTAGATCATTAGGAACAAATCTATATTAATAGATTCTTACTATCTTCTTTCGCTCAAGCAGAAATTAAAGTCTAAAGAAATTAAATTTATATATATATGTATATATATATATATATATATATATATATATATATATATATATATATATATATATATATATATATATATATATATATATATATGTATATATATATGTACATTTTTCTATGGATATATTTTCTTCTAGGTACATGTCTTCTAACATTTAATGGGTGAAGAAAAACATGTTCACACACGGTCTTAAGATTTTACTTCAACCGCACCTTATTAGCGTGACATTTCCAAGTGTATTCACGCAGTAAAGGGAACCCGAGAAATACTAAAATAAGTCTCATCAAATCAACATATATATGTGTAGGTGAGGATCCAGTGATAAAGGTATCGTTATCGTCCTGGTAGCCACTTAAAATGATATCAAGGATGAACTGGCACGGATATTTAAAGATCTTTAGCAGGACGGAATTATCAGTAGAAAGCGCCGAGCCATTGTGACAGTGTTGCACTTGGAAGGGGGGTCAGGATAAGGATTTTCGATGGGAAGGGGGGAGGGGTAAGAATGGTGCCCAATCACATGGACAGTCGGGAGCTGAACACCTGTGTCTTCATTCCTCTCTCTTGTCCTACGTTGGCGATGAACTATGTCGGATTCAAAAGCCATATATCCCCGTAATATCCACGCCGTCTTCAGGTTCACAGCAACTTCCCTCCAAATGTTCCACAGTCTCCTTCCTGGTGATGTTATTCATAATTTAACAGGGAATTCACATCACGGATTCCAGTTTGTTATTTACAGAGTCCTGCCTGACTTTTTTTTTAACAAAAAAGTACCATATTTGCAGCTTTTCCAGATATCTAGAAACTAAATTGATTCTGATGTTATCCTGTGAACCAAAGTCAATGTAAGTCAAAATCGACTTGATAATGGTCCAGGACGGACCGAAATGTCGTCGTCGTCTTATCTTCTGGTGTGTGTGGTTCGGTCATCATATCATCAGTCACGTTATTATGACTTATCATCTACATAAGTCAATATAAGTCCTCCCTGAGCCTCACTTAGTAACCATGGTGATATCTGGTTTGGCTCAACTGGCTTTGGTACATCTAATTCCATGGAGCGACTTTTAACGTTCTCCTTTAGCGATCACGTTGTGTCGTATTGATGCTTCCATCAGCAATCTGTCACTTACATCTAGTTCCCAATAAGTTAAATATTTTAGAACCTCGGGGAATGTATTGATAACTTCTTCACATGTCTCTTTGGTGCATTCTGTGAAACCAATACGATTTTTAAAACCTGATTACGCTGTTTTATTGAGATTTTGCATGTAATCTACGGTCAGTTGGACTGGTAGACAGCTTTTTCTGGTATGTTTCAGTCAAAGTGCATCTCTACTTCATCTCTCCCTCTTGACTCGTTTTAGTTTGCAAATGTTCACCTCAGTACTTTGTGTTAGTGTGTGTGTGTAAATGTATTCGTCTAATCATGCTTTGTTCAGGGAGTTCTACTTCGGTTCTTTAGCCTCTCGACATTCAATCATCTGGAGCACGGGTTCCCGAACAACTTATTTATGTATGGAGCTTCACCTATGGAGCTCTGAAGCTATGAATGGAGCTATGTATGGAGCTATGTATGAAGCCTCAAGCACTTCACCTTTTTAGTGCATTCCATTTGTTCTGTACTACAATATTGAAGAAAAATTGTGGTTGATATCCGCACTCCTTTTCAACTTGTGCCCCTAGTTTGTGTACTGTCCTCTGAAATAATCTCCAGTTTTCTACCTTATCAATTTCCTGAGGATTTTGAACGTTGTAATCATGGCTCCCTTATCGATGCATGTGTTCTATTACATATGTTTTCAAACTTCACATATTGTTGTGTGAAAATAATCAGCAACAAAAGATGACTTTGGTCACCAACATGTTACCGAATTTTTTCCTAAATACTTACGAACACTTTCACGAAAGTGGCGCTTTGTGTTGAAGTCTGCGTGTTGGGCTGATGTTGCGAGACATGCATTAGTTTGTGCGTATATGTGCCTGTGTGTGTGTATGTGTGTGTGTGTGTGTGTGTGTGTGTGTGTGTGTGTGTGTGTGTGTGTGTGTGTGTGTGTGTGTGTGTGTGTGTGTGTCCGCTCCTAAACGCCGCCACTCGACCAAAACAGTTAACGCAAATGATTCTTTTCACTCGTTCCAATAACATTTACGTTTAAAACTTTATAAATAATTCATGTCAACAACCTTGCATAATTTCTTCCGTTACTTGTCAGTTCTACACAGAAGTTCTTTGTGTCAACTTCATGAATCATTTGGATCTCCAATTCCCAAAGTATATGTTCTATAGGCACTGATTTATCTATAGATAAAGTGACGTGTCACTTTATCTATAGATAAATCAGTGCCTATCTATGGATCCAGAGTTCTAGATCACCCACGTCCCTGCCTGGCTCATTCCGTTTCTTATGTTTTCTGACAATGGAGAATAGATTTTTAATAATGTTCTGATTAATCCAAGATCATCGGGTTGGTGAACATGTTATCGTGTTCGTGAACCCAATGATAAATAGCCTTTATTCGTGTCTGGCTTGTAAATTCCTCTAAACATATCGTTTTTGTCCACTTCGTCACTACCTCTAAAATATACTTTCCCCTGTGTATCGGTGTATTAATTGAAATGTGAACTGTATATTCTGTATTCCTCTAAGCACTTCTTCCCACATTGAAGTTCTTGTATTGCGGTCTTTCCCTACACTCTAATTGGCCCGGTGCAAACAAAAAAAAAACTTTGACAATTAACGTAAACAAAATAACCGCTGGTCCTGTCAAAGAAGCCAAGATCCTTTGCCAGACACCAAGGAAAACAATTAACACTAAGTCATATCTAAGAAATCAGGATCCTTTGTCTTCCTTATCTGTTATCTGCAGACGATTATAATTTCTTATCTCATGGCAAAGATCCTTTAGGTCACATACCTTTTCGCAACTCTCTCTCTCTCCTCTCTCTCTCTCTCTCTCTCTCTNAGAGAAGAAGGTTTGATGATTGCAGCTGATATCCTGCAACACTTAGCATGCACGATGAATTATTTTTTTAATATACTCGAGAAGTACTGTATGCTTGGAAAACTTATCAATGATAACACAATACAGCTTTTTAAAAGTTTCTTGATAACCTGAATTTTCCCAAATGCCTTCGAGGCTATGAGCATTTTTTATGATTTATGAATGTCAACTGCTCTCATTCTTATAGACAAATGTAAAACATTTGATTCAAAATTTTGCGGAGGACATCACATTAATATCGCAAAGATCACTCCTAAATATTGGCTCATATTTTCTAGAAATACGAGTATAACAAAATTTAAACAAAATCTGAAATCAAACAGCTTAAGAAAAGCGATAGAACTCTGGCAAATGATCTTAAAAACTTTGATTTCCGCCTGATGACTATTTATGTGATAAGCAAGATCTTGAAATGGGCCTGTCATAGATTGACATGCCAAGAATAGACATAATTCTTGGACCACTTCTTCAATTCCGTGACGTTATCTCATCAGAAATACATTATAATGAAGATAATAAAGATATTAAAGGAAAAGATACATTTTTGGGAGATTGGGAGAGAGGAGGAGGGGGGATACTAGGATACTATTAGGAGAAATTACGCCATTACGACTATATAGCACTTGGAAGGGGTCAGGACACGGATTTGGATAGGACGGGGAAAAGGAATGGTGCCCATCCACTTGGACGGTCGGGGGGGGGGATAGAGAGACGAGAATGACCCCCCCCCCACCCCACCATCTGGGGTGCCTATATATAATATAATATAATATAATAAATATAATATAATATATATTATATATATAGATATATATAATATATATATATAATATATATATATATATATATATATATACACATTAAACAATCCAACGACTCGATCTACGTCTATTATGTAACCCGGTAATTTGTCCTGTAAATCAAAAACCTTATTCCCACATCTGTATTTAGCTAGACCTTTTCTGAATCTAACCGTTTCAATTTGTATCCGTTGCTCCGTATTCTATTTTGAGTTGATATTTTAGCATGTTTTTAATATCTCACGTGTTATACCCTTTCATTACTTTGTATTCTTCAGTTATGTTTCCTATTACTCGTTGTCTTCTAGTGAATGTAAATTCAGTTTTTTTATCTCACCTCGTAAATACTTTGCATTTCTTGACGTTAATTATCGTATATTTTTTTCTCGCAAGAGCTTTTAACGATAATTGCAGTTACTTCAGCTGCAGGAAGATTGGGAGCTGAAGATAAAACCTCATGAGTTTGGCAAGTCTTGTATTTGATACTTGCTTAATTTAATCTTAAGTTCGACGAATTCCCATTCCTGAGTTTTTAAGCCATAATTAAAGTCAGATTATTATCATCAAATTTTAATAAATTTTCAAAATGCTTACTTACGTTATATAATTTTTTTCAGTTTTTTTTTTACTTGTAAAGGTAAAAAACAGAAGAGACTTTTTGAACAGCTTGTGATTATGTTGACCAGACCACACCTAGAAGTTGAAGGGACGACGACGTTTCGTTTCGGACCATTCGAGAATGGTCCAGGACGGACCGAAACGTCGTCGTCCTTCAACTTCTAGTGTGTGGTCTGGTCAACATACTTCAGCCACGTTATTGTGACTCATCGCCTGCAGCTTGTGATTAATTTTGTGTAACAAAAAATAAACTGAAACAAAATTTCGACAAACAGAATAGCTTATAACGCAACAGGTACAACACGGCTTATGCCCCATAAGGGGCTAAACTTCGCTTCCCCCATAGTCACTGATTGTCAAGCATTAATACACAAGCACTTTTCTTATTATTCGATTTGAGTTTAGCTCCCGAGAGTTCTGCCCGGCAAGTATTACTCTGATTAGAATATATCCATTAGATATCGCTGTAATTAAAATATTCCGCCACAGTATTTTTTAGCCTTCAGATTGTTTAATAACATTAAACACATCTGGGCCACAAAGCGATAAGAAATTTAATGATCACTGGAGAGTTGTAATTTTCAAACCACTTAAGCAAATTAGTCGCGTAAATATTGCTCGTCCCGAGTGATAACTATTTCCCAGGTCCGGCCAATGGCTAATAACAAGATACCTGTCACTGTTTAATTGCGATATATCTTCCACTATTTAGTTTCAATATACCTTTCACCGTTAAATTTCAAGATACCTGCAATTTGTTTAATTAAATAGTCACTTATATCGCCCTGTGATTGAAAGAGTAAAAATAAATGTTATGATTGTTCTGAATGGTTGGGAATCCTCAGAGGTTATTGGGGGTAATATGTTGTGACTTTGTTTACTGTAACACACTATGCACGAAGCCAAAATGCGTCATCCGTGCATAGATAGTAAACGTTCTGATGATGCTGAAATGCGTCATCCGCGCTTAGAGAGCAAACGTTCTGATGACGCTGAAACGTTTCATCTGATCTCAGAGCAATAAGTGCCTGACTTCACACTCCGTTGACTTAAGGAAATATCGACATTCTCAGGCAATGAATCAGATCATCAATAATTATTAATTTTAAATTAATGTACATGACATTGCACTTCGGCAAACAGTAATTATTATTATTGTTTGAAGGCAATAAAGGTAATTGTTATTGCTGTTATTTCTTATGAGAAACTAACAATAACTAATCTGTTGTGATTGACACAATCGCTGTGTCACTGAGGTAACTACCCTTAAGGTGTATTCCCCTGGTGGAATGCAAATGAGGTAGTCTGGGCTTATATATGTATATATATGTATATATTATAAATATATAAATAATACAGTAATGGCAATAAGTTTTCATACTAGAATGGTGAACAGTTAGGGGTAACTTACGTTAGGTTAGGTGATTAGGTCCTATTGGCAATTATTAGTATTTTCAGTATGTGAATGAAGCCTTAATAGAGGTGAGATTCGAGCAGATGAAACAATGTTCGAGAAAATTACAAATACGCCATGAGTTGTGAGTCGTTTGTAGAGTGCTTTCTTTCATAAACAAAGTGTTTGGTGGCTTGATTAACGATCATTTTGGTTGTGTTGATGAGAGCGGTTTTAGGAAAGAACGGTCAACGACTTCTTGGGCCTTAAAAGTCTGTGTTATATCTCGGGTTTCGAGTGTGATGTTTCAAACACCATTTAACCTACAAAATACATTTATGTCTCTCTGAAAAAGCCAGCCAAGCTACACTCCCAATTTACATGTTGATCACCACAACCGGTCCTTAGTGATCTATAATTACATGATAATAACCAGAAGCTGCAGTTAAAACTCCACGTTTGTTATGGGGCAGTAAACACGCGTTCTAAACGTCCTAATGACCCACATTAAAACCCGCGGTTTATTTTCCAATAAACCTTTGCCACAGTACGAGCACAACAGACGTGTTGATGCCGGCAATGATGGTTGCAACATTAACTTGAAACTCAAAATAGTATAGGGGAATTTTGTATGATTTAATGATAATTGTGAGTTAATAATATCTGGGCCGTGATAACACCAACGTGGCAAAGCAATTAGGCAGGGTGATTATCACCATGAAATGGCAATATGCGACCTAAGCTTCTGGATTATGGTACCAGTTATGCCCATAGTGCAATGACCGTGGCATGATATACATGGTAGTGTTGCATACAGGTGTCTGTGTGGATTTTGATGTTTTGCATAAAATAATGCTGTTGATCCCCCGTTTATATTTCAAATTGTTTGTCGCGTATTGAATTTAATCTGAGTTTAACTGCAAATAATTTATAATACTTTATCTCATTCCATTCTCTTATATTAATTACAACTGGATTATTTTTTTTTATCTAAATTGCATTTTTTGGCAATTACATTTCCACTCAAAGCTTCGGATATAGTATTTGTTTTGAGGTTTACTCAGGGTCGTCGGTTCACAACCGAGGGTTTCTGGGTTCGATTCTCGCGGCAGGACCACAACGGTTTGGTTTTCCTATAATTATATATATATATAATATATATATATATATATATATATATATATATATATATATATATATATATATATATATATATATATTTAGATATATATATATTATACATATATATATATATATATATATGTATATATATATATATTTATATATATATATATACATATTATATATATATAATATATATATATATATATATATATATATATATATATAACACAATTATCTATACAAATGTGTTTATTAGTCCAGCTGAGGTCGAAGTTAATTTATAAGTCATTTGGATTGCCTTCATATTATCATTGTTTTCCTTCAATAATATTGTTTCTTATATTTGTATTAATGGTTTGGTGTTGGGGTGAAGGCCTATCAGCGCCTGGAGTCATAACGACCGGCACCCGAGTTTATTGACCACCACCAGGTATAAGTCTTAACTCACTACTCCAGGTTAAAGTCAACTCTGTGTGTATATACAAGGAGAAGCAGAGAATTTTTTTCACTGTATGTTCACAGTGAAATAGAGAACATCTCTCAGGGGTGTATTCACAGAGGGAAGCAGACATCCTTCAGTGTATATACACACATGGAAGCAGAGAAAATCTATCCATGTACATTCTCAGAGAGATTACTGAGAATACATGTCAGTGTATATATACAGAGAAGTAGAGAACAACTCTGAGTGTATTTATCATACATGATGATGACTACATAGCCTCAGATGATGAACTATTGACAGCATGATAACTACCGCAGTGACAACGTTTATGCTAGAGTATTTACACGTTCTTCAGTGAAGAGGAATGTGGATTCATTCTTCCATAATACAATTTATAGTTACTTTTTGTATACAAAACATTACGCTGAAAATAACATAGGCATCAAGCTCGCTAACAAAATCTTCGAATTGGACTGGTTTTCTGTCAGTGACCTACTTAAGAAAGGTTAGATCCTACTTAATAAAGGTTGGATCCTATTTAACAGTGGGAACCTATTTAACAAATGAGGGCTCTCCTAGGCAAGCGGACGCATGAGGTGTCAGATGTTGGGTTGAGGGTCGGTGATGAGGTAGGGGGGGGGGGTTTGTGGTGGTGGCTGTGGTGGGGTAAAAACACTGGTGGGAGGCAGGTGGAGGCAGGTGGCCAAGCAGAGTGGGTACATAGTTGATGGAGGCAGGTGGAAGAACGTGGGCAAGTTCTGGCAGGGTATTAGAGGTAGTATGCATTTAAGGTCAGTTTATGGTCAATGTCAGGCAATTAGTCATATGAAGTGGGAGGTGGGCCGTACCTAATGGTGGGAAGTTGGCGTTAAGGCTGAGAATGTTTGTAAAAAAAAATGTGTTTCAGGGGGATAACATTTGGACACTTGTTGACGTAAATAACACCTCCAGCATCACAAGTCTTAGAGCTCGCTGGACTGCGAGTGTGAGTTAGATCATCAATCACCACCTACCATCACTATCCATAATATTTTACCCATGTTTTACCACCATCACCACCACGACCTCACTCATCGCAACCATCACNAGAGTTATAGCACGCTAAGACGGTATCCCCCATCTTATCTGGGTAAGTTTCAGATGCTCCCAGGCGTCCAGGCCGGAAAGAGGAGGTTTTGCAGAGGCTTATTGCTCGAGAAATATGCCCCCCTACCTCTGGCATGCGAAGAATCGTTCATGCCTTGATATATTTCAGGAATATTCTCAGCTACACGGAATTTGTTGAGTGCTTTATTCTTGTTTTTAGTTATTTTTGATAGCCAGAGAATGTTTGCTCTTTGGGATATTCAAATTGGAATGGGAGAAGAGAGGAGAAGAGAGGGAGAGGAGAGGAGGCATTAGGTCCTTCATATATAAGTATTGTTTTTGTAGTAATTTGCGTAATATTATTATTTATATTTATTTATATATATTCAAGAGTGCTTAGATTCTTGTACAGCCACCAGCACGCATAGCGTTTAGGGCAGGTCCTTAATCTTAATTTTCCCCGGAATACGATTCGCAAATCGTTTAACAACCAGGTACCCATTTTACTGTTGGGTGAACAGAGGCTACAGTTAAGGATTGGCGCCCGGTCAATCCTCCCCGGCCAGGATACGAACCCAAGCCAAAGCGCTCACGAAGCACCGGACGGGGGCTTTACCACTACGCCACGGGGCCCTGCTTATTATAATGATGATTAATTACAAGAACTACAGATACATTCTCCTTACTGTACTAATAAGCCTGGTCGTTTTTAATACATGATTGTTTAATGTCGACTTTTGTGACCCATCTCTGTTACAATTCAAAGAAGGGTTTTTAATGTGCGTCCCGGGTGAGACAAAGCTGTAGGAAGGGAGAGAATTGGTGTCTCATCTGTATCTCAAATCTGTGTAGTAAAGACGATAAATGGGAGAGAAGGGTGTGTCTCATCTATGTAGTAAAGATAAGAAATGGGAGAGAAGGTGTCTCATATATGTCCCCATCACTTTGGTAAAGCTGAGGGGAAAGGCGAGACAAAACTATCGCGTGTGTGCTGTTGTAATTAATCAGTTCGGGCAGGTGTGGATCCTTTCCCCACAGGTCTACAGCAATTACCGCTCGCTCTCTCGCTGCATGCTAATGAAAAACTGTTGATTAAATACAAAATGAAAATATTGTAGATTGCCTGGCGAGGGAAATATATTTAATGATCAGGAGATAAGAGTGTTATCTGTATAAATAAAGGAGGGGTTACTTGTAGGTCTGTATGTCTGTCTGTCTGTCTGTCTTTTTCTGTCTGTTCTCTCTCTCTCTCTCTCTCTCTCTCTCTCTCTCTCTCTCTCTCTCTCTATTCTCTCTCTCTCTCTCTCTCTCTCTCTCTCTCTCTCTCGCTCTCTCTCTCTCTCTCTCTCTCTCTCTCTCTCTCAGTCTATGTTCTGAATTAAACAACACACACATTAAGAGCTTCTATTTATTATTTATCGAAAAAATATTGAAAGTGACAAATAAATAATTTTTATTTGCAGCAGTAACAATCGTATGCATGCAACCGATCCTCCTAAATTATAAGTATAATTATAGCAACTGTTTAATTGATTGCTTGTAATGGACTGTTGCAGGAACAATATTTGCCTTTTGTACTACTACTTTTGTATAGGGGAAAAAAATAGCGATATCAAAACTCAAACATTCCAGGTCTAGCCTAACACATGTATATCATAATTACCCTAAGATAGCGTATGTTAGACTAGTTTGTTACTTTTTTTTGTTTTCTTGCTGTGTCATTTGGGCTAATTCAATAACGAAACAATTTGGGGTCAAACAATCCATTTTTATACGTGACCAAATAGTTTGAGTAAATACCGTCATTATTGTTGAATCACTTGTGATATAAAAAGAGCACTGATATGTACACACCGAGTTGTACTCATCTAGTTGTGGTTGTGCGGTGGTTGATATTTGGCTCTTTGGTCCCGCCTCTCAACCGTCAATTAACTGGTGCACAGATTCTTGATCCCACTGGTCTCTATCAAATCTACATTTGGTACTGTGTATAAAGTCTGCCTCCACTACATCACTGCCTAATACATTTCATGTGTTAACTACTCTGACACTGACAAAATTGTATTTGTGTGCATGGGTGTATATGTATGTAATTATATATATATATATATATATATATATATATATATATATATATATATATATATATATATATATGACAGTGTCAGACCACGTAGAAAAATTGAAACAGGAATTTCCTTAGGTACTTTCGTATATTAATACATCTTCAAAAGGAGTGGTTTTACAGGTCGAGTACTGGACATAAATAGGCAGGAGAGAATGGTGGAGTGAGGTGAGGTACAATACGTGGACCCTGCAGAGGGCCTATTGGCCCATCCGATGCAGCAACCACACACAGGCCCACACATGGATAATCATAGCATAAAATAGTCAATATTTACAATGAATTAGTGAGACAAATGAGTTCCAATGAACCTACTTAAATCACCCTTTAATTGATAACTCGAAGAGCTCTTAGATACATTGAAGAGAAAATTGACTTTTTCACATTGTATCTATGCCCTGAAAAATAATGAACATAAGATAAATTATTCGTAGGTTTTCTGTAGACACTAAACTTTAGTGAAAAATCTTCCCTATAAATAAGTACATCTAGGAATGGCAAACATTTATCAATATCAGTCTCCATAGTAAATTTTATAGATGTGACTTGGTCATTAAGTTTGGCTACAAATTCATCTGTGTTTAAATCTGAAGGCCATGTACACAAAATATCAACATATCTAAACCATGGAAGGATTCCAGGAGTTATTTTTGAAACAAATATCTTTTCGAAGAATTCCATGTACAAGTTTGAAAGCAATGGCGATAAAGGATTCCCCACTGCCATTCCAAAAGTCTGTAAATAATACTCTTTATTAAAGGTAAATTTATATTCTTTAATGCACAACTTAACAAGATTGACAATAATATCAACAGAAAAAGGTAAAACATGGCTCATTAGTTCACGAGCAAGATAATCGAGAATATCATCAACCGGTATCTTTGTAAAAAAAGGAACAAACGTCAAAACTGATTAACTTTACATCAGGAGTGACAGGAACACTATTCAATTTGTTAACTAATTCAAGAGAATTTGTCAAATGAGAAGAGGAAATAGTTCCTAACAATGGGGACAAGATTTTGGTAAGCCATTTTGATAGCTTGTAAGAAATGGATCCTACAGAACAGACTGATTATAGGCCTCATGGGATTGTTAGGTTTATGCGTCTTGACAAGTCCATATAGATATGGTAATGAAGGTGATGAGGTAGTAAATTGATTAAGAAGATCTTTATGTTTACTTACAACTTCCTCAAGCTACTATTTAAGAACTTGATGATGTCCTCAAGAGGACATCATCAAGTACTATTTATGTCCAGTACTCGACCTGTAAAACCACTCCTTCTGAAGATGTATTAATATACGAAAGTACTTAAGGAAATTCCTGTTTCAATTTTCCTCCGTGGTCTGAAACTGTTACATTTTTAATCACGTGTTTATTTTCGTGATACACACACACACACTCACATGTGTGAGTGTGTGTGTGTATGAAACATTAACAATTGTTTAACCAGCTTCAAAAGATTGTCACTTGCTAAGCTAAACGAACTATGAGGTTCAGTTTCTGAACCGCTTATGGGCCTCTGTAAACCTTTCCACCCCGAACCCACGGGATGGATATGGAGGTGCATAATAATGAAATAAATTTAAATATTGTCTGACGGGCTGCAAAATTGATGTCACCATAATTGTTACCAGCAAAGTACAGACCTTCGTCCGAGTCTCGGAGCTGTCGTTTCTGAGTGACGTCTGCTTATTCATTCTTCACTTAATGCTGCGTTTGGGGTGAAAGATGTATAATGACATTTTACGTATTTCGGGAGTTTTGTGAAAGTTATTAGGAAGAGGACGCACTCTGATTTTTACTAGATTTCTAATAGTAATCCAATAGTAAAAGGATTAGAAAGAGGAATTTTAATATTTTTGTTATAATTTCTTGATTCTAGATAGTTATTAAATTATGTTTTTTACAGCATTCTTCTTGAGATCTGACATAACAAGACACCAGATATTAAGATCACATTTAAGAAAACTATGATTCCAGGAGTAAATTTAAATTGAAATTGAAATTGAAAATGTTTTGAGCTGATTTACTGTGTCATAATCAAATATTTTATTTATACATAATTTTGAAATGTGAATGGTGATTTATATATATTTTTGTATTTGTCGTAAGAATAATACTAAACCCCATTCTAGATAAATGATTCCTTGTCAAAAGTTTTATAGTGTTAAATAATCACTAATTTGTGATCACCTTGTACATACACACAGGTGGCTACTATTTGTTTATATTACTTTACTGAAAGACGATAATGTCCTAAAATTTAAAGTTTTTAGAAACTTTTCCTAGAATTTCGAAAATATTCACGACGAAGTTTTTAGAGTGTGGGTTATATATATATATATATATATATATATATATATATATATATATATATATATATATATATATATATATATAATGTATATATGTATATATATTCTTATGAAATGATAAATCTGTCCATTTCATTATGTTTAAGTTATTTTTTTTTTAAATTTGAGTTAAAACTAGCGTAGATATGTGACCGAACCTAACCAACCCTACCTAACCTAACCTAACCTAACTTAACCTAACCTAACCTATCTTAACCTAACCTAAACTAACACAACTAAGTCAATAATTTATGTTCGAAATATAATATAATAATAATAATTCAAATAAACTAATTTGAAACAATTTATTGAAAATAAAGAAAATCATTCGGCCTATTAGGCAAATCGAGCCTTGCATAGTAGGCCGAGAAGTGTGTTCTGTCTACTAGGTACCACACACACACACACACACACACACACACATATATATATATATATATATATATATATATATATATATATATATATATATATATATATATATATTGATTCTTAAGAGTTTAAGGTATCCGCTGAGAGTGAATGGAAAAGCTAGGAAAGTGTGAAAAAATTTTTTAATTTGTTTAAGAGTAAATACTGCGACAACACACAAATATTCCCCGTTGCTCATTGACTGGTAACATTTTGTCCGTGAATGACTATAGCTGGTGCAGCGAAGTTGATTTATCAAACCATCCGCAATACGAGCAAAGCAATGAGGAGAGATAACGTTAATATGGAGACTATACAGCACCCATTGACTCACGTAAGGTTCCACTGTATGCATTTGTAAATGGTCTTTCGTCTTTTTTTTATTTTGTTATGACTATTATACAAAAAATTCTCCCCCTTAAGACGACAAGGTTACACTGACCTCACGAATGAATAGGGTCACCAGAGCTAGAACACAGCCGCCCTTCCCTCAGGCACGGAAACTATAGTGAGTACAGATCGATGAGTACACCCAGTCCCTCATCAACCACAGCACAGTCAGATGAGTACACAAACACATACACACACACACACTCCTGGCATTCATATGGCACAGCACAGCACAGTCAGATGCGTACAAACACACCCACACACCTGACATACATGTGGACACATGGGACAAAGTGTCACGTCCGTGCAATAGCAAGCTTGCACACAATCTAATATACAGGTCAGGTTGCGCTCAATATGTGAACCGTTTTATTTGACACGGCCATGCAGGGAGAGCGACACACGCCTCCACTCCCATCATTCGATATTTGCGTGAAAAAGGTAACCTAGAGATGGCCGGTGTACACACGAGAGGAAAAATAACTGAGGCAACAGAGCATATTGAACGTTGCGAGAGAGGTCGACGGCCGATGCAGTCTAAAAAAAAAATGGCATGCAATGAGAGCGTCATGATTGATGCAACCGAGAATATTGCATGCTGCGGTGCAAGCTCGGCTGCTCGGACACGTAGCCGCAAGGAATGCTCGGACACGTGGACACAGGGTTAAATTAACTGTACTGTATACGTTTTAAATGTGCCGTTGTTGTAAATGAAGATTTGCATTGAGAAAATTCTAATGTGAAAAAGATTTGCATTTGAACATACACGAGGAAGTATACTCGGGTAATGCATAAATGTTCATGCAAAATGTTAAAAAATTCAGAGGGAATGACATATAGAGGTTCAGATGCGGAAATAAATTAACAGTGGAATTTAAAGCATAATTATAGCATTTAAATCACAACACTAGCATTTAAAACACAACTATAGCACATGTTAAGAAATAAATGTCTAACAAAATAAAAGAATGGTTTCCAGTTTTAGTTAAGAACACGCTATGAAAAAGTCTGTTAAAAGATTCAAAGAGTCAGAGTGCAGAATCTGCTCAAAGAATGCAAGAATCTGCTCAAAGAATGCAAGAATCTGCTCAAAGAATGCAAGAATCTGCTCAAAGAATGCAAGAATCTGCTCAAAGAATGCAAGAATCTGCTCAAAGAATGCAAGAATCTGCTCAAAGAATGCAAGAATCTGCTCAAAGAATGCAAGAATCTGCTCAAAGAATGCAAGAATCTGCTCAAAGAATGCAAGAATCTGCTCAAAGAATGCAAGAATCTGCTCAAAGACTGTGAGAATGTGTTCATAGAAAACGAGCACATAACGTTCCTCTTTTAAAGTAAACGAGAGGATATGAAACTAAGCAACAACTAATTCGTCAGTGATAATATGTTGTATTCCAAACAACATATTATCCTTGATTCCAAGGATAATTGTATTACTTGATTCCAATAATTAACTTCCTTCAGTTCCAGGATCAGCATCTTTTGATATTTATTGACCCACTTATCTCTGAGATCAAACTAATACCCCACACTATAATTTTCATCTCCGCCACTCGATAGGCGAAGGCATTCATAATTAGTTAGGCGTTTCATGATGCACGGTTACCTTACCTTCAGGTGAGTTGAATTGGTTCACTTTGAGGTGGTTTCGGGGCTTAGCGTCCCCCGCGGCCCGGTCCTCGACCATACCTCCTAAGGCGTATGGTAGGCGATTCTCTGATTATAGATGCTGAAATTTTGTTTGTCTTATTTACACATGCCGACCTCTCACCGTGTTGAAAAGAGAAACCGATAAACACCTTCTAAGGATATCTGTGATTCATATGCCAAACTGCGTGCAGCGGCCTCTAACAGCCTGGTTGACCAGACCACCAACTCAAGGTAAACAGAAGGTTCATATTCGTCAATTTTCAACAAAAAAAAGAGACGCAATTATCAAATGCCTTTCTTCTTACGGAAAAAAAATTAACAATGCAAAATTTAAATCGATATCTAGAATGCAAATGGATCCTTTTTATCCACATTTAGATTCCTCTTGGTATCGTTAAAATACAAGCATATGTATGCTTGAAGACAAGAATCCGCCTTATAGTGTTACCTTAGTTAATATGCTTGTAAAACTATTGAATAATAGCATAGCCTTGGATGTTTGGTATCTTTAACCGAACCTTGTTGTCGCTTGAAGCTCTTGTATTTTGGGTCTCGAATACTTTCGGTTTTGGGTTTATAAGTAGAACTCAATAATTAAGTCTCAACGTTCAATCTCAATCCTTATCCTGGTCCCAATCCTTATCCTGGTCCCAATCTTTATCCTGGTCCCTTCCAAGTGCTATTTAGTTGCAATGATATGGCGCTTTCTCCTGATGTGTCCCTTCCCTTCCGTTCGACTTGCTTTAATCAATATAATAATATTTAAATTCGTAAGTAATAATGTATTGTATATTCTATGAATTATTAGGCAATTGTGAGTGAATATACTTAATAAATATATATAATTTAATATGTGCCAGTTTTGTCGTTAATAATACACTTATACTTCGGTTAATAATACTTCCGTTAATAATACTTCCCGTTAATAATACTTCCCGTTAATAATACTCCCCGTTTTTAATACTCCCCGTTAATAATACACGTATAAATTGGAAACATACAGTGGTGCATTCCCGCATCTCTGTGTATACATACACTGAGTTTACTTTAGCCCTGGACTATATGCAGTATTAAAGTATACATAATGGTTGGTCAATAAGCTTGTGTGGTGACCTTAATAAGCCTTGTCCTCCTCCCCACCCAGAGGATTGATGGACCTTACGTTCAGCGCTAACAAAAGTCTCTCACTCTCTTCTACTGTCTCTTGTCACTGTCTTGGGTGTGTCGATAAGTAGCGATTTTGTATCGCCCATTCTATATGGAAATTTATGTGCGTCATTATGTGTGAAGCTGTGTCAATACGCCGAAAATTTATGTGCAACAAGCCTTTACTTGCGTATGTTAATATATGAGTTTCCTACCAGCAATGCATTATGTGAGCATGTGTTATTTGAGGAATTTTCATGTGAAAACAAGCACGATTAATCTAATTTAATGCTGTATCACAAGCATTCTAACTTGCTGTGTCACAAGCATTCAAACATGCTGTGTTCCAACCATTCTAACATGCTGTGTTCCAACCATTCTAACGTTCTGTGTTCCAGCCATTCTAACGTTCTGTGTTCCAACCATTCTAACGTTCTGTGTTCCAACCATTCTAACGTTCAACTTCGCTGCAGACACCACATATCTAGCAGCTGTACAAGGCACATATTTTTACACGTGTTGATACTTTTCTAAATATATGTTGAAAACACATTCAGAAAATGAGCCACTGTTAGTTAATTATCACACCTTGAAATTATTTTTACCAATACCAGTATAAGAAATGAACTGGTCTGTAAGATGCCCTTGTTCAGGTAGGAGGAGACAGAAGACCGATAAACGAAGAGAAGGAAGAAGTAAGAGTAGAAATAGAGTGATGTGAAGTAAGAAGGGGAGAGATGAGGTAAGAAATCAAAATAAGAAGAGAGAGAAGAGTTGAGAAATCAAAGTAAGGAGGCAGAGAAGAGGTATAAGGAGTAAAAGTGAAGAGCAGAGAAGAGGTATAAGGAGTAAAAGTGAAGAGCAGAGAGGTGAGGAGGAAGAGCAGAGAGGTGAGGAGAGGGTGGAGTACCACAGTGGTCACAGGACATGAGTGTAGTGAGGTAATGACACCCGACACTCCACCATCGACCGGTTCTTTGACCTTGCTTCAGCTCAGGTAACTCACCGCTTTGTAGTTTAACCTTCAACAGCCACACAGGCGTCCACGGGCACCCCCAGAGACAGTCACACACCTTTCGTGGTTACAGGGGGATACAAATGTGACTGTGAAGGGTTATATGAGCCACTTGCATAGGGCTTCATGTCAGCTATTTATACGCTGTACAAAGGACACTTTGTACTACAAATATTTATATGCGAAATTGATCATAGTACAACAGTACTATGTACAATGATAGCTATGACAAAATAACAAATATTTATCAAACGTTCCTCAAACACTTCAAATTCATACATGAACAGGGGACACCTTGACAAATTATTAATTAAAAAAAAACTTACATGAGTAAGTGTAATTTGGCCGCACTTCCCCCCCCCCCTCACGTGATTTGAGAAATTTAACTTATTTAATCGACCCAGCTTCTTCTTTGCAACTTCCGGTATGCAATTTAATTGTTCAGTTCCTTAACTTACATTTTTTGGGGATAGTTTCTATGGGCCAGCTGTTTTGTTTGTTTTTGTCTTCATAAACACAATAGTTACACCTTCTTCATTAATAATAATACATAGAATTAAGTTTACCTCATTATCTAATGGTGGTTTGGGAAAGGAATTTCATGTAATTATATATATATATATATATATATATATATATATATATATATATATATAATATATATATATTTCATTTCATTAACTTCTCTGGTATACTCCAGCCCATAGTTGAACCGTCTTGCCTTGTCCCTCACGTTTTTACATTATATATTGACTTCCTCGGCCACTCTTCCTTTACACGACTTGATAATGGTCCAGGACGGACCATAATGGTCCAGGAGGGACCAGAAACATCGTCACTTTCTTTTATTTTCAGAGTTGAGGATTGAGCGTTCAAATTTTCAGACGCGTTAATGTGATTTACTTTCTCCATTTATTTTAGCATTTCACAGTAAAATATAGAAACAAAGACCTGTAAAGTCTTTTCAGTCGTTGCTTCACCATTAGCTAATGCCCCATATATTCTGCTATTGAAGGACCATACGACTGTATGTTACTGTTACATTCCGATGTGTGTGCATGGCTCTTTTAGGCGTAATTGGGAACTTAATCAAGGTTATCAAATTGTGTGAGATTCTTGGTATTTCTTTTCATAACATATACTTCTCTATGCTGGTAATTACTAAATAAAGTAGATAACGTAACTAATAGGGTAAACACCTTTCATTAAAGTAGATACCGTGCACTGAAAAGTAGATATCGTGATTCATAAAGTAGATGCCGTGCTTCAAAATGAAGGTGTAGTTCGTCCAAAAAAGATACCGTGAGTTAGAAAGTAGATGCCCTGCTTCAAAGTAGATGTCGTGCCTCAGTGAGTAGATATCGTGCCTAAGAGCCTTCAGTGTGGCCCCCCCCTTAAGCACGGCTCTCGAGTCTGCTATGACACACACACACACACCACACACACACACACACACACACACATTCTTTTACCCAGCAGTTTAAACATTACCAGTGTAACTACGCAATTTGCGAAATATATAGACATAAAATGAACCTAATAAAGCCTTCGTTTACTGCCTCTAAAACGATGTAAAATCGTGGAAGCCTTCGCTAAGGTTTGAGTATTGTATTATGAACGTTTCCAGACAGTTAGCAGCTTGGCTCCTAACTGATCAGGTATTTTAACTTAATATTATTATTAATTATAACTTTAATAGACTTTGAGAAGAGATTGTTTTTTTTTTTGATACAAAGATTCCATGAGGAATTTCTTTTATCATAACTAAGTGTATTTGAAGCAGTGGATAAGATCACATATCTGAGGTTGACATTAGCAAAGCCTGAACAAATCCACAAGGGCCGTGACGAGGATTCGAACCTGCGTCCGAGAGCATCCCAGACTCTGCCTTAATCTGTGAAATCTGCCTTGATTTCTGTGTGTAGCAAATCCTTTAAAATGGTTTAAGAATTTTGTTAAGTGTATAACATTGCATTGGAGTAGAATAATTAAATTGTATTAAAACATATAATATATATATATATATATATATATATATATATATATATATATATAATATATATATATTGTGACGGTAATCGAGTTGGAAATGGTGGTCGGCAGTCTTCCAACTAGCAGTTGTCATTGCTGGGCCACATATAATATAAAAAAAAAAGAAAAGGAAAAAAAAGAGAAAAAAAAGAATGACTGCGTGATTTGGTAATCTGTGGTAAGGTTGTAAAGACGAAAAGCAATAATAAAAAATATGGATTTTAATAACAATAAGAAAACACAAATTGAAATAAATGCAAAAACTTGGCTTACTGGCAAAAACAATAAACAGTATAAACATGAAAATAGATTACGTTAATGGGGAGGAGAATTGATATACAAAAGTAAGCAAAATATGAATGCTGGAATATATGCACTAACTATGAACCTCTACTTGACCACACAGAGTGAGTCACTTAGGAGTTCACAGCTTGCGAGCACACAATATTCTGGCTGGCAGAAACGTAAGGGACTCCAACAATAACTGGTGAGGTCTTGTGATTAGCGGGGAGCCGGAGTGGAGTGTTGGTTGGCGGCCAATGAGGAAGCTGGATGGCCGCAGTCGCTCGTTAGGCCGTTGCAGGGTTCGGCGCGTCGACCAGGTGCAGCAGTGGGGGGGGAAGGAGGGAGTTGCTGGTACGTGTGGCGAGCTTATAATACGTTTAGCCACTACAAAACTTATCTTGTATGTTGATGAGGACAGGAGTGATTCGCAGAAATGGCAGGCTAAATCTCTGATAAGAGATTATCGTCACAATATATATATATATATATATATATATATATATATATATATATATATATATATATATATATATATATATATATATATACATATAATGAATATAAAGCTTTTTAAACTGAATTCAAATCAAGGAATAGTCTAGATGTCACTTAGGAGGTGACTATTGCACTGACGTGATTACAGGTTTATTCTTCACATAATGTTTCCTTGGTGCCTAGCAATGGTTTTTAGACTAGATTAGGCTAGGCTAGGTAAAGTTAGATTAGGTTAGGTTAGGTTAGGTTAGGTTAGGTTAGGTTAGGTTAGGTTAGGTTAGGTAGGCGATTCTGATATTAGGGGATTTTGCCAATATGGCCGCCAGGACTGTCGCAAGGTTCAGTTCGATTAGTAACGGTGAAGTTGCTATATCTGCGTGACTTAAAACTGAATTGCTAACAACAATTTTTTTATGTAAAAGTACTTTTTCGATGGTTTACTTTTTTGTTATTTATTTTCAATGAAACAAGGTTTTATTTACCTTTTTTGCTTGTTTCCGATTAAGAACTACTTTTTATGAGAGATTTCCCATAATATTAGGAGTGGACGATAAGGGGAAGGGAACTATTAGGAGAAGCACCAAGCCATTACAACTATATTGCACTTGGATGGGGTCAGGTTAAGTACTTGTAATGGGACGGGGGAAAAGAATGGGGCCCAACCACTTGGACGGGTGGAGATTGAACGCCGACCTGCATGAAGTGAAACCGTCGCGCTACCATCCAACCCAAGTGGTTGGGCACGATAGAGGGAAGATAATATACGGGAGCGATAATCGCAGAGAACCATTATTTAAGGCCTGAAACTTTGTGGTGATACCGCTCTACACGGGTCATTAGAAAAGGGGGGAAAATGTATATCATCTAAACTGCTTTAAAATGTGGAGTTTATAATTACAAAGGATGAAGAAAAATTCAAACATTATTCAGCACATTTTAACTAATAAAAGTGGTGACATTGAACACTTGAAAAGAAGGCACTCCATTAGGCAGAAACATGAAGGTGATTATATATGGAAACAGAGAGTACAAAGGTGATTTAAAACTGTTAAGAATTTTCAGCTCTTTCCTTTTCACAAATTTTTATTAGCGACAGAGTGCTTTCAGGATGGAGTTTTTCTCAAAGAGAAGAAGGTTTGATGATTGCAGCTGATATCCTGCAAACACTTAGCATGCACGATGAATTATTTTTTAATNTTTCTTTCTTCTTTCTTTCTTTCTTTCCTTCCTTCCTTCCTTCCTTCCTTCCTTCCTTCCTTCCTTCCTTCCTTCCTTCCTTCCTTCCTTCTTCCTTCCTTCCTTCCTTCCTTCCTTCCTTCCCTCCCTCCCTCCCTTACCTACTCACCCCTGCACCTACCCACCTTCCTCTTACAAGAGCAATATTTATTTCTCCCTGGCGTCATTATAATTAATTTCCAACCCTGTAATTATTTGGTCGGGAGAGAGGGATGGGGCTCACTGCGGACAGATATATTATTCACTAGAGCTCAATATTAAGATAATATATTGCCCAAGTGAAACCTGGTAAAGTTTCCCAGATCCTTAAACTAGAAATAAGTTATCATCTCTCACAAGTTTCTCTTGTGTTTTAATAAAAAAAATTTTGCAAAGTTTAAGTTAGATTTGTTGTTTTCTTCTGTCATGGTAATTCATTATTCTGTTTACGTTATTTTTGGCTAATAGTTGTAATCCTCTAAATAGTCGTAACCATATAGATATCTGTAGGTAACTTAAGTGTTAACATTTTGAGTCGTTAACTCGTTTAATAAATGGATTACAAAACATTTTCCGTCATGTTTGGCCTTGACGTGATAACATACACAAGGTTGTGTATGTTATCGTGCCACGCAATTAAGACACAACAAGCTTTTAAAAAATACAAACATATTCTTAGTCAACCCATAATAGTTTATCTTTCATTTTATATATATATATATATATATATATATATATATATATATATATATATATATATATATATATATATATATATATATATATATCCACGAACCTTATTATAAATGAATTTCGAGTAGAAATTAAATAACTCCATCTGATTCGCATATAATTACTACCATCAATATTAAGCTGTGGATACAATATTTGAGCAATAATTCAGACTTAATTACCTATCAGCAGCATGTGAGTCAAGAGGTTTAACTTAATACCCAAGAAATTGATTTTTATTGAACCTTAAATATTTGGCAAGGTGTTCATTAGCGATGCTTCTGGGAATTAAATTAATGATTGGCAGCCCACACCTGCCCTAATTAACGTGGACCTTGGCTTCCTGAAGTTTTGAAATTGCTGAATTTTGATGTGTTTTACCTTAATAAGGTGTTAGATCGTGTACTGGCTTAGTGGTATGCCTGATAAGGTGTTAGATCGTGTACTGGCTTAGTGGTATGCCTGGTATTAGAGAGTATAATGATGACCAAACCACACATCAAAAAATGAGAAAAACGACAACGTTTCGGTCCGTCCAGGACCATTATCAAGCTGTATGTATCATTATCAAATCACACACGACTAGAAAATGGTCCTGGACGGACCAAAATGTTGTCGTTTCTCCATCTTCCGATGCTTGGTTTGATCATCACACCGTCAGTTAGGTTATTGTGACCCGTAATCTTGACTTAGAGCGTGTACCCTGGTTTAGTAATATTCCCGGAAAGAAGGAAACCCTGTAGCAGTCCCGGAATATTGATGCAGTATCTCCGGTTCGACATTGTGTGTTTTACATACGAGGTCGAGCCACGTAAAGGGCGGGGTGAAAGTTATAAACCGGATTGTGAGAGCTCCTGTACATTGGAATGTGTCATTCAGGGTCACCTCTCTCGTTTAATATTGCCGGTGTATTGAACCTGCTGCAGGTGTATTGGACCTGCTGCATGGGTAACAGCTTCTCCTCCGTATCAACCTATCCTGGGTTTGCGCCCTAGAGAGGCCACTTCAGCCTCCATAACCAGAGCGCAACTCCATAGTTTCTTGAGATTGATGGATGCCTGTTACTACTACTACTACTACTACTACTATTACTACTTTTATTTAGATTCCATATGACCTTACCTGCTCCCACTGTGTTGTCTCTCCTGCACTCTCTTCTTCCATGCGGTCACTCCCACGCTAAGGCTCCCACGTGCACTCCTCTCTACGTCACATCTACCACGCTCACTCCTCCATTGATCGATCTTGTCTCATTGTGAACATGTCATTCGCATTGATGTTATATACTCGCCTGAGAATCTTGAATATAGATAACATGTCTCCTCAGTATATTTTCTTTCATCCTGTGCGCTGAGGTCCAACTCCTCCAGAGTTGCTTTAAACCTTGGCCTCTGTTTCGTGTGTGTGTGTGTGTGTGTGTGTGTAATAATACAGACATCCCACCATACCTTGAGGTTATCTTGAGATGATTTCGGGACTTAGCGTCCCCGCGGCCCGGTCCTCGACCAGGCCTCTTTTTTTTGTTACACACCCCAGGAAGCAGCCCGTAGCAGCTGTCTAACTCCCAGATACCTATTTATTGCTAGGTGAACAGGGGCATCAGGGATATGCATATGATATAACCTGCAGTTATATCATGTCGTGGTCCAGAGGTAAGGTGCGCTACTTGGGATTATATACAGGTTCAGGGTTCGAATCCCCCACTCGTATTGAAATTGCGCCTATTGATTTTCTCATTCATGATTTAAATTAATGGAGCTATATTAAAAAAAATATTTAATGGGTTTAACATAATAAAACTTCGTGATTTATTGGCACACAAATGTACAAAGAAATCACATTAACGTGATGCATGGATGAGAAAATTAGGATTTTAGAGGATTCGAACCTGCACACTGGATACTGCCAAGCACTCGCCTTATACCACTGAAATCCTATATGCTCAAAGGTAATGTAACTGGGATTCAACTGAATCCTCTAGAGGTCTTGAGGCTTCCACAGAATCCTCTAGGGGTCCTGATGCTTCCACTGAATCCTCTAGGGGTCCTGAGGCTTCCACTGAATCCTCTAGGGGTCCTGAGGCTTCCACTGAATCCTCTAGGGGTCCTGATGCTTCCACTGAATCCTCTAGGGGTCCTGAGGCTTCCACTGAATCCTCTAGGGGTCCTGATGCTTCCACTGAATCCTCTAGGGGTCGTGATGCTTCCACTGAATCCTCTAAGGGTCTTTAGGCTTCCTTTGACACCCAGTGAGGGGGGTTTCAAGCATTATTTGCATACTCTCTTGTTGTGGTAATGCTTGAAACCCTGACTTTGGTTCAATGGAAGCCTCAGGGCCCACTAGAGGATTAAATTGAATCCCAGGTTGCATTACTTTTGAGTATATAGTATTTTAGTGGTTTAAGGCATGTGTTTAAGAGTATCTTCCTCATAGACCCTGCTGATTTCCTAATTGACATATCGCGTTAATTTGCTTTCTTTGTGCATTTGAGGAGAAACGTTGGGGGGGGGGTAGAACTCCATTTTGTTGGGTGGTTGAGGTAATGAGGATTACCGTAGATTATTTGCAAGTTAGACAAGAAGATAGTTATTCCTCGACTTGCCTGCCTCCTTACCCCTTGTCTCCTTACCCATTGCCTCGTGTTGTTACCTCTATTAGCGACCTCGATTTCAAGCCAATATAACAGGGAAAATAGACGTGTCCCTTCAATTCTTGTAATATGATAGAGACCGTGTTGTGAGTTGAAGCTTAATCACCTTGGATGCTGTTCCCGTCCTCTCTCATAGGTACGCCTACTCGCCAGGGAAGGGAAATCACTTTTTTTTCATTCTTTTAATCTTATTTAGACTTTTAGAGTGTAAAGCTTACACCAACATTTTTATATAATTTGATATTAGTTTCTTGTCAGTCATTCGGAAAAAATGAGGGCCTTCGCGGAGGAAAGAAGCCATTTTGTCCATATAGCTAAATGAATATATATGTACTTGTAATTAAATATTTATACTTTAAAAGCATTGGCATACGCGCAAGCGGATAAGTACATACAGTAATATGCAATTAAAATATAAATATATAGCAAGCAGACAAATACAACGAATTTATGCCCATCAAAATGCCAAGCCTAATTATCGTATAATATGTGTCATCAGTATTATAATAATGTGTTATTTTGCTCTGTACTAGAAGGGCTTCGTGCCTCTCCTCCGTATAATAAAACATATTTAAACAAATAAATAAGAATCGTCTTTTGGAGAACTTGAACAAATAACAGTCACTTAAAAAGCTATATTTTTGCATTTACCCATGAAAGGTCAAGAGTTATAGCACGCTAAGACGGTATCCCCCATCTTATCTGGGTAAGTTTCAGATGCTCCCAGGCGTCCAGGCCGGAAAGAGGAGGTTTTGCAGAGGCTTATTGCTCGAGAAATATGCCCCCCCTACCTCTGGCATGCGAAGAATCGTTCATGCCTTGATATATTTCAGGAATATTCTCAGCTACACGGAATTTGTTGAGTGCTTTATTCTTGTTTTTAGTTATTTTTGATAGCCAGAGAATGTTTGCTCTTTGGGATATTCA